>JAMBLF010000155.1:0-384330 GCA_030578115.1 Leucoptera coffeella
AATTACAGTTAATGAATGCTGAAAGTTCAATTCAATACATATTTCCCGTAATGTGCAAAAAATTAAGGAAGGGATGAATTATTCATAATGTATCCATTTGTACTCGATAATGCTCGAATACTCGAGATTGGGAATCCTCATGTTATTACGGAATATGATGAAGTTTTCACATAAGTACTCTTTGCTTGGCCTACCCTGTGAACGTGCATACTTAACCCCGCGATCCCCTATCATTAACAAAGTGTATTCGACGGTAACTCTACGTACTACACTGTGAATATAATGAATAATTCAAAGAAACCCTTGCTCAAATTATCTTTCCTACCAAAGTATATTTTGAACAGGATATATGTATGGCTGGTCTTATTGCCACATGGCCACTGGCATTGGCCACATTTTCCTTTGGGCTGCACCAACGTTATTGTTAACTACGTAATTTAGCGGTACAACCTATTGATTTAATCATATACACAGGTATGTTTCCACACACGGGATTTCATTATCCCATCGGTTTATTGCATACAACAAAGCTGAGCGATACGGTTCACTACCAATCGCGTTGGGTGCTGTGTATCTAGTGAAACGCGGGCTTCGAGTGACCCATACCTAACATGCCTTCGAAATTTCGGAGATAAGCACTCAAGCATCTGAATAACCCGCCACAATAAAAAAGGGATTGTGTATGCAGAAGTCGTGAAGCGTATGTTACGTTACCTATGTATTTATGTCTATAACATGATCCAATCGAACGAAATAAAATAAATAAGTTAAACAATCGATCAAAGGAATTTTAATTAAGCTTTTTTACGTTTTTTGCCCCAAAAAACAAAATGCACTTCGGGCATTGTAAACAAGTACAAACTTAAGTGTATTAAATTTTCGTGCTACTTAGCTTTAGTTAATAGTTAACTTCAACGGGCCTGCGCCTTGATCAAAGTGAGTTTGGAAGTACGACCAACCTGTCGTACGGGCGTGTAAATAAGTAATGTATAGTCCCAAGAAACCACTAATCGAACTATACTTCCGACCAATGAGTATCCTCTACAGCTTATGCGGCTGGTCTTACGTGCATTATCAAAACGGTTTCATTGCAACAACATCACGGTTACAAATCCTCGTGAGCATCATACACATTGCCGTGTGGGAGATACCGACGTTTTTCTACCGTGATCTAACGAATCCAATGGAATTGATTAGTCTGACAAGTATCCTCATTATACATGCTCTCGGGTTTTGTCATCGCTTCCTTTCCTACAGTCATGACGTAGAGCTATTTAAGGAGCTTTATAGGTTATTCAAAGACATAGATTGCACATTGTGCCTATGCAAATATGGGTGGATACATGGACAGCACTTTTTATTGAATCTCTCCTTCATAGGCTTACATGCCTTTTCAAAATTCGCCTTCTTTTACATGTACCTTAACATAACAGAGACTTTTGTAATATTTATTTTCACCCTCGTCACATACATTTACATTCTGTACGTAGATATGAGCGCGATCATTTTCGGACATTCGGTTACGTTTTTAGTCTTCAGGCAAAGGGTGATTCGGTCCCAGTTACAGTATAACTATAATAGAGACGTGAAAGATAATGGCTCCACTTTTAGATGTTATGTGACCATAGCTAATATCACACACGCTTCAAAGGTTGTAATGCAGATTTTGAAGCACCAGGTAAGAAATTTATAAGAATGTGTAAGGTTAACAGCTCTAAACTCTACTCTAGAGTCAGGACTTTCTTCTGTGTTTAACATGCATAACACATTTGTGTTAGCGGACTATATTTATTATACTTTATGGAAACTGAATAATGTATTCAAAGGAATGTCAGTTACTTAGTGACTTTAATGTGCACATAACATTGTATTTTATAATCGCAAGTTTTATATTAACTACTTAAATAATTTTATTACAAATTTTGCAGTTGATGTATTTAATACTTCACAATGTATCAACAATTGCTCATATAGCTAGAATTATATCAAGTCACTTGACTCAACAATATGTAAGTATTCCTCAGTATTAAGTATCCCTAATTTATTAATAATTATAATTCTAATTATTTATTTGCCTATATGATTTATATAAAATAGTTTTCCAGGATTTTTTTGGTGTATAGTATAATATACATAATAACTACTATTAGCCATTCATTACTTCTATGATCTAATTTAAATCCTATTTTTACTTCCATTGCATATAGGTATAACTATAATAGTGTTCTAATGATATGTAATTATTACTTTGGTTTCAGACATTAACATCATTCTTAGCTTCCTTTATATCTCCAACAGTAGGCTTATTTATTATATGCCTAAGTGCCAATCTGTATGTGGTGGAAGTATACAAAATCATCAATGTATGCAATGACATAGAGCTCAAAACTAAAACAGGTAATCACTCTGAAACTAATAACCATACGTAAAAATTTTTTTTATTAATAATCTTCATTTAAGGCGTGATGTATCACAAGTGTTAAGTCAAGTCTAAAATAAAACTATCATGTATAGATATTCTGCTAGCACAACCTCTTATAAAAGTTCACCATTTCTTTTTATTTATAAACAACTAGTTAATAGTTATATCAATTATTCTTATTTTCAGGTCCTCTGCATCGGACTGTCAAAAACATCAGGCGTATATTAGAAATTCAAGGAAATCCATTTGAACTTTGGTGTGACAATTATTTAAACATAGTAACTTATTTTGCCTTTGTCACTTCCATAATATTAATTGTGATTACTTTCACACAAATATCTAATAAATATTGAATGATGCATATTAAGTTGATAAATTTATTTTGGAAATAAATATAGATGTATGCCAAAAGCATAAATCAGTCTATCGATTTGGGACATGGATAATAACAATAAGTTAAATTAACAATAATGAATGATTACTACCTTCTCGTAATACTATTCCTGATTCTTTAGTATAATGTAACAACTAACATACATTTAATATCTGACAGATTTACTTTTCTTTACAGCTGTGAGGTATAGCTGAACATGGCTCTTTATAAATAATCATTCATGCCATTTAATATTGACTAGTAACAACACTATGAAAGGCCTATTGTTCTGGTAACTCTAGTGATATCATTCTCATACTAGGCATGAACTACTCTTAAATAATTAAGCATACAATTAACCATTGTGTCCTAAAACACAATTAACAAACATATTTCTAATGTATGTATATGGCTGAAAAGATAATACAATCACATACTTGGTGAATGATTATTATAACTGGTTCTTCACTCCAGATGCTCACACTAATTACACTCATACTTTCATCATAGGGTGAAAATATTTAAATTCCTGATGTGAAAACTTAAGATTTGAGTAGAGAATGCACAATTCCTATGTCCAAATATTTGGTCAGGGAGGATAAAAAAATTCAGAGTATATTATCAACAATTAAGCAGGTCAATAAGTAATCAATTATTACATACCTTCCAATTGAACCACTTTTCCAGCTCTTTTCAATGCCTTTACAGCTTCTTCGTGTGTGGCATCTTTCAAATCTTCACCATTTACTGATAAAATAGCATCACCAACATATAATTGCTCAGTCAAATCAGCTGCCATGCCCTTAAATATTTTAGAAATCAGGATAGGCATGTTATTTTCGATGCCACCTTTTATTGATATGCCCAGTCCATTATTATCAGATTTGACAACCTGTACTACACGTTTTTGATTAGCAATAGCATCTGGTACTTCTGTGAAATCACTGTTAGGAGTTTCTACGTTGTTATTGTTGAGGGTGCCGTTAAGAGTCGTAGTTGCTTCGTATCCATCATCGAGGACTCACACTTAAGTAAATCATCTTCCAAAGCGCAATGGAATCCGATACCATACTCCTCGTACTAGGGTCTCTAGGAGACCCGAACGACCGCAAACTGCACCAGGACTATCACTCCCACCACTCGAACCACCGTTTTCAACCATTTCGGACCCACTAGTGCAGAAGTCAATTTTTCAATAGAGTTCAGAATGCTTTACTTCATAATGAATTAGATCAAGTTATTCACAACAGACGTAATCGACTTACAAAACCAGATGTAATAAAGTAAAACTACTAACTGGTCCTTCGCATAAAATAAGTATACTTAAATCGAGATTATGATCAAACAAATCAATAGAACAACCTCTTCTATGCCTTGATTTTTTTATTAAAATGACACATGACACTGACTTTGTGTCAAAAGAACGTGACAGTTTCTGTTCCTTTACCTGTTATGCGCTACGCATACGAAAGGTGGCCAGGAACTTATATATAGAGTCCTAGAGCATACCCAATCAATTATAGAAAGTTGTGGTGCCCTTGGAGCCCTGAATAGTGAATATTAGGGAGTGTTTTGTCCATCATTCCTTTAATTTCATTTAGTACCTCACCTAATCATTACAGTCAGTTACTACGACATACTAGCAAATTTTAAAAGGTTTTAAAACATACAGATAACAAAATTTATTGCATGGTGGGAAGCTACCAGTCCTCTAAATTTCACCACAATGACATTAAAATTCCAATGTAGGGGACATTGTAATTGTTTTGTCCTTTCCAAAGGGTATTGAAAGGCGTAGGCAATATATATTATTATAACAGTCACAAAATTTATAAATTTTAATAAGTTCAATAACAGTAATATTTTAATGGGCACTTTTCTTTCAAATTGATTGACCATTGATTGAACTAAACATTGTATTGAATTGTTTTACTAAATCGAAAGATCAAAACAAGAAAATCATTTTGAAAGAAATGTAAACAAATTATAACTTTTGTTAATTAAGTATATTAATATGCTGAGTACTTAAATAAATTCTATGTCTTTTAAGTGAGTTAAAGGCCAATAAAAAAATATTTATAAATAAACATAACAATGACTATGTGTCGAGCTTGTTTAGCTAAAAATGAAGATCTGAAACAGTTTAGTATAGAAGTTTTAAACAATTACAATTTATTAACAAATTTAAAAGTGAGTAACATCGACTTTACTATTACTAGCATTTATATATTCCTATTTGCATGTCTATTTAATAATAATACGTTCATCTTCATGGTAGTCTAAAGCTTGAGTAATCACTATTGACCCTACCGAGGAAATTTGGCACTGAAAGCTAATGTTTGTTAAGGTAGACAGTACTTAAAATAAAGTTCCGGTGGCAAGTTCATCACTATTCACAGAAAATATTACAAAATCATGAATAGCAGATTTCCTACATTTTTCATAGTCACATTATTGCTTCCTCTGGCAATTATTATCTAGTATTGTTATTGAACTTAATAAATTCATATAATTTCATTTCCAGGTATCTTTAGAGGATGATTTTCCACATAGCATATGTAATAATTGTCTTACAAACATCAATAACTATGTAGCATTCAGAAACAAGTGCTTTGAAAGTGAATACACATTAAAAAGTTTAAGGAAGAGCCATAATGTAAGTTTTCATACTTTTCTTTTTAATACATACTTTGAATATATATTATATAGAGGTATAACTTAACAAATGGTTATTATTATTTATTTCTAGGTTGCTGAAGGCACAAATGTTCTTAAACTTGAGGAAGATAGTATAAATTTTATTATTGAATCTAATGAAACCAATATTAATACAGAGAATGCAGTAAAAAGTTTATCAAAATTAGACGAATGTTGCACAAAAGTGGAATTAATTGAGGATGGTCAAATTGAATTGGATAATTTCCCAATTGACCGTGATGGTATGAATAGGATATAATCATTTTTAGACTAGAGAATAAGAGAAGGGTCTCAGGCTAGTCTGAGATGAAATGAAAATGCTAAAAGATATCTTCAGTCCCAGCATGCTAAAATAAATTAAGAACAAGGGGTAATGGGATGTATTGTATAATCAACTAGCATCTGCACCAATGTTACATATCAGTGCAGCCATAACCCAATAATGTTGGTGATAGCGACCAAGGAGCTGTTATAACTCTGAGAGCTTCAAATTGGATTAAAGGACATATGTATATCTTAGGAAAAATATAAATTTTCTGTATTATTGTTTTTAGATTCAACTAGTGAACCAAAGACTGCTCTGAGCAATACACCAAAAGTAGCAGTTGAAGAAATAAGAAAAAGAAAACGATCTCTGAAGCAGACACATAAATATAAATTCGAAGATAGTATAGAACCAGTTATAGTTAAAACAATTAAGTTAGGTAAGTTCTTATTAATAATTGAAACAATCAATCAGCCTGTACTAGTACACAGCGAGACATGGATCTCCCCAAGGGTATGTCACAAAACATGATAATTCGAGGCTCTCGTCCAGCCACAATATTGTATTATAATATTATTGACTATATTGCAGGCAAATAGATAAGGTAACATAGAAAATCATAGGCTCTACAAAGAATAACCGATTATTCTAAGTTTTACATTACTTGCTTATATGGAACATAATAATCTATTTTAAATCAGTTTTATATACAAGTTCATATTTTAAATTACAGAATTAAATGAACCTTGTGAAAGTTTGTTCCAATGTGATGAAATTAGTAATTCTGAAGAGATTAATATCACTGGGAAAAGAGCACTTAAGTCTGACAAGTCAAAGAATAAAGTTAATAAAGATGTGCCTGTGTATAATTGTGGTAAGAACGAACAGATAATTTTGCATGTTTTAATCTTTTACTTATGGTTTATAATCTTGGTAAATAATGTACAGATGAAATCTAAAACAGTGGAATCCTTTCTATTTAATCCATCTTGTAGCACAAATTAAACTTGTTTTTCATCTATTCATTTCTAATAAAAACATTTCAGGCCTCTGTTTAAACCACTATGAAGAAAAAGATGCATTGTCGAGACATTTAGAAAAAGTACACATTAAAGAGACTCAATGTAAGATATGCCTCCTAGTGACATCTACATGGCCTCAAATGATATCGCATAGAATAAACCATGTTCCTGATAAGAAGGCTTTCTGTCACCTGTGCTTTAAAATGTATTCGAGGGATAAAGGATTGGAACAGCATTACTATGAAAAGCATTATGAGAAAATGGTTGGTTTTTACAATATGTTTCTTTATAATGTTTGGGTTGTTATTCAGGGATTAGTGAAAAACGTAAGAACGTGTATTGGAAAAGTCCGTATATTTAGTTTATTTTATTCTGTAGCATGTATATTTTTGACCTACAACCACAACTTTGCCTTCATGGCAGAGTAGGTAAATGAACAGCAAACATTTAATAGTATCCAAAAAATAAATTACGCAGTTTCTTAAAAAGACCCTGTCTACTTTGCAAGCGATGATGGTCTTATAAGTGTATGTATGTTCAAGTTAACTGTAATTTCTTTATATAGTTTCCAGGTCTAAGCTGCAATGAATGTAACAATGTATTTAGTAGTTACGTGAAGTTACGGAAGCATATTCATTCAGTGCACAACCCTAAAAGATATGAGTGTCCATTGTGTCATAAAATGTAAGTTGATTCGTTATTTATGTACATACATACACATTACGCCCGTTTCCCTGTAGGGTTGGCAGAAATCACGGATTCTCATCTGTCCCGATCCAAACAAACCACTTTCATTTCATTAGTACTCATACATCTTATTATACACATTCTTACTCTTATTTACGTGTGATAATAATATAGTAATAATTACACTTGTTTTAAGCTATTTTTGCTAGCTGATGTAATATAAACTAGTTTTACTATAGCGTTAGAAATGTCAATCTTATGTTATCCCTCAAGGAAACTAATATCTCCTGATGCATTATAAGAGGTTGACCACCTAGTCATATCCTGTTATACATTGAGTAAAAACTTAAAAAATCTTATATAATTTGTATTCGTTTTACAGACTTAAAAACAGAGCAACTGCAAGAGCCCATAGACTATACGTACACGGCCATGCGGACAACTTCAAATGTCAACATTGCGACTATACTTGCAGACATAAATCGTTATTTGAAGTAAGTACCACATATATTCCCTGTTCTGCATAGATCTAGAACTGGAAACTCTGCAGCAGAAGCAGCTCCCACAAGCAAGTCATAAGATGTTAATGTGATACCTATTACGAAAAGATTGGAGATTCAGATATTGAATACGCGTGTATCCACCTCTCAACTTTAACGTCTAACTTAGTCAGGGACGTCAATAGAGTGCTAACTAGCTGCCGTCCCGGCATTTAGGCTTAAGACTTAGTAGGCGACTACTGGACAATGGGCTAAGGCTGGCTAGTCTGTACGGGGCGATGGGCTAGCAACCTGAAGCCAATGTTCCATAATATCATTTCAAGAATAATAGTGTCGACTTCTGAGCTTATGTCTGTCTCAAATTGATTAAAGTACGCTATAACAAGGGTATTTTTTAAATATTTTTGTTAATAGTCTAGATTTTAACTTGTTCAACGGGCCAACTACGAGTATAGGTTCTTCGTAACTATAAAAGTTATTAATACACATATTGTTGTTGCAGAATCATCAAAGCTTGAAGCATGGCATAGGCAGGTTCATTTGCAAAGTGTGCAAGGTGAGATTAAGAACGGCGGAGGAATTTCAACAGCATAAATGCACGGAATACGTATGTAGTGACTGCGGCAAGTCTGGCCTAAATATAAAACAAGTATGTATCTATATGCCATAAGACATACATATTAATATACTTGTGTACATTTTTAATAGTATAATTATGTAAATATGTACGAATCGTATCGTCATTGAAGACTGAATCGATGTATTTCTTGTGACTTATTTTATGGCATTATTATCGATTTTGTCCTGACAATATAAAGGAATATTGTTGGCAGACTGATAGGCCAGTGGATTCACGCCTACTCCCTTAGTCGCCTCTCTTTGCATCCTAGAAAAGAAGGCAGATAATCAGCGTTCCATGTTTTCCTCGACTGGTACGGGATATGTTGTTTTCTATAGTAAAATAACCTTATATGACTCAACAATAAATTTATTTATTTACTAAGAGTCCCGGAACAGCTACATCAATTAATGTGACAGTATCCTTATATTATTATTTATTACATACATATACATTCACGTGTTCTAATCACTTTCGTGAGTAACTGTACTTTGTGATAATATCTCCAAGGTAACTTTTTAGCATAAATATTGGGATTGTAATATATTATGTGTATCACTACATAGTATAAAACAAAGTCGCTTTCTTTGTCCCTATGTCCCTTTGTATGCTTAAATCTTTGAAACTACGCAACGGATTTTGATGCGGTTTTTTTAATAGATAGAGTGATTGAAGAGAAAGGTTTATATGTATTATAACATCCTTTAAATAGTGGAGTAGGGTATATATTTTATACCCGTGCGAAGCCGAATCGGGTCGCTAGTAATGTAATATAATCATATGGGATATTTGTAACAGATGGCTAGTCCATCGCCCAATTTATTTATTAAATTGACTAAATAGTTCCTTAATCCTTTTTATCTAGGTACAAAGGCACCGAGCTCAACACAAAGGCAAGAAGTACGAGTGCGACCGATGTCCGCAGTCCTTCCTCACGGCGAGCGGCCTCAAGTGCCACCTCAACAGGCACGACGGGGAGAAGACCAAGGCTTGTGAGGTGTGCGACATGAGGTTCTATACGGCTGCCTCGTTGCATAAACATAGGAGGGTGCATACTGGTTAGTGTGTTAAACTGTAGTTAGTTAATATTACATTGTTAAAGTAAGTAGATTTGCACATAGTGGTGGCCTATGATTTAGGCAGCACTTATCTGTTTACAATTAAATGATTTTTGTAATGTGTTGCGTATATCCTTGTTGGTTGTCGTTAAATAATGTAAAAAATACGATAATTGGAGACTACTAGGTGAAGAATAACATCGTAAGAAAATCTACCGAATCGCATATTATTATGTGCATTTTACATGGTTATTATGGAAGAGTATCTGTTATGCTAGGTGCTCAATATCTAGTGAATCTTAAGCTTGGAATTGTTAATAACTTCCTCACCTAAGGCTCGGATTGCCCCAAAAACGTTATATGACTTGAAGCATATCTATACGCAATATAGATTTGACATAGTTTTAGTTATTAAAGTAACCTTTTTATTTTCAGATGAGCGTCCATATCCGTGCAAGTTGTGCAGTAAAGCTTTCAAGAGCAATTACAACCTCAAGGTGCATATGAGAGTCCACGGAATGGATTTAGTTGTTAAAAGGAATACTGTAGAGGCAGATCCTAAAGGAGGTAGTTAGTATCTGATAGAATTCCATTTATAAGTACTGATGTAAATAACACTACAGTGATACATGAAGTTTGAAAAATGTACCCAAATATTTAGTTTATAACATTTTACTTTTAAGTACAAGGTGCTACTTTTATCATAGCCAAAAATGATTGCAATATTATTATGTAGATATTCACTACCTTATACGTATGACAATAGAAGTGATATTAAATAAAACACTTTATAAATAATAAGTCGTTTTAATAAATAAACTTATAGTACAAAAGGTGGAAAATAAAATATCACATACAAAAAAGTCTTTGGCAAGGTGGTAAGTAGAAAGTGCGTTACACAATACGGTATCAAAGTACAAATACTATTAAGAATGTTTCCTTACAAAACTTACGCTAGGGATCTACTTTCATGTCTCTACACATACATACAACATCAGTCCTGGTTTCAATACAAACCTCGCGAAAATAAGGTCTAATACAATACTAGTACATTTACTTATTTAGTACAGCTGTCACTTGACATTTATAAAGAATATCTTACACCACAAGAGTGAACTCAGTTCGCCCCAAATGTCTTTCACAATAAATGAAACTAATCACTGACTTCAAACAAACAATTACACGGTATCGAGACATGAATTTAGTATATATGGACCTTAACAATACTTACAATTTACCTACATCGCACAGGTACAATAACATTACAATTACTCCAACTTTAAGGTAAAATCGCACTAGACATCTCAAACTATTGTCTTTATGCTGTTAACTGTAAGTAAACAAGAAAGTGCGGAAAAGAATATCCATTAAATAAACAAACGTTTTTTGTGATTGTTTTCGTTTCATACCATACGGAAATGCTAAATATTATAAAAATATAGGCCTATGTTCCTTGCTACAAGTACAACTTACTTCTAGAACAATAACTGTATCAAAACAATAATGCATAAAATAAACATTGAGGAGTTTTATTTTATTCAAGAATGTCATTATGGATACAATAAGAATGTTTATCTAAAAACAGTAAGATTAAATAATAAAATTTGCTTAAGTAATAACAAAAGTTAAATAATTTAATTAAAATCTGTAAATGCACATTCTAATAATGCGTAGTGTTATATAAAAAATCATAAATGCTAATGTTTTCAAAAATTGTATAATTCGAAACCACCCCATGAAAAGGAAAACACTAGTTTCGAATAATTATGATTTACCTTATGATACTAACCAATATAAACTAAACCTAACATTTAACATTGTAGAGAAATGCTTATAATTCATACAGGTTATTGAAAAACTAAACAAATTAGGAACTATAAATTAAGTGTATTTTAATGTAGGCAAATTAGTTTTCCTATAAATGTATTAAGTAATACCAATTAGGAATAAAAGTTCAAACCAAACGTTTAAGAAACTTCCGCTACAGTAATTAGTTATTTTTTTATTTTGTGCCTCCGATACATCCAATCGGAAAAGTTAATAAAAATCAGACTCTAGAACTTGGTATAATGCTTACAAATTAAGTACGTGATATAAAAAGATCCTTACCTTATAATGAATGTTGTGATAACGAAGAATTAGTATTTACACTTACAATAGGACATAAACAGCTACAAATTACAATTATTATTGAATTCACTTTTTACGTATCTTACGTTTAAATTAACTAAATTCACATCCAAAGATTTAAATGTGCATACGAGATTTGACGATACATAAAGAAGGTGTCCATTCCTTTGGGGATTATGGGTTAAATGTATAATTTATTCTTACATAATGCCATATTTAACAATGCTTCAAAATGTTGATTGATTTATTTGTATTTGATAAAGTAGGTATGATTTTTTAATACTTATCCATAAGTTTTGGATTACAGATAAAAAGAACAATAGAATCACACTCATCCATAACCCATTATCCTCAAAACTTAGAATCCCGGCATAACACCCTTATTCCAATGCACTTTTTAATATCGCCCTAGCTCAATTTTCGATTATCGACGTTTTAATCACAAGTAATAATTCAGACAGTTTAATTATCGTAAGTAATTGATACAAATATTACATACAAGACAAAAAATGCACTTTATCAGATTTCATTCCCGAACTGTGTATTAGGTATCCTTACTACGGTTTCTTTAGCCCTATCACCATCTATTAGAGATCCTGAACTATTCTTTTTCTTCGGGGCTAAGGGCGGTGCTTCACTGCACACAGACCTACAGTCATCCGCCTTAACGCTAAACTTTTTCAAGCTACCTGTAGTAAGGGACCCGTTAGAGGCGAAGTGTCCCGGTATAAGGGGTATTCTTTCTTGGAAATCGGATCTATGGCCACAAGTACTACCAGCTTCGGAAGACGCCTTTTCTGGACAACCACCCATGTCGATCCATGTTTGTAGTCTGCAAAAAACATGTGCTATTTAATATATAAAAGCTGTTATAATTACTGTGAAATGTGTAGATGATGATGTGATATGTATGATCATTTGCTGGCATAATACACGAATATCATATATGTATAATATATTGAAAAAGGGTGACGTTAGGACACATGTGTATGAGAAGATGTATGAGTGTCAATGAAGCGAAAGTGGTCAGGATTGAGGCAAATGGGGATCCGTGATCTCTGTCTACCCCTCTACAGGGAATCAGGCGTGATGTGTATGTATGTATCATATTCATATCGTATGATACTAAAATTTATCTTTCATTGTTTTAAGCCACGGTTCCATTATACGTGTGTTTACTTGAAATTATGACGTCACTCTTGTATGCATATACACAATTCTTGAGCTGATGCTATATTTTTTCTCGACCCATGATTATTCTCTGAATAAGGAATACTTAATACTTGGAAAGCAAAATTGGTTACCTATACGTTCACCTCATTTAGTGGGAATTATGCGCATGAATTAAAAAGTTTCGTACCAACATAGAAATGACTAACGAACTTGAATAACACTATTCATATTATTTCCTTTGTGTACAAATAAGTTCCTGCTTACTACGGAAAATGTTCCCATGCCTTTATAGAACGCATTAAGTAGGCATAATATACTCCGAATAATACGTCAATAAGTACATCCACACGGCGCCCGTCTTCCTTCAGAGGTTAAGCAGAGATCACGAATAACCTTATGTACTGTTCCTGGCAAAGCACTTTCGCTTCATTCACATCAATACTCAATCGGCGGTTATAGGGAGATCTAGCATCATCCGTTTTATTATCAATATATTACACAATTATGCAACCTATCACTAAGATATCTAATAAACTCATTGTTCAACCATTTCCTCACATCAGATACTGATCTTACAACCACGTACTAATATCAAAGTCCCATACAAATCTGGTACTTTAAAAAATGCTAACTAGCTGCCGTTCTTCCCTGTATGTTAAGTCTATTAAGAGTAATTATTAATCCATGGGCTATAATATTAATGCTACATATAACCTACCAGATTTTATGACCCCCAAGGTTCTGGTCAGCCTGAAAGTAATTGAAAGTTCTGTTCACCCCGAAGGGGATTAAAAGCCGTGAACATATAGCCTTACCTGGCAACGATCTCATCGAACTTGGGCCTCTTGTGTGGCGTGTGCCTCCAGCAGTCCTTCATCAGCGCGTACATGCCTGGAGGGCACACAGCGGGGGCCGATAACTGTTCACCACCTCGCACCATTTCTATCACTTCCTGATTGCTGTACCTGTTAAGAATATATTTGTTTTAACTACATATGTACTGATCAGTATGGAAGAATAACAATAATAATACCGCCGAGTGTGTATGAGAAGATGTATGAGTGTCAATGAAACGAAAGTGGTATGTCAGGATCGGCACAAATGGGGATCCGTGATTTCAGCCTACCCCTCTACAGGGAATCAGGCGTGATATGTATGTATGATCAAATTGAAGACATTCTTCTCAAGGCAGGTGTGCTTATCTTGAAGAACAGAAGAGCATGTATGAGAAGGAGGGTGTGAGTGAAGCAAGAGAGATTTGTCAGGTTCGTTCACGGTGGCAATCGATTGTTTTGCCTATCCTGGTATGTTAATCGAGACGTACATAAATTATATAAATGAAAATGGGAAACCAAGATCGGCAAAGATACGATCTTGTGATCTGTATCTATTCATTTTTAGAGAGACGGGCGTGAGTATTGAGTATAAATAAATGTAATTTCTGTGAGGCTGCAGGTTTCAATGCTTGAGAGACTGGCTAACCTTCATTGCATACGTGACTTAAAATTCGTCATCAAACCTGTATATATGTTCATGCATTTGGAGTTACATACATCTAATCAACTACATTATCACTCATACATACGTATAAATGTTTTAATGCTTTTCGAGTCAGTAGAACCTACTTTATCTCTAGTCACCTCAAGCATTAGTAAAGGGGTGGTAAAGGCATTCATTTGGTACATTAATGTCAGGTTGCTAGCACATCGATCTATAGCTTACATTGACCTCTAGTTCCGTATACTTCTACGAGATACCGAAAGGAATGTGTTGTTAATAAAATTTACGTCACATCTAGCGCGGGATGCTCATAGCGTAAATATTGTCATTGTATTCAATTACATAATGAAAATATTTTGCTTTATTTTGCTTTATGTCTGTTCTTGTTGAGAAAAATGTTCCGTCTCTGTGTTTATAATATTAGCGTGTTGTAACGCATAATCATTCAATTTATCTTTGAATAATCATCGTGTTTATTCACGAGAAGTACCTGCTTTCACCCTCGTTTCTAATAATAACAATATTGTCGAGCCAATGTTCAATCTTGCATGAAATAGATTTTAATTAATGTCGTGTTGACATGTAATTATCGGTAATTTTCCTTTACTGTCTTTTTTAAATTCAGAAGAAATTAATACAATCACATACATGATATATTCACGCCTGTATTTGTTACTGGGATAGGAGAATCTGTATCGCCGTGTAAAACGATAATCCTTCTTGCTTCTCTCATATGTGAGATATATCTTCAACAAACCATTTTCAGAAATGTGATTTGTATGACTAAACTTTAACTAAGAAAGAATGTAGTTTCGACAAACATTTTGCAATCATAACCTTATAAAATACCTTAGTCATCAAAATTGCAAAAATTAGAGTTAAATTTGTTAAAAAGAAACAATTTGTCACATAGAGATTTTTAACATGATCAGAAAAACTTTGAAGATTTATAATAATATTTACCCATAATATGGCTGTAGCCCATAGCTGTAGATCTCCCATAAAACGACTCCATATGACCATATATCACTCTCTGAGGTGAATTTGCCATACAGTATTGATTCTGGAGGCATCCATCTTACTGGAAGCAAGCTTTTGGATTGGACCTGTAAAACGACAAATATTCAATATACACAATCACTTTGACATTCAAACCTCATTCATAAATGAATTACTGTTTTGATCACCTATGACATGCTATGAATTCAATCACTTTGATACTATTAAATTTAGAACATTCATAAAAAACCCATATAGTCTCTTAGCACAAGATGAACAACATAATGGGTTACAATTAGTTACTGCTAAATAAAAAATAATATTCACTTACCCTATAGTAATCAGAGCTGTAAATGTCTCTCGAGAGTCCAAAGTCTGAGATTTTGACAACAAAATCATCAGAAACTAGGCAATTTCTTGCAGCCAAGTCTCTATGCACATAATGGTGAGAGGCAAGATAGTTCATTCCTGAGGCTATATTGTGAGATATAGTCAATAACCTCATAGCAGGTAAACCTTTTCCTGCTGGCGGAGCCCTGCCCATCAAGAACTCATGCAGGTCCCCTCGAGCCATGAATTCAAACAGCATACACAGAGGTTCTTCTTTCAAAGCCACACCTATGATACAGACTATATTGTCATGCTTCAATTCAGATATCAAGTCTATTTCTCTACGAAAATCTGCCTTGGTTTTAAGTGAAGCATTCTCTTTCAAAGCTTTGACTGCCACATACAGTGTTTCTCCACCAACTTTAACAGCGCCCTTGTATACTTTCCCAAAAGCCCCTTCACCTAATTCTTCAAGAAATTTGATTTGTGATAATGAATATTGGGGTACTGTTAACGCAGCATTACCGCGAGGTTTAGATGACAAGTGAGGCTGCATACTACCACCCTGATTATTAAGTAGCTCACTCATTTCTATTGGTGAGTTCATTCGTGAGTTACCATAGATGTTTTTGTCAGCATTAGGAGGGTTTATATCTCTTATGTTAGCCATATTGTTCTTGCGTCTATTCCTTTGACACAGACACACTATGAAGCTTATAATCAAGATTGTTAACAATAAGAATATTAAAATAATATAGATCCAAACTCTTTGAGCGCATTGAGGTATGTCACAGTATTGCTTTTCTTTCTTACCATCCTTTTCTATGATGCACCATGGCTGAGCCTCTAGACCACCAGGGTTTCTACAATAACTATGCCTTCCAGCTAGTTCAGGGTAGTCAGATGGCCTCACTATAAGTTGCTTGGACCATTCTATGCATGGGATCCCTGACTCAGACACATCAATCTTGCCTAGGTATCGATTTCCATCTTCCCAGTAGCACTCGTCATCAGATACCATGAGAGCACCCAGACCGATTTTGATACATTCAGGATCATTATCTGGCAGTTTTTGGCAATCTTCTAGTGTTAATGCCATCCCTATGTGAGGATGTCTTTTGGCAATAGCATACTCCAGCTGGCATAGCTCATTCTCTATTATTTCACAATCTTTTTTACACACTCTCCTCAATAATGTTGAATTGAATCTGAAATTGAACAGTTCATTTGCTTTTGGACTTGGTGAAATACCAATACTATCAGAATTTAAGCCATTGTTTAAACTTGACTCCCCATTGAGAGATATTTCTTTCATTATAAATTCTTTTGCATTCTTCATGAAATTCTCGTTAGCACTAAGCGGATCCCTACATATTGGGAATGTGGAGTAACACAAACTTGGTAGAGCATAGTCTCTGCAATTGCTTCTGATTTCTCTGGAATAATTGGTCACTTGTAATGCCCTAGCAAGTTTATCTTCGAGAGTGGTTTGGGTTGTGTCATAGGGAATGTATACAAAATGTCCCTTTAAATGTGAACTGCAGACTTTTCCCACATATTCCTGACACATTGGCTCCAAGGGCTTAGGGACAGATAAAAGTTTTGTTACTTCTGTGGATGTAATATTATCAGGTTGAGTTAGATTTGCAGAATCTGGATACAAAGATGCAAAGGTTGGTACTTCAAAATTAACTGGTTCTTCGTGTATTACTTCCAGGCGAGTAGTTTGTGTCTTTTTATAGTTTTGTTCCACAGAACATGTATAATTACCTTCATCCAACAATGTTATGTTTTTGATTCTCAGGACTGTGACAATAGTGGCATTATCGGTTTTGCTTACCGTTTTCACACGGGCATCATCCTTCAAAATCTTACCATTTTTAAGCCAATAAACTTTAACATTTTCAATTAGACGCGGTAGTATATGTTTTGGTGGATTTTGAAGAGTATTTTCTTTTTTATCCTTATTTTTAGTATAAAGCTGAACTTTCGTGAGACTTATAGAGGCCTCGCATTTAACTCTCCAGTCAGATCCTATGGGTCTCTTCACTAAAGGCGGCAAGGTTTTCGTGAAGGAAATGTCAAGTGTTATGTTCCATACTTTTTTCTCGGGCGAGCTTTGTTTTACGTAGGAAATTCCATCAGTTTTATTCAAAACAGAAGAATGACTTTCACGAAAAGAAACTAGCAAAATAAACATAGGCAATACACTTAACATCATTGTAATTACAATATTATTGGCTATTCAAACCATTTCTCTCACTTACACTATTATTCAATACTGTCACCAACAAGGTTACTATTCAAATATCCGAGCAAAAACGCTACAGCGTCCTCGAGACTTCGTTCAATTCATGAAAACACACACAACATAACTAAACAAGGAATCTTATGCATCAATACCTATCTACATATTTGACAAGACAGAAGCTGTGACAAGTATTAGACCATAGACTACATTAACTTGAAAAACTACACAAACCATAGAGTAAACTGAGACAGTCAGATGCTTGCTTTAACGATGATGGATATAAGCTTTTGCACGCTGATTATAATTTATTAATATATTTAGGGATCACCAATTTTTTGCATTTGCCTTATAAAATGCATTTTGTGTCATGTCCATTATTTCTTATGTCATGAAAGTAAAGCACCATAGCCCTGTAATACTTGCCAAGCAATTATAGCAATCATAAAATATTTGTTCGTGCTTCAACCTCTACGAGAGTAGAGAACAAGACTGATAATTTAAAACGAATTATATGCATCCTCACAAACGATGGTAAATAAAAAAATTATTGGCACCAACTTTAACATTCTGTTTTAATTAAGTAGGAAGACACTGTTGTAACAAAGTAAAGATAAGAATAACATGAACACTAAAAATACTAGCTAATCCAGTTCTTCTTCCAATAATTCCTCCTTAAGTATGATACCACCGAGTAACGACGTATCTGGTGGCAGCCACTCGCAGCTGGTGTCTTCCGATGAACAAATCTATGGAATGAAGAGTTTACTCTTAATTGTGAGAATTTTTTCTATATATATTTATGTCTTTACTTTGCATTTTCAGCGCTTGACATAGATGATTGCGAAGTGCTGAAATCGCCTTAGTGTATGACGTAAAAAGTATTTGTCGAGCATATACACGGAGATGTTGTATCATTGTTACGGGACAGGGAATGAATAATCAGTGCTAAACAAACATGAAGTTACCTATTTCTTAAATTGGACAGCATTACCATGAAAGATGAGATTCGTAAGGCAAATAATCGTACAAGATGATTTCGGTTACATTTATGTGAGACTAACTTTAGGTGACTCCAGTGGATAACGTTAGGGAAGTTTTGAATGAAGAATTTAGTTATATCACACCACAACTTAATTATTTATTACTTATTTAAATCTTGTACCTGGCATTTACATCCACTGGGTTCCACATAGTGATAGATTTCAGTCCCAGGCTCCACATTGGGATCACAATTCTTGAGCCTCACTGACGCATGTCTTCTCTCCGCGTGAACACATACTGGGTGGTGTGATTCCTTGTATGGAAACTGCCAGTCTGAAATCTATGAAAGACCTTTAAGGCTTTACGTTGCCATGGCAACTGAAATAACTCCGTTATTTAAAAGATTGGCTATAAATAAAATACTAACTAACTGCCATTGAACCCAGCATATCGTAAGAGGCGGCTACTAGAATGCACCAAGGGATTTTGGATCAATGGATGGGCTAGCAACCTTTCACTAAATGTTATATGAATGCAACACGACCCAGATTATTCTGCTATAAATGGTTTGGAAGATATTATATCTTCAAGGTATTGTCCGCCCTGAAATGTAGGTACGTTAATGTAAATGCTCAATTTATGCATAAACAACGCTAGTGATACGAACCTCATACGACAAACAAAACCCCGAGCAGGAAAGAATATTAATGTCATCCCAGCAACGTCGCCCATTGAAATCCACCTGCATCGCTCTATGAGAGTAGTGGCGCAGCTTACACCTGGAAGCTGCTTCAGCGATAGATGGCAGAAGTGTGCTGGATGTCGCGATGAGAAGAACCAGTGACATGCGTGCTCGTGACATCCTGGAGTGAAGTTCAAATGTATATGAATTCACATATCCATTACTCCTGTTTTCACATCCATCAGTTTCTTATTATCCCTTCTTTTTTACATATAACAGAGTCTTATTAGAACATTTGAATGATTACATAAAAAAGCCAGTTAATAATATAGAGAATAAACTATTAAGTGTAACTTAGTATAAAATATAACGCACTGAAGCTTTCTTTCAAACAACAATAATTCAAATTTTTATTTCGAAAGTCACCTAGTCTCACGAACAAAATAAATGGTAAAGCTATTATTATAAATCCTTCAAACACTTCTGATAAACTCCTTTGCGCGAACGATTACACGTATGTAATCAACAACCAGACTGGAAAGCAAAAGAAAAGCGTAGTTCTAAACCCTGCCTCCACCGGAAATCGAACCCGGGACCTCTCGTTTAGCGTTCAGGTGGTTAACCAATCGCGCCACGGAGGTCGTCCAAAATAGTATACGTAGTGTTCGTGGAGGTAAATTCCCGATGCAAATTTAATTGGAGTAATAGTGTCTGAAATATTATTATTGAACTTTTTTTTTAAGGGAAAAAAACGTACCTCAGGTCCTTTCGCCAGCCCCAATGCACTCCAAGTGGCCAAGGGGGGTTTATACAAAGACTCTTCATTCGTCAAATGCGTCATATTCCAGCAGAATGATAATCGGGGAATTGCTTGCAAACCATTAGACAATGTCGTCACCTTAAACAATGTAATTCACTGGCGGATGAACTATTTAATTCAATGGCACATTATAGTTATTTAGATGATAATTATGTGTTGAAATGCCTGTTTGTCTGGACATTTTTGACTTAGAGCTTTTAATATCTAAAAGTAGCTACATCGGATATTATTCCTGTCAAGGTTATGTTTATCTCCGATATGATAGAGTTATATTATCTTAGATCGCTAAATTTAGCTAAGCATTAATATACATTACATTAATGTTTAAGTATACCCCCAAATGCTGGCTGATCATCAATAAGTTAGTGACATGATACCAATCACTTATTTTTCAAAGAATTTTGTGAGAGGATAATTACCATGAACCAAATACAATGCTAATATACCCTCGCCCAAGCCATTCCATTGATTCTTATTATATTTTAACCTCTGTACCACTATACGATAAAATGCAGATAAACGGGGCTGAAATTATTCGGAAGTTTATTATTCTAACAAGTTCAAAACAAAATTATCACACTCTCGGCAACTTTCATCGCATTACTAAATTTGGAAGTCAAGCGGAGTGCGTTATCGTGTAAATCGTAATTTAAAAGCAGAAGAGGCTATTTTTCTTATGCGCTCCCAAGCTTTGATATAACACATTTTAAATTAAGCGTATTAATCTGTGTGATAAAGTCTAAGATGGATGCGTTGAATTATAAATCTCTTAAAACGGCTATTAAAGTTTATCTTAAAAGATATTTTGGTCATTCATACGTCACACGATTTTTTCATTCGCGGTAATGGTGGTATTTAGCATTTTCATAACTAGGGTATGATAAATGCTCATCAGGCATCAGGGGTGTAATGTGCATTGATTGAGTGCATCGTCAAGTCAAATAAGTTATAATTATCTATAGTATCACTACTTCTACACTCTTCTCAATCTAGCTAAGAGTTAAAAATAATGCTAACTAGACACCGTTCTTTCCGATATGGCACCGATCTAATCAACTAAAGAGCTAGGGATAAATTGAATCTATACGTATATTCTGTAATAAAAGTAAATGTATAAGAAAACATAGGCCGTGTGCTATCTCGTTTATAAAAAGCTCGGTGCAAACAAGTCCAGAGAAAGGACCTTTCATCCAATAAATATTATGCTAACCGCACATTGGCAGCACTTGCTAATTTAGTTCCTGCCAGAACAGACGTGCATCGTGTGTACCTCGGTGAGTTAAAAAAATAGTCTTAAACACAGTGAGTGAGATGTGTTAGACGTACAAATATTGCTACTAGTTGCCGCTCTTCCCGACAAGTCATAGGAAGTGTCTATTAGGCGATTGGCTAGCAAACAATCAATTGCATATGTCATCACATTACCAATATTCGTGTGTGTTGACCAAGTTTCTGTCCACCCGAAACGGTTTAAGGGATGAAGGGATGTTGTGAGGGATGGGAAACGGTGAATGTATACGTAGAAAAGAGATAACTAGTTTAATCTCAATAAGGTATTTTTTTTGAGTGACTACTACTATCCTAGCAGTTATCTAAGTTATTCATATCTCTCGTTTCATGGTCATAAACAGCTACCCAACGTATATAGGTGAAGATTCTAACACATTGTATCATCATTTTCAGTCACTAAATATTCTTATCCAAGGAACCAAATAAAAATTGTTCCATGATATTAATGATATCCTCACGGCGATTTGCTCACGGCTTCAGAATAGTATGTGTATCTTAAATAGGTAATATAAGGTTAATTAACTATTAGGTAATCAATCAGCTGTTATAATTATGCACTGTGTTTTTTTTTCAGGTTTTAATAATTATTATAATAATGTAGCAACATTATACAAACGAAATTGAAGAATGATGGCACTGCTGGTAATATTCCTGTTTATGTTTATTATGGGCAAGTTTCAATATTATTAAAGTCGTAAATCTATGACATATAAATATAAATTATTATTAGATAGTAAAATTTTAATTAAATTTTATTTTTAATAGTGACTTTGATAATGCATTTGATATTATGTTGCACGTTAACATAAGTTATCCTTTGCATATAAAAGTTAAGAAATATTGGGGGTGGTAAATATCTGGGTAGTAATTAATTTTCCAATTGATTGTTCTGAATAGATTATGGATTCGCTCCTTGTATTTTGATCTATAATCTATGTAATTTTTTTTATCTAATTCGACGTAGTAGCTCAGTTTTTTCAGGTTGCTCACTCTGTTCAGGGTATATGAAGTTTAATGAATTTCTATGTACATTTTCGCAATAAAAACACATTTACGAAATACGTCGAATACTACGGTGAGGGAAAATATCGTGAGGAAACCTACTTGTTCCCCGAACAGGTAATAGTTAGTGCTTGTAAATGGCGACATGGCTTACCACCTGTCACATTGAGCACTGAATATCTGGTTAATACATGGTTGCTTTATACTACATGCAAAAAGAAAGACATCTATTTACTACTACTATCTACGATCGAAATTAGGAAACAGTAATGCGAAATAATTGAATCTTTTAACTAATTGTAGGAAAATGTTGCAGTTTAAAACTTCTAGAGTTATCAGTGCCGACTCATGTAATACAAGGGAAACGGTTCGAAGTTTCATGTCAATGGGTCCTGAATCCTGAAGATGTACTATACGCCGTCAAGTGGTACAAAGATGGTAACGAGTTTTTTCGACACTTACCAAAAGGGCATCACTGTGATCGACAATATGATCTTCCTGGAGTCATTGTCGAGGTAAATAACGTAGAAAGTATATAATTCACGTCCTTTATTCCTTTTCAGGGTGGACAGAACCTAGGAAACATTTATCTAAATAGGTTGCGATGTTGCAACGGAATATTGGTGACAGGTTGCTAGCCTATCACCAAATATATTCTATTTACCCCTAGTGCCTTAGTCGCCCCCTACAACATCCCGGGAAGAACGGCCCCTAGTTAGCATATTTTTAACGTCTCTGTGCTAGACAGGACTTTGTATTGTGTAATAATTGAATGGTAGTGGCTGTAGTATTATATTATCTGTGGTAGTGGTAAATAAAGAAATACTTTTAAGATTTTAAAGAAATAAATGTTTGCATTGCAATATTAAAGTTAATTATTAAAGTCAAATTTAAAGTTATGTGCGGAGAAATTAAAGATATTTGTCAGCGGTGTGTCTTAGGTGGCGGAGAAAGTTTTCTTTAACCTAAGGTTTAAGTTTCAATTTCTGTCTATTTCACTCTTGAACATGTGAGTCTGTTGTGACCTGTAGGTTAAAGTGTATGTACAACGGTAAAACTAAATGCAACGATCATTCCAGGATTACTATCACGATGATCTTACCATCAATTTGAGCTTAGCACCGGCTCTACCAGAGACACGTGGAAGGTACAGGTGTGAAATTTCTGGTGAACGGCCATATTTCGATACTGACTCTCAACACAGTGACCTCGTAGTTGTTGGTGAGTGTATAATAATGTAACGTCAATCTCAAATAAGCCTCAATTGTACAGCGACGAAATACGTGAGGAGCACATTGTATTTAGATCATGTAATCAGAGTCTAAGTAGTATTGAATCACTAGTTTATCAGTTGTGTTATGTGTGTTAACTGGTGAATACCAGGTACAGTAATCGAAATAATCCATTCCGAAACCTCACAGAAGGTGTTAGAGCATTATAGGCATCGCCCAGACAAACCTCATGCATTTGAAATTTATCGTAATATTGGTGATCATTTTAATTGCACTACATAATTGTAAAAAGAACTATAAATTTAATATTTCATGAATATCTGAGTAATTGTAGGAAGATATATTTACAAAACGAAATATTACTTTTACAGATTTACCAAAACAATCGCCAACCTTAGAAGGTATTAAAGACCATTACGAAATTGGCGATGAGATCAAAGCGACTTGTATATGTGACCAATCATACTCAAATATTAGTTTATCTTGGTACATCAATGGATATCTTGCTACGAATAGTTATGTACATGAATATGAAGAAAAGGGCAGGAAATATGTTAAAAATGTCTTGAAGTTCGTGTTGAAAGAAGATCATTTCATTAGAGACGTTTTAACACTAAAAGTAAGTTTGTATTTTAACATTTACGAGAACCGTAAACTAACTATTTTTGTATGAGACAATAATAAGTAAGTGAACAAAATACACATAATTCATATTTCGCATGCATATGAAAAAAGTATTAAACTCATAATTGACCGGTTCAGAGAATATAAATTTTTATTAATTGTTTTTAACTGGCGTGAACTTATTTAACTAGATAATATTTATTTTCAGTGTCTGGCAAGCATAGAATCACTTTACTGGAAGAGTGTGCAGAAAAGTATCACAAGAATGCAGAAATCAGTTAGTTTAGAACGAATTGCATCCCATGATAGTATAGTATTAGAAAAAAATAGTAAGGAGTCTTTGGAAATAAGTGACAAAGTATTACTCTTAGTAGCGACTGTCCATGTTATTCTAATAAAATAAAGTAATTTGCGTACATAAGAACAAAAAAATATATTCATTTCCATGAACTTTGAAATCAAATCATTTAAGGTAACGAACCTAATGTGCTAGAGTCTAACGAAAATAGGAATAATAAATGCTTTAAGCACATGAATTACGATTTTTTAAATTAATTTCACGGCTATGTAGTTATATCATTGAGAAAGTTTGTATTTGTTCACGAATAACTTATTTTACTTATTACAACAAATTGGGAGCATAATATAATATAACCTTCATGCGAATAAAACAAAAGTAATAAAAATATTTCTAGCACAAATTTATTATTTTCCAATACTTCCATATCACAAAGTTTAAAATTTATGTTAAACATGCATACATTGTAAATTTGCTGATAAACATTAGGTTAATTGATCGATTAGCCATAGTTACTAAACATAAACAATCGGACTTATACCTACTAAATTCATTAACAAAGTACATTGCATATGCTGAGTACAATAATATCTATAATAGAGTTATTATTCTAAAATAGTTAATATATCGATATTATGAACGATATCATAATTTTTAATTTGATTTGTATACAAAATAAAGTAAACCAAAATATTTTATCTTGTTCTTCTTTTTTACTAAAATGAATTATCCGTTCCATCAATCAATATGTTGTTGTTGTTGATAAATTGATATGTCAAAGTATCAATATACTTTCAATATAATGCAAATTACTTTATCCCACTGAAGGCGTCAACCATTTAAAATACGATACAACTACATCTAATGAGATCGGTTCTATATTTCATTCATCAAGAGCAAATACCAGTTTTACTACTTAACTAGTCATTTATTAAAATATACAATATATAGAATGTATAATCCGACACCAGCCACGTTAGTTGCTGGCTATCTGGTTAACATGTAGTCATAGCATCACTTAATCCGCAGTTTTGCAGGTGGACACTTAAATTTCTGACTGTCCCATAAGAGTCACAAATGTTAATGTGTAATACAAAATATAAAACAATTACTAAATACAAATAGCACAACAGAAAAAAAACGTAAAAATCTAACGGTAACATTTGGATATGAACTTTGGACATTTAGTTATAACCTATATATTAATCACAATTAAAAATGGAATGTTTACCAACAAGAGGACTCTACATAAAATTAATCTCTGAATATGTCAAGTATAGAAAGATGCACGACAGAGAATAATAAAAATGCGAAAAGAAAATTCGTTCTCAAAAATTCTTTCATTTCAATCTAATTAAACTGATTAGTCAGTAAACTAAAACCTTTTCATTAACTAATAGAACAAATAAGATGTTAATTTACAAATTAACATAATTTTTGTGGCAAACCAATTTGAGCGTAATTCTTGAGAAATATAGAAAACAGCATATTAAGTATCAATGTAGCATACAAGATATAGACACGTAGCTTAATTCACATTTATTCGTCAAGAGATAACAAAAAATATTATAAATTTATGCTATGATATAATCACTTAACGCCTTTTATTAGTATCATCGTAATATAACATATATGGCAAGAATCTATTATGCTTACGACATAAATGTTTTAATGTGTCACAACTTATTTTTAATAAAGTTTTGATATTTGTTCAACAAACTCACACTCAATATTTACCAACTATTTAAAGCATAATAATAAAGGTTTATAACACCAAATTGCACATCAAAATACGTTTGTTTCATCATTTCTGTGTTTTTGTTGTGCATTTTATAATTTTCCATAATATAATCTTTATAACAGTAGTTTACAAAAAATCTCAAGTATACTCGTAGATAGTACCTATTACAAGCATTTTTTATATATATACTTATAATAAACATACAACCTTACAACAACCTCACCAGGAGCATTCCTATAGCAGCACCAACGGTTAATCCGACGCTTAGCATTGTGGCCACGACAGACGAAGCTTTCTCCCTCTCATGAGCATCCACCGCCCTGAAAACGGAAAAGAAAGTTTAAGAAAACTATAATCGTGTATATGCATTTACGATCGTAATCCCTTTCGGGGCAGTCAAATGATAAATAACACATCTACTATCAACTGAGAATTGTCTTCAGTCATTCGAAACCCGGTTTTAACTCTACAATCAATGATGTCGTATACTGACTGATACTATAACCTATTTCTATAAATAAGCAGGCTTTCTCAAGATGGCGCAACATCACTTGGCCAATCTAGAAGGATACCCATCCAGACACTTTCTATGCCCGCATCGCTTAACGCCGTTGAGTGATCGAACTATACAACAACTTACGAGTGCATTAAATGACCACCTTTGTGTGTTAATAAAATGGAATTCGAGATATCTATGTACGGGCGGAAGTGACGTCATTTTACTAAATATAGAATGACAATATGATGTGAATAGGTTCGAGTATTCGGAAAAAATGTTGATGAGAGGTAAGTTGTTCGCATGATTATTTTCGCAGTTGCGGACGTAAGTGATTAATGACTGACTTTTGCCTGTGTTCAAGAAGAAGCAGGTCTTATAAAATATGTGTATCATTTGTACGCCCCGAAACGGATAATATTACGTGATTCCTTTTTTGAACACATTGAGCATAAATGTTATGTTCAAAGGGCGTTAGATAAGAAGCAAGGCCGAGTAAAACAAACAAAACCACTATGCTAAATAGACTCGATACATACATTTACATAATTCAATACAGTTAATTAATTCAAAACTTCGGTCATCGAAGGGATTTTTAGAGAGACAACATTACTGTGAACTGGTTATAATTATTTTCAAGTTCGTTCTTCTAATTATGACCTTCCTACGTATTTTTTTGTAAAGGTTTTATCTAAAGTACCCATTAATGTATATTAATATTATCAGTCTCGCTTTAATAAGGTAAAAATAATAGCGTGTTTGAAGGTACGTGCATTGAATGCCAGCTAGCTGCCTTTCTTTCCATCGTATCGTAAAAGACGACTAAGGGTCTAGAGGTCAATGGAATGTATTGTGTGTTTGCATAATAATATCTATTACTAATATTGAACATCCTTGAAATGATATTGTTGGCTATGAGGTTTTGTACACCCCAAAAAGATTTACACAATTTTAACATCCTAGAAAATACATGACTTTGTCTATATGGCCTAGTTTAAGTACATATATTAATGTGAGTCAAGACCTAGAAAGCTATCAAGAATATATCTAGCTCAAATGATAACCTTTTAATTGGCACACAAGATAGGTTTCAAACAAGGTTAGTATTCCTAGCTAGATGAATCATAATACGCAAGCAAATACGATAGTCACTATCTTTGTGTGTTTAAGACTTTATTACATCGTGTCTTATTTCATTAATAATTATACTCGTACGAATTCTTACATGTCAACTAACACGTTGAGTCTGATTATCAAAATTAAATTTTCATATCATAGCCAATTCATATCATATGTGGGCTATTTCTTAAATAATAAAGGTCATAATAAAAAAGGTTACCTAGATTTACTACAAATAAACATTTTTAAAATTGTCTTGTAATTTGTACTAACAAATTTTTATATGCATCAGTTTTACAATGAGACAAAACATTGTGATGAAATCTCTCTCGTCTCTCCGAAGAGGTAACGTTTATATGTATTGTATGTGTACACATCCATACACGACATACCATACAAACTGTAGAATTACACCTGAATACACACATATACATTCACGTTCCTTACTATTTTTCGGGATAAACAAATCACGCAGATAATACCACCATACCACAGATAATATAATACTATACAGTAACCATACTATTAGAAAAACTCGATAGTTTCTCTCGATAGGTGGTTAGATAGTTAGTCCGAAGGCTTTCATTACTAACTAAATAATCACTATGTAGATAAAATAGCTTGACTCACCTTGTCGAATTAATCATCACAAGATTGGTAAAGTATCCGTTACTAAACGCAAACAGTATCATGATGATTATGTACTCCCAGTCCCATAGAAATAGTACGGGCAGGTGTTTCCGTGGTTGTGCGTTACAGAGCATTAGCATTGGAACCCCGATTATTCTTAACAGGGAACATCCGGCTATCACCCATTGGTGTTTTGGCTGAAAGAGAAGGTTTTATTAATTCTGATGGCTATACATAGAATAGTATAGAATAGATACTCCATTAGTATTGTCCCTTAGTCTGATTTTCGCGACCGCACATTACGGAATATCTAATGGCTGTAGCATTACGTAGATACTTTATTAGTTAAAGGTTTTGTTACCTCTGCCTTTAGGAAATAGTACATTAGTTCTATGGCCATGTCGAACCTTTGAGTGAACTAGTAAATTATTTGTTAGTCATATAAATCCTATTTAAAAATACTAGGATTACTCTAATACCTAATTATTGTTTGAGCTCATATATAAATAAATGTTAGGTATTTCAACATGATTTATTTATTTAATTATTTATGATAACAACTAAGTAAGAGAGGTGATATTATGATTATGATATTATGATAGTTCATATAATAAGATTATGATTGCGTGCTACTTACCCACATCACAAATCCAGCTGCCAGTCGACCAGAATAATCACCACAATTGAATATGAGATAATTGACCACAGGTACGAAAAATATTTCTGTAACAAACAAAAAAGGATATTTAGTATAGATATAGTAATAATAATAAATACCTGAGTTTGACAGTAATTGTTAGTGAAAAAGGGCATTCCTTGATCAGCATAGAGGGATGTTAGTGGCATTTAAATTGCTTATTTTATATATATACTTATACATAGATTTCTTTTGTCATCTATAATCAGTTAAGGTATGTATGTAGAAGGATGTGATTTTAAAAATCAGTTTGGTTTTGGAATCACATATTTGAAAATTATTATAAATAACAATAAAATATTAAGAACTTACTATTCCAATCCGTTCCCGTAGTTACAGGGTGAGATTCGACCAGCACCGTGACAGCTGGATACACCGCCATAGTGATACCAAATATCAAGAACACACTGACAGCATACACCCAGATCTTTTGTATCACAGCCTTCAGCGAGGCCTCCCTGTGTCTGTTTACTGCAACTCCCTCATTACACAACATGTGATATGTAAAGAAATCAATTTTGTACAGCCACAAAAATGATATCAGGGACAAAATAACCATCACATCAGCTATGATGAAATATATCAGAGCACTGTGTAGAGGAGATATTTTGAAGGCCAATGATATTATTTGGGCGATGGCGGCTATTATACCGCCTAGAGATTGGCCACTCACAACGGCTGTCATGTACTGTTTGGAGAATTTGCTAGCAATGCCATATAGGCTTCCAATGTAGATTGCACTGGCAGCTGTAAGAAATATTGTTTTGTTAGTTTTGAGTATTGATTGATAGTTGTCATGAAAACAGTTAAATCTTACAATTTTTGAGCTCAATAATTGAGAGACAACATACATTTACTTTTTATGTAAAAAGTAATTTCAGTTTCTTTAAAATAACTGGTATTTACTTATTCAATTATTTCAGTAGAGTATTCAAAGGTATGTCTGCCCTACTCTTTGATTAAATTAAAATAGATACTTAGTATTAGTGGTTTTCAATAACTAGAGCTTACTTACCAGTCATAACAACAACAGACACCATTGTAAGAATAAAGAAACCATTTTGCCAATCATCTGTGTCCACCTGAACCAACCCAGTTGTGAGTAAAAAGGACAATGTTATTATTATCAAAGATCCTTGCATCCTATTTCTCACTGACACCCTGTTAAAACAAAAAGTTTATTGAATACACATTTAGACCAATTAAGTTCATAGATCAAGCATATAAAAACATAATTAAGATTAGCTTATATTTGTGTAAAGATTGTTGTTAAAAATAGTAAATAAATAAAATGCTACACAAACATTCTCATGTCAATGAACATTGTTATCCACTCAAAGCCTACATTTGACCAGATATCTAGCACTTAATTCCATGGGTTGCATTTTGCCTAATTCGAATATATAAACCACAAATAATGCACCATTGTTTCTTTAGAACCAAAAACAATTTTAGATCTCACAAACATAAGTATACATACATAATGTGTTTAAAATACTTACATGTGCCCAATAACAGAGTTGACAATAAGAAACACTAAGTTAGGAATAGCCATAGCAACATTCAGGTAAGATGTGAACTCTGCTTGAAATGGAGTTTTCCGTATTTCAAATGTCACATTATGTGGAGTGGTATCTCTGAATTTGTACATCCAATACTGAAAAGAATATAATAACAATATATTTTACTTATTTAGTAGCAAATGGGTATAAGAATTACAACAGGATTTACAAAGTAAATACAATTTAATTGCAATAAGGAATTGTATTTGTATGTGTTTACTTACGTCATTAGCAGTTATTAAGAAGTTCCATGGGGCTAATGAAGTTATTCCGAACAAGTAGAATAATAAATACACTATGTAGAATCTGTCCGAAGGAGCATCACTTGCATCCAACACCTTGGTGGAACACGAATCAGTAACCAATTCACGTTCTTCAGAATCATCTTGAACATCTTCGTATGGCTCTTGTACGTCTTCATATGGTTCTATAGTTTCATCACCTGAACCTCCCTGATTTATAGATACATTTGAGTCGGCAGCGAAATCCATTTTTAACAAAATTTGTCTTGTTCCAAGGCCTCAAAATATTTCCTTGAATTATTTACAAATCATGTAACATATTTAGCACGTTACACCGTATACATGTTACTATAAATATTAACTGAACCAAACTAACGTAGGTACGACGATTGAGAAGCGACAAAAGAACAAGTTTTGTCGTATTATATTCAAGTAGATAATATTGACTAGAGCCTCGCTCGAACAGAATAGAGATCCCGCCACATAAGGTGGCAGTAGCCAAACTTGGAACTAAATTTGACGTTACCGCCATTGCGTGTTATTTTGTATGAAAGGTAAATTTAGTATTACCAGCGTTGTGTTTTTTGCCCACTCTTTGTAATTTTTATGTTTGTTATGGGTGATTATAATAAATTGATTTCCGGAGTTTCTTGTTAGTTCTTCTCCAAGCTAGGGTCTCCGCTGATCTAACCTCGGTAAAAAATATGTAAAGACAATGCTCAGTGCCATGTTTGAAATAATAGTTTTAAGAGATTCGCGATTTATACTCATGATATAAGATATAAGGGTGTGTATAAGATTGATTGCAGCTGTGGGAAATCCTACGTCGAACACACTAAACGGTCTATTGCGGACAGAGTGAAGGAACACATAATATATGTAATATATAATAAGAAGGATAAGTCCCGTTAATTATTAATCATGTTTGAAATAGTTTAATAAACATATTTTGACTTTGATATATTAATTTGTTTTATTTGAGTTTATAGCTCTGCAACCAAAGACCGTTACAAATGAAACCTATAATGTATCGAGCCGTATGGCACAGTGAGTGCTAGTTTTGGCGTGTTTACTGGTAACACTGAATTACGCGACTGTGGCGACGCCTCCAACTGCCACCTTATGTGGCGGGATCTCTACAATAAACACCTTGACTGAATGCTGTCTCGTGCTGCTGTCACTTTATCTATTCAATTCAGTTGATTTTTATAAGTTAATAGTGCTAGCTTCAAGTTTTACTTTTTGGGTGGATTATAATGTAATTGAGTGTAGTCGCACTGGTGATAAATTAAGTTCTTCGTGAACTTATAGTGCTGGGTTCGATCGTGTTTAAATTTTAGAAAAAGTATGTTGATGGTATCACAACTGAACAGCAGATATGTACATGAAAAAATATTATTATCTCACTAGGGATGTTGGTGAAATGACTGTTCTTTTTAAAAAATCCTTTTAAAGTGCTGTTCATATTTGCCATATTCTTGGACCCTTAGCTGGGCAAATAATGCGATTCTTATATAAGTAAAATGATCAAGCGATAGGAAAATTGATTTCAAGATATTGAATTGATTAATTCATTTCATTCGTATTTCTTGGGTCCAGTATTAAAAAACCTTTAATTAAACTATGTTGGACAAAAAATAAGCTGACGATGTATTATAATATGATTAGTTGACATTTCAATTTGCTTTTGTATTTGTTGTCTTATTCGCAAAGTGCAACAGTCCAAATATCGAGGGCATTTTTGTCTGTAAAGGAACACTTCCTCGTAAATTTGTGACCATGGGAAATGCTGGTAGCAATCAACATAAAGAGTGGCGAGGCGAAGGTGGTTCGAAAACCACTGATTTGGCACCACCTTCACCAAGCAAAGAAGGAGAAGCTTTCACATTTGCTGGCCCAACACAAGAAGAAGAGACAGTTACTCAAGTTGAAGAAGGCACACCTTACTACACTAAGGCAGCTCCATCACACGATGAAATAGTGTCACCTCCCTCTCCAGGACCTATAAACGAAGACCTTAAGGTGCTTCCTACAGTTTTTAAATGGGAAGGTGGTGGAAAACAAGTGTTTATAAGTGGAACATTTACTGACTGGAAAACCATCCCAATGGTTAAATCACATGGGGATTTTGTTACTATTATTGATTTACCAGAGGGGGAACATCAATATAAATATTATGTAGATGGCGAATGGCGCTATGACCCAGCAGTGGTATGTCAACTATCTTTGTACCAAAAAAGTTGTGATTCAAGCCTACTTCTGTAACTTGGAGACAGATTTTTAATTATTATTATTATTATTTATATCACTATATGCTCAATCTAATTCAGAAACATCAATTAATTGATTTTGTTAATATTTACCAATATACACATGCATAAATAAACTTATATGTAACCATAATACATTCCATACCAAGATAAATAAGGTAACATATGTATGAAATGTGAAACATATAAATTTAAACTAATATTATTTATCCAACTCTTATCTTAAAGTAAATAAGAAAATGAATTTTCAAAATTATTTAATAGCCTTGACAGAATGTCAACTATAATTTTTTAAATAATAACTAATATAGTCAGATAATAAGTAAAAAGACCATAGTACTGTGTACTGTGGTCATAAAATTATGCTTTTGTGAATCTTCATAATTTTACTAATCTAAAATGTTTTCTTTTTATAGAAAGTAGTGGATAACGGTATGGGGTCTAAGAATAATTTGGTGACAGTTAAAATGTCAGATTTTGAAGTATTTGAAGCATTGGCCAAAGACAGCGAAGGTGTAACAAGTACAGCCCAGACTGAGTATTCACAGGTGAGTAGTGCAAAATTAAAAGACTAATAATAATTGTCCCACAGAGAAAAAGACACGCATTCACAACCATTAACACTTGCGGAGTAGTCAAAGGTTTTCCATCTCGAAGGTAGTAATTCTATAGGCACCTCTGGGAATGTATTGCTTAGTGTGATACCACCTCTGTTCATTGATCACTAGCTTATTAGTTAGGCGATCTAGCTCAGCTCGTGACGTCACGCGCTAGAGTCCAGGCACACAGCACCTTGTAAAGTGCGCTGCAGGCCGCTCGCCCCTCGTGGCTGCGACGGCATCGTGGCGCATTTTCCATGGGCTGCCTTAACCTATAGGCACCTCAAATCAACGTATCGACCAGATAGTACTCAATATGACAGGTGGTGTCCCACAGAATAGGACATATAAGTATGTTAATTAGCTTCAATTCTTAACAATGTGTCATAGGAGGTAACTAAAGAATTAGGGGTAAATGTACAAAGAGCTAGCATTCTGTCAGCAATGTTCCATGTGACTACGAAACCCCAATATTTATATAATGTGAATTGTGAATAGTGACAAAGGGGATTAAATGAAATCATACATATCGAAAACAATGTCATTTTTATGAATAATAATTATTTATTATGCAACTTGTGTTGTCTATGTGCAATGAATTAATTTTTCTAATCACACTCCTGTGCTAGTATACATATCGTTGTTGAGCCTGGAAGAACTGATAAAGACACAATTGTAACTTTTGATAAAAGACAAAAATCTGTTTTTCTAAGATTTTGAGACATATGTATTTGTTTGAACAATACATTGCGAAAATATCGGTCGATATCACAAAATGGGTTTCACCGGCATGTCGGACATAGCGAGGATGCTTTCATAGTGAAAAAGATTATTTTCCCTAAAATAATGTTCATCGGTTTTTCCAGGCGCAACTAGGATATAAAGAATGCTAAATATTTGCCTTTCATCCCAGGATGTAAAGGTGCCTTAGACTAGAAGTCTATTGAATCTCTTTAGTGACAAACTCAAAGAAGCATGTACACATCATAATTATACCTAAATATCATTTACTCTTCAAGTAGCAGTTTGTCAGTATTATTTGAATATGCTATTGACTTCACCTTCACGAATTATAGTATAACATTGACATGTACTCCTAAGTACCTATTCAATATATTTGTTATGATAAATTGACTTTAAAATGTTCTTGTGTGACTAAAGTGGTTTGTAATTTCGTACAATTAAAGTTCTTTACTCCCTTATAATGTGGATAGAACCTTGGCAATATCTCATGGCGGGTTCCTGAAGAAGGAACTTTGTTTATAGGTTGCTAGCCCATCACCCATTTGATTTCATTGATCTCTAGACCCTTCTGCTTCTATGACACATTGGAAAGAAAGGGTGATAGTAACTATTTTATATATGTATCACACCACCAGGAGACAATATCATACTACAATTTAAATTATGCTTAATGGACGGCGATACGGTTCACTACCTATCACGTTGGGTGCTGTCTATCTAGTGATACGCAGGCTTCGAATGACCCATACCTAACATGCCTTCGAAATTTCGGAGATGGGCATTCAAGCCTCTGACTACCCCGCCATAATAAAAAAAGGGAGTGTGTATACACAAGTCGTGAAGCGTATGTATGTTTTTATATGAGAATTAATGTATTCTGTACACTTTTTTCTGTTTCAGGAAATTCCTCAGTCTAAGCCGTGGGAAAAAGTGTCGGGACCACCCATTCTCCCGCCGCATCTCCTGCAGGTCATACTGAACAAAGACACTCCACTTTCTGTGAGTATAAAAGTTTGTGCTATTATGATACATACATAGATTATGAGAAAATGTATTTTTAAACAATTCAGATTTAATAACACGTAAATATAATAGACATATACAATAACGTCCTTTAATCGCTTTCAGGGTGGAAAGAACCTCGGCGATATATCTCCTAGGTCACATCTTAGCATTAATATTCAACATTGGTGACAGGTTGCGAGCGATAGGCTCGCTCGGCTCGATAGACCAATACATTCAATTTATCCATAGTCCCTTCGTCGCCTCCTACGACATGCCGGGAAGAACAGCAGCTAGTTTTCTATTTATGTCTTTCTTTTTATGTCCCAGCTAGCACGGGAGTTAATACGTATATTAATTAATATTATTCAGAGAATAGATAAAAATAACTTTGTCTGTGTTTTGTGGAACACAAAGCGTGTAAGACATTAAATTTATTAGATCATCTTTTATTTAATGGTGTGGTGAGGGCCCATAGAATATTGCAATTCCTCGTTCATGAATTCAATAACTATTATGCTAGTAACCTGTCACCAATGTTCCGCTATAACATCGCAAACTCAATAACCATGTTAAACAGAAAATTAGGAGATATTATATCTCCGAGGTTCTGTCCACCCCGAAAGGCAATAAAGGACGTGAATGTATACGTTTATTAATACAATAGTTAATTAACTAGTTACAGTATATTATTGTTACTATGGAAGTGCATATTATGTATGTTTATACGACCCTTCAAAGGGCAGAGTGCCGTATGTATGAAATGATGAACAATCATGACAATTATAGGTAACAATAGGTACTTTAATGAAGTGACGGATGTTCAAATGGGCGACATAACAATCAAATAAAAGTATTTCACTAGAGGAACCTTACGTTTAAAGAATGCACATACATAAAAACACGCTGTCACGACGATTAACCCTTGCTAGTTGTCAGAGGTTTGGTGTCTATCTCACAATTGCGGAGGTAGACATTCTATGGCAATCTGCACGTGTTGATCATAGTCAGTAGTCAATGTGACAGGTAAGCCGTGTCGCCATTTATAAGCACTGGCCTTTACCTGTTCAGGGAACAAGTAGGTTTCCTGACGTTATCCCTCGACTTGGTATGCGATATATTTCGCAATGTATTTTTATTGCGAAAATGTACAATAATAATCAATTAACTTAATATACATGGTCTGAAGTTTTGAACCTCACTGATACAGAGTTAAGCCCCAAAAGACTGAGTTACGTCGAATTGCAAATGCATACAATCCATAATATTTCTATCACTGCCTGCTCCTCTATAGAGAAATCTTAACTTGTATGAGTTAAGCGTGACACGTACTATCGTAGATTAAAATAACATATTATATAATGGTTGAATCATTTGCAAAAAAGGTACAAACCATATTTGAAGATATTGGCACATGCCCTTATTGCAAGCTATCCTTCAGTTGTACAATTTGTGCTCTAATTATTCTAGAAATTAAGAACGGATGTACGTAGTTATTAATGTCACCGTAACAGAATTTGCTTACTATGGCAAGAGCAATTTATGCTGGTAGTGGTTGGTGCCCATAAGTGGTCATGTACCCTCGGAGAAGCCTGTCCTGCATTGGACTGGTTTAGCTGATTGATTAATTTATTGATTTATTGTACAGTCTGTGCAATTATTATAAAAATTGTTCATTACATAGTTCCTATATCCTATTGCGTAATATTGTACGAATTAAATTTTATATGTGTACTGTTCTAAAACAAACACGTGTTCATCTCTTAATCTTAAAAGAAATTGAGCTATTAAGTAGTACCGAAGAAAATTATAAAATTGAGTTATTTACCTTATAAAATTCATTCGTCACGGTAACAAAAACACTGTATTTTGGACTGTTGCTGGGTACATAGTTTCGTCTCGTTGATTTATTGAATATGAATTTATAATAGGCTTGTGTCCACTAAAAAATAATAGGTCATGTTGTAATATATATAACTTCATTATTATGTATAGAAGTAAATACAATTATTTATTTATTATAAAAATGTAAGATTATTAATATTTTTCATTATTTAAAACCGAAAAATATAAATTTAATCACGTGACAGTGAACGCCAATCAGAGAGCGTGACGTCAGTCAGTGCGTGCGCCATTGTTGTTGTTGACGTTTTAGTAGTAAATACACAAACCCAGTAACAATTATTCGCCGATTTTTGCAAAAAAACTTCTGAATTATCGATATTTCAAAAGGTTGAGATAAATAGCTATGGAGTCCGGATTTAGTAAAGCAAATTCGACTAATCTACCAAAAATTGACGCTGTTATGCCAAAAATTGAGCAATCCAAAAGCAATCTCTGGTTTGAATTAAGGTATGGCCGGATAACCGCATCAAAGGCATATGAAGTTAGTCGTTGCAAAACAGCTGACGGTACACTTGTATCTTTGATACTAGGTGGAAAAATTCCAGAAACCAAACATATCAAACGGGGCCGTGTGCTTGAAGATCAAGTGAGAAGAACCGTGGAAGATATGCTAATAAAAATTATTACCAAGTGCGGTCTTGTATTGAGTAGTCATTACCCCATGATCGCTGGCTCTCCAGACGGATTATGTGATGGCAATATTGTTGAAATAAAATGTCCCATAAGTGCCAAAACTTATGAAAACTATATATACAATGGCCAGCCTTCAAAGAGATGTTATGCTCAGATGCAGCTGCAAATGTACCTAACAGCAATGAAAAGTGGATACTTTTGTGTAGCTGACCCTGACTATGTTATGAATAAACAAGTGGAAATTATAAATGTGCCATTTGATCATAAATATTTACAAAATATCAGTGAAAAGTTAGTCTTATTTTGGAAAAATAATATATATCCTTTATTATATAAGAGTGTAATATAAGATTGTGTTATTTTTATCATAGGATAGGTATAATATTTGTTATGGGATCTTAATAAAAAACATTTTTTTGTATTAGTTGTTTTATTTTATCCAAGAGTCTTGTAAGTTAACTAAACCGCATGCTATAATTATAATATCATCTAGTATTTTAATAAAATTAAAATTTATACATGCATGTGGTTTTAGCATACAAAATTCTCGTAAACGACGTATTAGACGCTCTATATGTATCCTTATGCTGGCTATCTGTTTAGTTAACTTTGCATCAGTTTTAGTCATTTTCACTCCACTTTCAACACTTGGAGGTCTTATCAATGTAACTCCTGACTTATGCAGATATTGTTCAACATGTTTGAAACCTCTATCTGCTAAAACACACATACCATCATCCATCATCCCTCCGTGCAAGTTTTAACCACTTTCTCCGTATTTGTTCATTCATGGGAACTCTTACAAACAATTTGTTTGGTGTCATTACACTTGTGCTTTTACACTCAGGCACTACGCAATACTTATAAAACATGGAATTCATTTTTAAATTATTAAATGTAAAAAAAGTATTCACGTTCACGGTTTGTTTTGGTTTAGACGCACTGAATGACGTCATTGAAGACGCCATGACAGTTTAGAGCGTTTTCATGAAATATTCGAACAGGTTTTTTAAAAACCGTAAATAATTATGTTAGTGATTGATTATTGTAGAAATATTAACTTATTTCCGATATATATGTAAGAAAGAAAAGAATGAACCACTAATTACATTTTAGGACACAAGCCTATTCTCGGTAAACATGTCCTTGTGACGTTTACGAAAGTCGACGTCAGTTTAGTTTCAAAGATTCCAATATATAAATATACATATTATATGCAAAGGATTGACAAAAAACAAATGCGTTCATGTCCATTTACCCTCGCGGGGTAGTCAGAGGTTCAGGGTTCCGTCGCCGCAATTGCGAAGGTAGTAATTCTATGGCCACCTCGAACCCACGTGTTGATCAAGTCAGTACTCAATGTGACAGATGGTAAGCCATGTCGCCATTTACAAGCACTAACTGTTCGGGGAACAGCTAAGTTTCCTCACGATGTTTTCCCTCACCGTAATATTCGATGCATTTCGTAAATGTATTTTTATTACGCAAAGGATTAATTTATAAATAATTAGATAAACGCAAAAATACAATGTCGATATTGAAAAAGGTAAAAACGGCCAGGGGCTCTCTGGAGGATCCAGTATGTGTTACGTTAGATACAAGAGTGAGGATTTAATGAAGATTAGCATAAATACAAAAACATCACACCTGTTTTATAACAGAGTGGTATTAGCATTATTATACGTAATATAAATGCATCATATTTAGCAATAAGGAATATTATGACAGATATTTAGTAGGAAAGAAAATCCTTCATTCACAAAGACGTGAATGCATATTTGTGTTTATGTTTTGTGTGGTAGTTGATGGTTGAATGTGGTGATGGTTGACGAATTTATATGAGTGAATTTAATAAAGTTTTTTTAATTGTTTCAGTGTGAACCAACACTACTTCCTGAGCCTAATCACGTGATGCTAAACCATTTGTACGCGTTGTCGATCAAAGATGGAGTTATGGTGTTGTCCGCGACCCATCGCTATCGCAAGAAATACGTCACTACGCTATTGTACAAACCAATATAAGTATTTTTGCATAGTGAATAATAGTTTACGAAGCCTTATGTAAGAAAATGAAACATGTAAATAATGCTTAACCTTATTTTTGTAAGATAGCTTTCAAGCGGAATTTGCAAATTGTTGATATGTATGAAAATTATAAATTTGTTATAACAATGTCAGTTTTTTTCTCTAATAAAATGAAAGTTCCACTCATTTTGTTGACTATGAAGTTAAAGACTAGTCAATAAAAAAGATATAATGAAAAAAGTTACCCCACTTAAGCTAATCTCGTATTGTACATACCTGCTGTTTCCAAATCGAATAACGATACCTATGTTACTAAAACTTTGTTGGTAGATGTTAATAAAATAAAAACAATTCAAATTTAAAATGTCTAATTTATTTTGTACATAATATATACAATCACAATTATACATTTAATGTACTCAATTGCAAAATATCACATAAATGTCTTAAGATCACACTAGAATAAAGTTTTATTGCAATCACCTAGTGATGCACACACTGGCCTTTAAGTACCCTACAAACTTAAATACTGGTTACTTGTTTTGTAAAAGAAACACATCTATCATTCTCCTATCGCAATTCATACACATACAATAGATGAGTCGGTATACAAACTTAATAATTTATAAATTTCCTAAATAATTATTGCCAATATACAATTCAGAAATCCATTTACTTAAAGTAAAAACAACACAAAAAACAATCTCACTTTTATATCTCAGTAACTTGAATTTTTTATGCTGTAAACAGCTAACAAACATTAAAACGGTTCTTTGGCCATCACTACTCCTAAGGAACCTACTTGTGTAGAGTAAATACCACTAAAATACATTATTGAATGCTCTTAGACATTGGTAACAGGAGCTGTTTATCAATATTATCATCAGTCATCGTTGTTTCAACTGGATATTTCACATACAACGCTATAGCGATACTAACTAATAAAATAGCAAAGATAGTGAAAATCGTAATTGGCGTTCCAAACAATGCATTACATACTGCAGCCGTGATCACCAATTCAATGGCACTAGCGTAAGTCTTCAATATGGAATTCAATTTCTTGAGAAAGAAACTGGTTACTATGCCAACCACGGCGCTATTTATCACCACAAGAGCTACGAGCGGCTGCTTGAGCGCGCCAACGTCACTCAAAAGAATTGTAAGATCTCCTTTCCAAATTAAAAATACAGCATTACAGAAAACCGAGTCTACATACATAAAAACATTCTGTAAAAATATATCCACGGACGCTCCTTGATTTTTCAATAAATATTCATTGTACGTGCCGGCTAAACAGGAGCAGAGATTCTGGAAATTTATTGATATTGTGTAGATAGTGAACAGACTTGAGAAATCTAGTGATTCACTCGACTGCGTTCCTCTGTCTAAGCTCTTGAGGACACAACCAGCTGTCAAAACCAGCAAGGATACCCATTGCATACTCGAGAGCTTCTTGCGGAAAAGACACTGAAAGGAAAAGTCACATCAGTAAAAACTAAAATGAAAATACAACAATACATATATAACAATACATATATGACAATATACTATAACACTACATTAATCGAACAAACAAAGCTTTTTCTCACAAACATGTGTATATTGTTTAGAAATAATTAATTTATTGGTATTATGCGGAGAATTGTCTGACAAATTTACATGACACCTGTACCTAACTTCCTTTTCAATACATTTTATTATTGTATTATTTCTAAATATATTTTATTATTATATGAAACAACAATAAATTAATGTAGCCAAGTGAAATATTCAATTGGAAAAGTACATAAAGTCTACTTAATCGGTTAAAATTGCCATGTTAGTATATACAAGGAATTCAGTACATACGAGACTCATAATCTTACTTCAAAGTAACTTAATCGTAGCCACTTAGTGAAAGCAATGTTTATTAAACACTCATAAACTGGCTTATCAAGGTACTTGTAAAAGATCGTGAAACGATATTATGCGCGTTTCAAATACGAATGAAAATCCTATCAAATCTACTATATGATGTCAATAGACAACAGCTTAAAAAAATAAGATATGTAATTTTATTTCACTTCACACTACCTTAATTTATTTTATATGATAAAGAAAAACTCATTTGCTGGAATGGTCAGTAAGCAATCGAATTATGTGTCGGAGTTTTTAATGATGTCTGAATTATATTGTAGTGTTTGATATAACGCTTACTGGCGAAGCACACATACGAGTATTACGACGTTTCTATAAGTAGGTCGCATGTATTTACTTCATTTGTTCTCGCTGTAAAAGGCAACTAAGAGACTAGGTTTAAAGGCATTTTTATATTGGATAACCTAACAACCTATCATGATCGTTCTACGTTAATTTAATCACAATACTGAATGGTATGCTAACAATCGAAGATTAATCTAAATTTCGTTTTATTTTTATAAGGTCTTGTCCATCTACGAAAGGAATAGATGGACTTGAATTTACAATATTTTAATATACTATCAACGCACATTGACTTCATGGTTTCACAGTTAACTGTAGGTACTTGCATAGTTTCCGAGTTCGTTATCATTTAGCATGCAATAATATGGTCAAAATAAGGACATGGATATGAGAGTGATTCACATGATACAGTGACCAAGTGGATCTAATAACCTAAACTTGCTTCCCATAGTTTAATTAGTACCACTAAGCCAAAATTTTAAATAAGTTTTAAATTGTAATGCTTTTTTACTCGTGTTTATGATTAAATATGCCGTAAAAATCCCACCGGGGTTTTATTCCACAACCCATAAATGATTTATATAATCTAAAATAATAAATTTTAGAACTAAAAATGCAATATTAGAGGTATTCATTAAATTTAACCACCACATAATAGAAACTATATAAAAACATAATAGGAAAATACAACCGCTAAGACATATACAACATGCAAGAAATTATTACACGATAAAAACCTTTTATCGTTTTAAACATGAAAATTTTAACGAGTATGGTACCGTCCATAATTCATAATTACACACTTAAATTGCATACCAGATACCGTGCCATTATCTACGTATTAATACACTAAAAAGGCAATTCAAATAGCATGCATACCTGGAATATAAAAGCAGTTATAACAACCCTGAACTGCAACAGGATATAGTAAGAAGTTGGGTCAAAATGTGATAGATTCACAAAAGCCAGGTTATTATAAAAACAGTACAGTAGTGACGGAATAAAGTACAATAGGAGCAACTTGTAGTTTATCACCACCGCTGCTGCCAAATGCGGCTTCTTCCTGTAAGTTAATAAGAACATGAACCCCCAGACAAACATGAGTAATTAAACAAACGCAGCACCGACATTATTGCCACAGAAACGGAACCTTCGATCCATCACCAAGATAACATGCAAGCATACAATGTCGTATTAATCTTAAGATTAAAAATCTCATTCAATTCATGCGACATACTTACTCAGTTATGCTCACGACGGTGTACAAAACAGATGAAATAACGAGTTTGAGAAACTCTGATAGAAATACGACCAGCGTATAATTGTAATCGTAAGAGCCATCCTTTTTTTGGGATGCTGTAACAAATACACCTGTAAACAACAATTGTTTATTAGTATTTTGGATGCGCATTATTCATTTAATCTACGTAATGAAGTTCGCTGTATTTTGAAGACTAAGATTTCAGAAATTGGTTACAGTCGACTGAAATTACACACATGAATACTTCATAGAATGGCACACTCTCGGGATGGAGGTTCGAGTGACCATCCTCATTAACTGCAAAGACCTTGTCCACTCAGACAGAGATAAGTGCATCGTACATAATTTGTCGAATTTTTGCTATGTAGCTTTTAAAATATTGATTAATTATAAACAATTTGCATGCATAAAATACAGAACGTAAGCTATACGTTCGCAGCAAACATTAATGATAAATGAAGGTTATTGAATGAAAAAGATATATAAGGTAAGTATGTAGATGAAACCAATGTCAACCTTCTTTACTTATAAGCTTAGCCATGTAGTTGATTGCCCATACATCGGATTACAGCTTAATTTTTTGGGTTCTCAAAACCTGCTACAGCATTAGATATATGGCTGTCTTGTTGATTTACATGAATGTGAGAAATGAGACGTTAAATATCTTATGTAAGAATGTAATCATATTTCTTAAGGGCGACCAACAAGGACATAACAACAAACAACTTATAACTTAATGATAAAATATGGATTGTTCTGAACGTAATGTATTGCCATATTTATAGAAGGAAAATGCAATGGTGAAATTCAACGTAGAGCAGGTTCTGAATACAAGGTCTATGAGGTCATTTAGTTGTAAAATCACGTATCAATCGGTACAAACGATAGTGCATAGCGCTCTTGCGAAGAAACCTATGGTTGCGAAAACATTACAAATAAATATTAGAAGAGATGCAGATAGTTTTTTTTACCGTATTTGCTTATTTTTATTTATTTTATGGATGCAAAAACTACACTTCGTAAAAATTAAGAGTTCGAAACGAAAGAATTTAGAATAATGACAATTCCATCACCGATAAGAACACCAACGAAAGTACGCAAAAATACCACTGAAAGCTATTTGCCTAGTGCTCTACTTCTGTTACCTCAAGGCTGTAGCTTTATTAACAATATTTTATGTCACTCAACGTCGGAACAGTAGATATGCTAACAATTTCACTACACCGACAAAACTTTACAGTGTGCATAAACAGTACAGCGAATTATGTACAGCCTTGATTTAGAAATACGTGATGTTTTTAACAACGAGCATCGCAGCGGTCTGGTTGAATGGAGCAAGAGGTCAATTCAGCTTTTTGTTTAAACAAAAAATATTTTTTCGTACTTAAGTTACGTCTTTAAGAAAAACTCTTTTCTAGGATTAAAATACGAATTCACTTCATATAATTGATGCAGATATACATCGCGCGTAATGGACTAGCAAGATATCACCAATATTTTATAACTGTAATAGTTAGTTAAAATAACTAAGTAAATTTTGTGTCTGCCAGGATTTGTCAATCTTGAAAGGAATTGCCCTTTGATTTTTTATTAAATAGTGTTTGCTGAAAGCCTTGTACTAATCATTTGTAACATTGTGGTTGTAATACTACTAAGTAAATATAATATTTTTTATTTATTTGATGTTCCTCAGCTAAGCTTTATGATGTATACTACTTGTATTGATGTTATAGGTAACATAATATAAAAAAAATCTTTATATTACTTTATTTATTACTAGCCATATATTTTTTATGATGACATGGTATGTTGAACTTTAGGCAATAAAGCAATTATTATAATACAAATTGACTAAAGGTATGACTTAGCGGTGAAAGTGCAAGGTACAGTTGGACGGGATAAGCCCTGTCAAACATATACAGATCAAATCAGAGACATTCATCTTTAAGCAGGTGTATGCAGTGTGAAGAGCAAAAGAGCATCCATATGAATGAATGGGTGTGAGTGAAACAAGAGAGATTCATCAGGATTGTTGCAGGTGGCGATCAATAGTCTCTGCCTATCTCCTAGGACCGAGAGGCATGAATATATGTATAATTTGATAGCTGGCTGCTCACAACAGGATACAACATATCACAGTGACATTACCGATTTCTATGTATGACCTAAAACAGACTTATTTGAAGTGATGGCACTTTGGCTGATTATTGTGTTTCTTTTTTCTCCACAGTTCGCTTATACAATAAAAAGGATTACAAGACCTATAACTAGTATTATGAGCAAAAACATATATTTTTATAATTTTGGATTGTGGCTGGCTGACTTTATCAGACTATATGAGACAGACTTTTACAATTTACTCAATAAATGAAATAAACAGAGAAAGAATTTATTTGTTATAACATGCAATATCAACATTTCAACATTTTATTGTTTTAGGGAGAAATCAATTAAAAAGTAATATTGTAATCCATTCATTACATGCACACACACATTAGTGTCTTTCAATATTTTTGATGACCAACAGAAGGTTGGATACGGATAAGCGGGACATATTTTTAACGACAAGATGCAACATCTTTTGGCATAAATGTTGTGATTAATAACGCAATGGCAATGATATGAGATATTGGTGACAAATTGCTGGCCCATCACCTAAGTGATTCAATTGGCCACTAGTCCCATAGTTAGTTTCTCTGACATGCTAGGACTAAGAGCTAGAAATCTATTTTCATCAATGTAAAACATTTAGTGCTGGTTAAGGTAATGCGTTAAACCTCTTAACGTTTACAGCCCAATTGTAAAAAGAAAATAAATTATTATTTGATTATTTTACAACTTTAAAATCGCAAGTGCAGTGATATAAATGCATGATCTCTAAGATCTGCTGGTGTACTTAATAAATAATAATAATTCACAAAGAACTTACCTTGAAACACAAATAATGTTACATACAAGCAAAATGTCAGAAATGCGCAATTATCAGGAAACAATTTGCTCCATTTTAGCATTTTACTACGATAAGTAAAATCCTATTATTAAAAAGTTATTAACCGGTCCGTCTCACAGATTTATATAAAATACATTGAGAAGAGTTTATTATGCTAAAATTAATAATAAAAGCAAGGGCATTTTAATGAACATGTTATTAAATAGTTTCGCTAAAATTCTCACTTAAAACAGTTTAATTTAATTTAAATTCTCTTATCTCAATATAGACAATCAGTCAATTCAACGAAACATCTAAAACCATCCAATTTACAAAACATACTTCCCTACAGTTCTCATGTGACAGTATTGGATTTGTTTGACATTCGAGTTTGACATAAGTAATTGACGGTTTGATCTTGTCAATTTAAGTTGAAGTGTAAATTTATTTTAGAAGGACTCATACGCTTAAATATTTGTTATTTTCAATAAAATTATACAACAATTAATACGTCCATCCGTTGCTTACGGGGTATATAGAATCGCAGAAATAGAATGTTATTCAAGAAATATAGGGATGCATATTTTTAATAAGGCTTCCATAGAAGTTACATATTAAAAGTTGAGTAGGATACTTGCGCGTAATAGTCATAAAATAGAATAACTATCCCTTAAAACTATTGTATCCAGAACCACATACAACATTTCAACTTCAATACAGTCGCTTGACGATGTTTAGCACAACAATAATAAATAAAATAGCGGCTGTAGCCCAGTGGGTAAGAACTCGGACTTTTTATGAGGAAAGGTTCTAGGTTCGAATCCCGGCTTTGACATGTACCAATGAATGAAATTTAAAATATGTATATTGCCTTTACGTACATAATTTACAGTCGCTAACGGTAAGGGAAAACATCGTGAGGTAACCTGCCTATCCCTCGGGATAGGCAATAGCCAGTGCCTATATACGGCGATACGGTTCACTACCTATCACGTTGGGTGCTGTCTATCAAGTGAAACGCGGGCTTCGAGTGACCTATACCTAACATGCCTTCGAAATTTCGGAGATGGGCAATCAAGCCTCTGACTACCCCGCCATAATAAAAAGGGACTGTGTATACACAAGTCGTGAAGCGTATGTTTATGTTATGTTTAAATTAATAATAAATAAAATATGATTGACCATTCCATGTTTCTCAGATAATAATTCCCTAGAAAGCGCAGTTCAGTATGATCGCTAACGTAGTTTGATAGCAGTTCGATGGTATGAAGTTATTAGAAGAGTAGCAAAACTGTAAAATCTTGCCATTGAACAACCTTTAAAATACAATTGCAATTCTAATGCAATCAACATTAGCTGAGACAAATCTTATTCACACTTGCGCAGGGTTGCCATGTGCGTTTGGTGGAACCAAAAAATTGAAAAATAAATGTAAATTATTATATATTAATTCTTTTCTCTATTTGTGTCTACTTGTGTCTATTTGTGTTACTGTGTCTAGTGTGAATAAATGGAATTTTATTTATTTAATTAATTTAATGGCACGCAATCCACTAATTCATTTTAGGCCCAATTGTAGATTTCAGATTTTTTGTTGATTTGAGTGACTAGGGTTGTATCGAGATAAGAGGAGTACGGCCCCAAGCCTCACTAAAGCCAAGCATATTCCCACCTAGATGTTTTAATGAAATGAAAGAGACATTTAATATTTCTTGCTTAATTTTATTGTGTATTTAGTATAATTATGTACTTCACATTAATTTCTAATCAATAGGCAAACAATTTGCAAAATATCAACCAGATTACTCTAACTTCATAACTTAGTGCACACGTTAGTCTAACGACACCTTTTTAATTGTAGTCTGTAACACTTAAAACATAAGGTTCAATATGGTTTTAGTCACCGTTAAATTTACGCGCCTTACATACGTCTATATCTAGATTAAAAATTGTGCTATACATTTGATTACACAGAATTATAATATACAATTAGTAGGCAGAGTGAAGAATATAATGTATTGTTTGCTAAGTGGCTAAAAGAAGTTAATAATAATAAATTGATAGGCCTTGTGTATAAGTACTTTCAAATCACTGATCTCCTTGAATAGGGTGTAGTGATCAAAATCCTATATATTTTATATAACTCTTCTTACCACAGAACATTGATGGGACTTGAGTGTTATGTTTTACTCAAGTCACTTGGTTCTGGTAATTTACTCAATCGACTGAACATCAACAACAAATGAGCGATCCGGAACGGTTCACAAGAATTTTTACTTCACTTCACGTCACTTTAGTAAAAAGCAACTCGAGTCCCATGACTACCATAGAACTTCTACATTACTCATATTTGGTTTGTGGTGTAACCTATTACATATTTATACACATGTTGTTTTTATTTAAATTGAGGTACTATTAACTTAATAATTGTAATATGACACAGAATATATTATCTGGAATGACATTAGAAAGCCAACATGAACCTAACTAGCTGCCATTCTTCTCAGCATGTTGAAAGTGGTCTCTAAGAGTGAATACAGTTTATTGGGTTATGAGTGGTCTAACAAACTTTCCCAAATATTCCATATTATTCATAACCCAACTTAGAATGTATTAGGTTTTTCCCTGTGGTTCTGTCCACCAATACAGTCAAAGAAATACATTACTACATATGATATTTTATTAAGTTTATCAGGCAAGCAAAACTTTTCTTTTATCATCTATTACTAGTACTACACTTATCATTAAAATAATAACAAATATAATGACATATTATGTAACACATAATAATAGTTAACTTTAACGACTTTGGTTTACAATCATGATAAGAAATAAGATGTCTGTGAATACTGCAGATTGTTATGTTTATAAAGATAATAGTTATGTACTAAATTTTCTTCACTGTCTATATAGATGTGCAGTTTTAATGATTCACATATATATTGTCATAATGACTAATGTATTAAAACATTATCTATAAAAGAATCAGGTGCATTGATGAAAATAAATTCATAGAATTGTAATGATTCAATAATTTCCCTTTAACTTAAATTATTTTTTATTTAATACAGGTGCTAGACAATGTAGGAAATTAAACCATTTTTTTCTAATACAACATTTGTTTGTACATATTCATATAATAATTAATTAATTAAATATACAAAGGTATAAAAGAAATACTAGAATAAATAAAGGGGTCTTCTTTCATCAAATAAATATCTTTCATTTCCTATTGAAATCTATAGAAGTGCCTATGTATATTTTTATTTAAAAAATGGCTTTCACTTTCAATTAAACTCTTATGATGACTAAATAAATAATTCTGAGATCTACTCTGACCTAAACTTCTCACAATACATTATTCAACTTTATCATCCAATTGCTGTACTATTTGCTTAGACACAATTTTCGTTACTGTAGCAGCATTTGGAATAAGCAGCCTATCCATATCTTTTATCACTAAGTTATCACCATCAGGCACTCCATATTTGAATGTTATTAATTGGGGATGCCTCTTTTTTGCTGTAATTTTCACAACAGAGGACAGTGGACGTCTCGCCACTACTCTGACAGTATTAGATTGACTGTCTAGCTCCCTTAGTATGATTAATTCAGAAGCTGTTACCACTAAATGACAAGGCAACATACGGCCATCAAGTAAAACTTCATGGCATAAGAATCTGCCTTTTATGGGTAAATCTTGCAGGAATGTTTCTAAGATAATTTCATCACACGGCGTAGATACCTTTTTGACATCTTCATCCTCATCATTGATGCTGAAAACTGGGGGCACATCTCTATATCGGCGCTGAGGACGATCAGTGGGCGTCACATGCCAATCATTATGGACTGGAGCAGCTCCACTCACCATATACTCTTTCAAACGTCCTTTCACTTCTTGGCCCTTAGCACGCACAGCTGAAGAAAGGCGACTGAACAGTTCTATGGCTGGCACACCTGCTTGTTTCTGCTTTTCATTTGGTAAAGGAACTTGCTGCCCATCAATAAATGTGCACTCTAAGCATACTTGTGGATCATGACCCTCTAAGCAATCACTCATATGTATACCAAAATAGTCATGGATAGCAGCAAAACCACCTTCCAACATAGACACATATTTAGTGTTTTTCTTGAGGAATGATGCCACCACCATGTGTGCGTAACTGTCTTCTTCTGGCCTTCCTGAACCCATAAAGCATAAGTGTTCTCCAGCAGCCAGAGAACCAGCCTCCAATGCTTGTCTTTGTGCATGAAGTAGCCCCTGCACTGCAGTATTGAATGCATGGGGTTCTTGTAGCATCAGCTCACAATCCAAATGAAAAGCTGTTGCCAAGTGGCCAGCATTGTACTGTTGTGTTGGTCTACAGTCAACCAGGAAGAACTTTAGTGCATCTGAACTGGGGCTATCTGAAGTGGCACTTTCAACTAACTCATGCACACCAACTGGCAAGCAGAGTGCTTGTGAATAAAGCTTGGAATTTATTTCTAACTCACAATCAGAAAACAATACTTCTAACATATCATCTCTGAATGAAAGTGGTGTTTTCAAGGAATAGTAATTAGCCAATGAGCAAAGATCTGCCACATCCGGTTCCTCAAGATCCAAGGGAGTCTTTGCTAGAACCTGCACAATGCTTGTTATATCATTTGATTGCATCTGGAGTAGAGTTTCACGAGTGTTAATTACTAAAATTAAACACAAGAAGAATGCAAAAAAGGGATCTGCTCTTTGAAAATGTATATCCCACAAAGAGCGCACAACATCTGGCTTACATACTCCTGCAAACAGAGACCGCAACCATTGAAGAGCATACTGCTCTGGTGTTACTCTCTTGGTATCCAAGAATGAGCACAATTCAGGGTCATGGTACTGCAACAATAGTCTAAGAATATGAAATGGCACACCACCATTGTTGCATCCTTTGGGCACATACTTCTTGAGTATCCTCTCAAACAAGTTGTAAATCTCTATGCGAGGTAACTTAAGTGTGTGCAACAGTAAAAGCAGTTCCACCCACCCATTATCAGGGGCATAGTTCAAAAACTTATCTCGACAGTAGTACACTACTAGTGTCTCAATTTCTGTTGCTAAGGCTGCTTTGTCAATTTCTTCTGGGAAATTCCTTAAAGCTACTTCAATCTCATTCACTAATTCTTTGTTATTTGCCAAAGGGCTCACAGGTTCTGTAAGCACTTTAGAGCTTCCAATTTCAGGGCATTGCAGGCATTGAAGCCACAAATCTGGGCGTAGGTTTTCTGGAATTCTTTTTCCTTTTGTCAGAGCATGTATCTCTTGAGGAGAGCATCCATCCAGCAAAGCTGATTCCAATTCAATCAACCTGAAATATTGAAAGAGAAATATGTAATCAGTACCTAAAGAAAATTCAGTTATGCAAATGACTGAGGATGCTAATCTCTAAAAGCTAGTTGCTATTATTTCATAATTATATTATTATGTATATGAAAAGGAATCAAATAGTAAATATTTGCAAATACATCACATAGTTAATTTCATTATACAGTCAAAAATTTCTAGAATAAAACCCCTAATACCTTATTCACCGCCTATGCCTATGCCGTGCTAGAAGCAAAGGTAACTATGATGCATTCTAGATTAGTTCCAAACTTTGATCATGTCTAAAGTAAATAGTATATAAGGCACTGCGGCAACGAATGAATAAAAAGCGCAAAACCTTATGACTATTTACATATTAAGAAACTAATAAGCTAGTACGTAGTTTAGCACAATTACCATGTATTATCTATATCTTGTTCCATTATTGCATTGGATGAGTCATAAATATTAAAATTGATAGTTGACTGGATCATGCAATTAGGAATAAATAAACAGGACTTTCACGTTGAAGTACGATTTATTTAATTCCGTGTTGATATCACCAACCTTACAAAATACAAGAGTACACTTCAATAACAATGTAAATACAATCTATATATTCACTTTGACAATAAAAATAACCGAGTATATAATACCAATTCAATTTATCAATAGGGCCAGTCAGTAAGCTAGCAATGACAAATACGCGTACTTGTATTATTTGCTTTAGTATTCCGTTGATATGCATTGTTGTTGTTGAAGTCCTAAGGCACCCCAGGTGCAGATGGCTTTCACAAGGTCTCGCCACGCCTGCATGTCTTCGGCGTCGCTCTTAACTACACCCCAGCTCTGCCCAACAGCGACATTTAAGTGCCATGTGTGCACAGGACGCCCGCAAGCTGACATGTATTGAATAGTAAGTACATAAGCATATTTTAATAAGAATAGTAAAAAAGTATATTTTATAACTACAAGTTTTAATACAAACACACATATAGTGCTCGTTCATGACTTTACGGTCTAAAAAAGAAGCCATTCCAGCGTACTGTTTTACTGGTGGTGTACAGTGATGATGAGATGGATGTACAGTATTTAGCATTCCATTGGTATAGCTTTGTAGCCCTTTTATGGTTCCGTTATAATATCAGCTTTACGATACGATTGTTGAGACGGAACCTTTTTCACACCGCAATGGCAACACGAGAGCTGCTAGTGCATGTCTGTGTATTAAAATGTGAGTTATTTATAATTTGTATTATGTCTTCGTGTGTGTCTTGAAGTTTTCAAGTCAACGTTTTTTATTATTATTTATCTCGATATTTCCTCTATATAATTACAAACAACTTAAATACTCAAGTCAACTACATTGCGAGTGTCCAAGCCTCTTGCTTCCAATATTATCGTACTTACTAGTCATTGATAAAATTATTGACATTAAATTGATATACAATGTTTGTATATTAAATTGATCCATGAAACCTATATCTAATATTGATTTCATTGTAGATTCATTCTACTGTTTATTAGTTTATTATCTTGCAACTTATATTATACAAGTTAAGCACTATTTCAGATTGTTAAATGGTAACTGAATAAATTATTAGAATAATGGTTTGTGACAGTCCTGAGCCTGTTGATGGAACTGGTGATAACAATCTACCTCCAGGAACAGTTTCTGTAAGAGTAGATTCAGATAGTGAAGAAGAAAGTCCAGATCGTGGAGGGTATCAACCTCTTCCACAGACATCCGAACCGTCGGACAACGATGATGTACCTGATGACCTTCCTAATGTGCCACCTATCGTTCCAATGGAAGAAACAATAACAACAGAGCTATGGAATGCTCCCAGACCAACTGATCCCATTCAAATGGATGAGGCTAGAACTCAACAGGTACTGAGAAAAAAATAATTTATATGATAGATAATTGTAGCAAAATAACAATCTTGACTCAAAAAATGAGATAAGTTTTGTTTATAAAAACACATTTATAAATGTGTTGACTACTACGGTGAGGTAAAACATCATGAGGAAACCTACCTGTTCTCCAAACAGGCAATAGCTAGTGCTTGTAAATGGCGACATGGCTTTCCACCTGTCACATTGAGTACTGACTATCTGGTCAATGCGTGGGTTCTAGGTGGCTATAGAATTACTACCTTAGTAATTGCGGAGATAAACACCTGAACCTATGATTACCCCGCAAGTGTTAATGGTATTGAATGTGTTTTGTCTTTTTGCTTAGTTAATATAAGTAACTATTAAATCTCATACATTTTAGTTTTTTGTTTATAGTATTTACTAATTAAAACAATCTATGTTTCAGGTTTTAAATGCAATGTCCAGAATAGTGCTGCCACCATCTGCCGTGCCACCGTGGGCTAGATCTCTCTCAGAAGAACAATGGCAACAACATGTATTAGCACACATACATTCCAAGAGACAATAATTCTGTTTGTGATAATTAATATTTATGTGGAATTGAAAATTCTATATCAATATAACTGGTATGAGAATTGAACAGAATAAAACCAGATGCATTCACTATCATTTAATTCATACATACTTGTTTTTTTGATATGTGCATCTCTTTGGGATTGAATGAGTAAAAAATATAAAATGTGTGATTCACAACAGAAGTTTGAATATGAATTTGATTACTATGAAATTTGTGAATAAATCCATTTTTAAATAACTTAGTTGAAAAATGTTTTTTTTTTTTATTCTTTTTTAAGCCATTCACCACTAAGGTTATGTCGGCTGAAGTACAAACACTGATGCCACGGCGTTTGAACTTCTTGTTATTTCATCGCCATGGTTACACCAACGCCGCCAGCCGCTACAACCGAAGAAAAACGAAATCGATGCTCCAATTCCTTGCTCTCTTCCTTGTTCTTCGGTTCGTTCCAGTTGAGGATCCAAATCTTATCCCAAAGCGAACATATTTAGCCAGTTTGGCATCACAATTGACTAAATATTCAGCCGAAAATAATTATTTGTATTTTCAACTTTCATTGAGCTGCTGACTTTGTTGACGCACCATAGACGACAGAGTTGAAAAATGTTACAGTTGTATAATTTAAATTTTAACAACTTAACATCATCATGTCCTGCTTGGCTCAAAAGACAGTAAAGTTAAAGGACTGGATTTGCTGGTATAAATAAATATATGAAATAGCTATATAAGATTGTAAGGCTAAATAAAGTATTTAAAAAAATGTTGTTTATTATTTATGTCGTTATAATAAATTACATACTAACATTTCCATGCAAATTTTCCCTTGCAGGATGGTGTAAGCGAACATGTCTATCCCCATAATTGCAAAATAGTTTATTTACAATTACAGCAACACACTTCCCAATCCCCAAATAGTCACTCACCATAGAATTGTGTTGTGTTTTCAATATGTGCATAATAACTTGTTGTATTTAGATTACAACTTAAGGCAAATGTGTAGATTGTAGTGACCAGGTGACGTATCAAAACAACATGAAAAATGTGTTGGAAGTGTAAATCTGCAGCTGTTTGAAATGTCTTTGTTATTAGAAGTATCTATTACCACTGAGTGTCAATGAAGTGGTTTGTCATGATCAGGACAGATGGCGATCTGTGATCTCTACCTACCCCTCTACGGGAAAAGGGTGTGATGTGTATTTATGTAGTTAGGTACGCTAAATTGAAAAAGTCATTCTGGAGAATATTATGTAATGCTTACTGGTTGTGACCTGGTATGTAATAATAGAAGCTATTCTTTTTCTAGATTCCCATTTGTTAGGATTATTATTTTATGCAGATAATGTCACTGTCTTGGAGAAAATAGGGTTTAAGTGCACTCAACCATAAGACTTGCCCAAAAGGTGATGATAATAATTATCATGATAATTTATGATATGATAATTATTATTATATATAAGTGTGTAAATTATTATTATAATTATTATATAAGTGTATAAAAGGAAGAGGATAAAAGGGTAAGATTTATGAAAATGGCAATAAATAATACACAGGCATGTTTTATAAATATTATAATAATTATGTATGAATAGTTGCGATACAATTAAAAAGGAGCAGATACTTGTGTCAATTAGATACAAAAAAGCAAGAGGCGCTTGACTAGCGGCCGCTGCTCGACAACCGACGCATCTCTTACTTGCACTAGCACAACACTAACTTAAAACATACACGACACAGGCGGCAGCTGCGGCCTCACTGCACTCATGGACCAGCATTGAGGCCCATGACTCATGGCCAGGCTTAACTTACACAGTAAACAATAATAATTCACAAACAATATCCCACTAATCAAATATTAGTCTCAAAAGTGCACATATCACGAGTGCTTTGCAACAATGACCCCAGGCCGTGGCGGAGGTGGTTGTTTCTTTGTGAGTTCCAGGGGTGCATCAGTGCCTTCTTCACGGAATAGGTGATCACCTTCAAGGTGGCGGATGGCTTCCACAATTGTTTCAAGGTTTTGTCGACTTGTGCTGGCCAAGTACAGCGCACCTGGCGACTCAGGAAGTATCTCAACTTCAACACGGGGTTCTGCTTTAATAGCAGCTTCGAGCAGAGGTGCAGGGCTGCTGCCTTCTGTCTTTTCTGGCTCTGGTGTGGGTACCACAGGTTGTAGTCTCTGATGCAAAGCACTGATTTGTTGTTCCAAAAGTCGTCGCAGTCTCTTCTCACGCTCAAGTTGGCCACGCATCTCTTCAATTTCGGTGTCTACACGGGGTTTGATTATATCTGTCTCTTCTGTTGAATCGGGAATGATTGTAGTGATAGCTGGTGTAGTTGTTTCTCCACGGCGCTTCTTAGGTGGCACTTCCCCTTCATGCTGGTTTAGCAGTCTCTTCAACTGACAATTTTGTGATAAGAGACGTGTTTTCTCTTGTTCTAGAGAGTAAATATATTCTGCAGTTTGTTGCAGAATTGCTGCTTTACTGAGTTTCTCCCCTTCATGGCGTGGTAGTAGTGTCCGTAATGCTTGGAATCCTGCATTGATGCTTTGCATTCTCCGACGTTCATTGCTGTTGGCTATTTCACGTCTAATGCGTTTCTCAGCCTCCATACTCTTGGTACGGGGACGTCCTGTCCTTTCGCTTCTGAAACATAAAATAATACAAATATTTAATTACTTTGCATATACTACTACACTATTTAGGTATGTATTGGATGATGAAATTGAAAGGCAAATATTATTATATTGTGTAGGAACTATAATTAGGATTTATCTCAATACAAATCATAACTTTTTAGTTAGCCCAATTAGCTTGTAGATTTAGACTTAAGCATATGATTATGTTGGTATATCAGATATTGCGAGTTTTTCAGTAACGAGTATTGCAGAAAGGTAAAATACATGTCTGTTAATTTTATTCTCCATGGAAAGAACTACATGGACATACTGTGTATTCAGTATCATATGAGTAATGATAGCATTAATATGGAATATTGGCAATTATTAATAGCTCATTTCCTCATAGATTCTATTGATTCTTGGTGATTAACATAGGTGGCAAAATATTGGGAAAGCAGAAATACAAGTTAATACTATTGTTACATTTTAGCAGTGGGTCAAGTGAATGCCAGCAAAAATGGGTAATTATAATCTATATTTATCTAATAATATATAATAGTTGGCTAATAAATGCACACATTGATGTAAATAAACCAAATATTATAAAGTAATTCCAATACAACTTGTAATACAAATTAAAGAGTTACTTTTTATATTATAAGCATCTATAATAAATTTTCGACTGTATTTATCGTGGCAGCTATGATATAAATCAGTAGACATTATATTTAATTAATAGAGATTGGTGCTTATGCATTAGGTTATTATGCATAAGGAACAAGTGAGATACTAAAATAATTTATTTAAAACAGAAAAAAATATAAAAGAAAAAAAACAAGATATGCATTTTTATAGTAACTGCAAGTTTGTGTTGAAATACTCAACACAAGCAATGCACAGCTGTTCAATGAATGGTAGGCGCGTGTCGCCCGCCAAACAAACATGGCGGCCAACAGCTGACTATACACCGGCGCATGGACAATTAATTCGGTCCCAGGTGACTATCGAGTATATAAAATACGATTTATTTCCTGGCCATTATATCAATTAACATAGTTACACAATTTTAATCTTTGGCATTGGCATAATAACTCGAAAAACTAGTACACGCCGCCGGTCTACGTACCCAATCAAAGCGTGATCCGAAGTTTCTTCTTCATACAAGTTAAAATCTTCAACTTCTAACAAACAAATATCATCCTTTTGTAATGACATCACTAGTTTAATTTATTTCTACTTTAATACAACGTTTGTAGTCAACCTTAACGTAAATATAGAGCAAAACAAAGCGATTTGCGGCGAGATCACAATGGCGGGAAATGACAACAGTCAGGTGACGCTACATCGATTACTTTCTGTAATGCGTAGTTAAGTTCTCAGAATGAAAGATATTAACACTAAGCACAAAACACTTTCTCAATAATGTCAATTTGTTCACAATTTTAACACTATTATTACTCAGAATAATTTTATTACGCGGAGTTAAAAGCAGCGCGACGTCAATGCGTAAAAAATGGATACAGTTTTGATCGAGCGAGCTGTGACAAAATTGACAGTTGTGTAGAATTTGACGCTAACTTGACAGCGTTAATCGAATGGACCAATCACTGAAAAGAGTGACGGAGAAGACAAGCAGAAATTGTAATAAGTGAGCGAAACGAAATCAACATACAACCACCAATCAGATTCCTTCTAGCAATTGATGCACCAGGCACGCTACCCAGCTAACCAATAGCTTTTGAGTATTCCGTTTTATTTAAGTGATAGCACTATTACACGATAAGGAATTCGTAACGTTTCATTTTATGAACATATATACTATACATATCACATAAAGAAATAATTAAATTTATTTTGTGCCCACATACATTACAAAAACACAAAATCAACGCACCACGTCCTGTTCCCTACAAGGATAAGCAGAGATCAAGGAAATGTAAGAGAAAAATGTTTAACGTGTACTTAGTTCGTAAATGTTGACCGCGTTTTATTGAATTTATTAATAATCAACTTGTTCCATATTAAATGGCACGCAAACACATATAATTTTCTAATCCAAGCTGCCATTCTTATTAACATGTCTGAGGAAGCGACTAAGGTATTACTTGACATCAATGTACTTATATGTTTGCTTGTATATTAGCATCAAAAAATATTACAAACACGTAGCATGTTTTGCTATCTATGTACATAAATAAAAGTTATTATGGGTATGGGGGTATGGGTATTTGAATTTTATTATGTATTATTCCCATTGTTATAACCCTTTCGGAGTAGTAAACTTTTAAGGTGTTGATTCCTCAGTCACTATATATACAACTATCGGGATTGTCTTAGCATAAGAAATACCAGTAAAGTATTTAATTATTGTGAACAAGATAATTTTCTTCTTTTTTTTTGCTTTCATTTCTATTGATAGTATAATAATTTCAATACTAAGATGCTTACGATGTTAAATGAGAATGAATTATTTATATACACAAATAAAATTACATAATATTTTTGGACTGAGTATAAACATTTACTTTAGCGGTTTTAGCTTTTATTACATTAAATAAAAAAATGTTCAATTCGAAACTTCAATGAGTGAACCTTCAATGTTTATTGTTTATTTACTTTATAGTTTTACAAAAGTTTAATTCATAATTATTATCATTCGAGATATCTGAATATTTTGGGAGTTATAACAGATACAGTCTATGCTACTTATATTTTCGGGTAAGAGTTATTTCTCTTCTTAAATATCAGTTAATCACCTTTTATGTTCCACATACAATGGGCTCGGTCAGTTGATGATAAACTTTGACTTCCTTTGATGTATTGATAGGGTTGTTTCTAAATTATCGTTCCACGGTTAACGCGTCAGTAATTGGCTAAAATGTTATCGTAAGTTCAGTTACTATGCTACTTTAATTATTTTATTTAGATGCTCATTTTACGTGAATGTAACCATCCTCATTGTTTGCTTATATTATTTTTCTCTATTTTATGTAAGTATTATATTAATTTGAACCTTGTTGCATATTGTATTGTGACCATGAAGCTCTGATAAAACTACTCTCTGACTGTACATCTCGAAATTTCAATTATAAATACAAGCAAATAACTACTTTGCACCCTTATTAGTACTATATTTTCATACATAGATTTTTGCTTGCACCTACCTAGTACTCACCTACCTACCTAGTACCTACCTACCTAGTAGTCACCTACAATATCTAAGAATGGTAGATATGGTATTTAATAGTGTGTTATGAGTATTTATTGTCTGCCTTTGATTATCATTTAGTATAATGCTAATTATTTTAGGAGCGATAGGCTTAGCACCTGCCCTCAGTTATACGGATAAGCTATTATTGGGATTACCAACCGTGACCAATTATATTAAACTCCTACTAGTTGAATTTATGCAAGCATGAATGTGTGAAACTTGATTTATTGCATTTGTTGATATACAAGTTATGTGAATGTGTTATTTAGCACTTATTACTAATTGATTATATAGTTGAGATTTTACTGTACTTTCTTTCTAAACTCAGGATTACTATATTTTTTATATTTTTATTTATTCCATTTATTAACATTGAGGTTTTATACATTTCTAGTTAGCCAGATGTGGGCATGTCTACTGAAGAAAGCACAGACCAGCTTAAAGCATTATGGGACAACTTTTTCCTAGCAGAAACAGGAACATATGAGGTGACATAATGTTGAATTTTAATCAAACCACATATATTTTTAGTACAGTGAAATACTCACTGAGTTAACATTGTTGACTAAACATTACATACTGATTGTTTGAATCAATTCATAAATCATTGACATTTAATATCACTTATTTTTTTATCGATGTGAGTCTATTGTTGTGTAATTGAATTTCCTTTCTTATTTCCAATATTCTCTCAAGTAATTATTCTCAATAAATTCACAATTTTAACTTCTAGTTGACTATCGCCTAAAGAATGCTTAACAAAATGTTCATCACATTTTGATGAAGAAAGCTGATAAAGTTTTGGCCAATGGAAGTATATTTTGCAACCATATAATTCCATATTCATTCCTACTCAAAAAAGCAGCGTGTAGTTTCTTTTATGCCTAGTCCAATGAGACTCAACAATGAAATAAAAGTTAGGTTAAATCATGTTTATGTGTGAAGAGCTTCTGCCATATAAAGCGACTCATTAAAGAATACTGGATTTTCTATTTTTCATACTCGTTGCACTATAGTTTCATTTTTAACCACATTATAGTTGCGAGACATATTTATTATTCAGGTATAATTTCTAATTTATACTTGTGTTTACCAGAAATCCCGATGGTTGGAAGAATTTGTGGCTGAGTTTGTTAACCGCTTACACAGTGGTGCCGATCCGCAATCAATAGCATCGGAATGTGGCCCCATCAGCAGTGTGGTCAGCCTAGTAGGCTGCGAACTGCTATGTGGGGTGCACAGAGCCTCAGCTGCTGCTTCTTCAGCCCTTCAATACTTACAAAGTGGAGTTGGGTGGCATTGTCTACTGCTGCTAGAAGCACTTGGTGTTCAAGGCCTTTCCTGTTGTCGTCAACTCAGCACAGTTTTATTATGGCTGTGCAACGAACTGGTCACTGGAGCAGCTGTCACTACTACAGAAGATGTACAGGATTTAACCCAAGAGGCTTCACACCTACCAGATTTAATATCGCAACGTTTTTGGGGCACCATTCGTACTAAGCGCAGGTAATTGGATGAGTACAAATTTAGCAGAAACCTTTTAATTGCCAAGCTTTTCTTCTGTAGAAGGATTTGCTCCATTAGCTTAGTGAAACATATAAATATAGAATGGCAAATACATGCTCTTGTTATAACACTCCATTAGTCAAAAAATTTCTAGTTTAAATATACCATCTACAGCCTGATGATACATATTAATTTATAAGTTGTAGTGCATGAGTTGTCTCTTAAGTTATAAAAAATCGAGTTTTTTCATTGATTGGATTTATTCATATATTTCTTCCAGAACCTCACGACGATGCGTTGAGAAGCTACCATCTTCAAGTGAATCATCTACTGACGAAGAATTGCTATCATTGCGAATGTATGGCAATCCAACATCTGCCACATGCCAACTAGCTCCTCTCTCACCAAGGCTGCAACTGGCGGGGGCCTCGAGCCTCGACTTAGCGAAGCTTGTGCTGAGGTTACTGCGAGTGCTTTGTCGCGTCGACAGCGGGCTGCCCGGGGCGGAGGGCGCGCAGGTGTCTGTGCAGTGCGTGGAGATGGCTTCGCGTGCTCTCAGCGAATGCTCAGCCGCAGAACTTCGCCTTCCTTTATCCGAATTGCTGCTGACTGCGCTTAACGAAGTGCTTCCGCGGCCGCAACCCCTCGCCGACCTTTGCGCCTCTCGTCTGCAACCGAACTTGGCGCGCGCTCTGCGTCACGTGCTCGGTGCTAACGACCTCAAGAGCGCCTTCGCCGTCGCCTATGGCTTGTGCATTCTCCTGCACTGCGCGTTGGGTTCCTGTCGTTCGCTTGAGTCACTGGCTTGTTTCGTACGTCAGTGGGCCGAACTGGCGGCGTGCAAAGGACCTGACCTACTAGAGGAGACTGCGCGACGTTTGCTGGTCACGGTGACTCCCGGACGTTTATCCGACTCCTTGCTTAAAGCCATTGCAAATCTCGTGTTAGCAATGAAACGGACGCGTAGTGAACTAGTGCATGCAGCGGCGTGTCCCAGAGAAAGGCACCGTGCTTGCCGACGCCGAGTGTCGGCCGGCTCACGACATCACCACAACGCGCTCGGTGACCCCGCAGAGTGCTGCGTTGGTGTGTTGGGTGACATTCTGTGCAATCTGCTCGAGTGCGAGAAGGAGTGGCGCCCTGGCCAAGAGGCAGTGGTGCACGCCCTTCAGTGCTGCGGTTCCTGCTGCTGCCGCGGGGCGGCGACATTGGCGCAACGCGTCGTGCGGCTGAGCCTCCGATGTGGACGCTGGGCGGCGGCGGCTCTTCGCCTTCTGGAGGAGCCTTTGATCACCGATTCCGAAGGCCGTCTCCCGTGCGCCGTATGCGAAGCGCGTCCGCCCGCACCGTGGCTTGTGCACTACGCGCCCCTCTTGCAGTTGGACAACGAGGCGAGCGTGACGCGCGCCACCATAGCTCATCTTGTGCGTGTCGCTCCCCATTGTGCGGAACCGGCTCGCGCAGATCTTCTATTTGCAGTTTTGTATCCGGCTTTCGTAGTGTCCAAACAGCGGCTTGCAGTGCGCAATGACCCTATTGCTCGAAACGTGGCGGGTGCCTGTCTCGGCCTTTTCGCCACGCTGCTCGTATCGCAGCCACTGTGCGAACGATTTGTCGCGAAAGGTGGATTAGAATCAGTTCTAGAGCTCGCACCTCTACCTGAATTCGCAGACCGATGCTTTGCTTTATTGGAAACCGTCGCATGTGCCGAGTCCAAAACAGCCGACACCGAAGCTAAAGAATTGCCATCGATGCACGCACTGATAAAACTTCTAGAGGAAGCGTGCTGCCCGCGCGTGGCCGACCTGCCCGAGGGCTCACTGGCGCGGTGGCGATGTGCGGCCGCAGTGTGCTCTCGAAGCAGAAGCTTTCGACGCACGCTCGCCAGCTATTGGTCTGGGGAGCGAGCGCTTTCTCTCTTGGCCGATGCGGTGCGCGTGGCTTCCCAAGACAACGAGCGGAAACGAGAAGCGTTGAAGCTCATAGAAGCATTGTTGACTGTTGTACTCTTCGTAGCGACAGAGCGTGGGGACGCAGGCGCCGAGGCGGCTTGCCAAGTTTTGCGGGATGTGGTGCGCACCGAAGCGTGTAGCTGCTCTGAATTGGCAGAAGTGATTATCCGGAGCGGACAGATAGCTGCTAGCGATAAAGAGTCACGAACCACTGGTGTTCTCAGAGAAAAAAGAACAGACACTCCTTGGAGCAGGTCGTCTTCTTCGGAGCTGGAGGATGTGGAGGCAGGATTCAGTTCGCGCGGTAACCTCGGTGGCTACGAGGCAGACGGCGAGCTGTGCTTCTCGGACGGAAGCGGCGCCGCGCAGCGCAGGGGGCGCCGAGGCCCACCCCTCGCGCACCCCGCGCTCGCCCTGCCCGTCGCTGATATCTTGGAGCTTCTTGTTCAACGGTTAGTCATTTCATTATTTGTTTTTAAAAACTTACTGTATAATAATATTCCTTTTATTTAGTAACATTTTCACATTGTAGAAGCTGTAACTTTTGCACTGATTAATTGAATTTTGATTGATATGTATATATATATATATATATATATTATTAATAGTCACATCGAAACCATTTATTTTAGTGCCTTCATGCTTACGATCATGCCTTAAGTGGTAAAAAAAAACATTTTCTGTTTATTTAGAACGTGTGAAGGGTCGAGCGGTGCTGCGGGAGAGGCGAGCTCGTGTGCGCTGCGCCTGGCCGCCGCCCTGTCGCCGCCCAGCAGTGCGCCCGCGGGGCTGCTGCTGCAGCTGCTGCGCGTGGCGCGCCGCGTGCCTTCGTCCTGTGCGGAGTTGTTGCACGCGACCGTGGCGGCGGTGGAGGCGGCGGCGCTCTCTTCGCTCGCTGAGCCCGAAGCAAGGGAGCTGCTGCGGGTTGCCCTCATCGAGGAACCCGTGGGCGCCGTCGTGCTGGAAGCGCTGCCGCGGCTCGTGCCCTCCGGCGGGGCTTCGGAGCCGCGGGCCTCGCACCGATTCCCTTTGCCTGACAATTCGGCGGAAAACGTTCAACCGGAGCAGAGCTTATCACATAGTACGAAAACAGAGGTACGAGGGATGCGCGCCGGCGAAGTGCACCGCGCGGCAGGCGTGAACTCGTCGTGGGCCTGTGCTGCGTTAGTGTGCAACGTGGAGTGCGGCGGGTGGGCACCGTGGGCGCATGGTTTCGCGATGGAGCTCTGCGTGCGGCCCGAAGGCGACGCGGACGCTGCGCCGGCGCACCTGCTATCCGTAGGGCACGACACGTTGCTGCTGGAGTTGTGGTTGGAAGCGGGAGGCGCGCTGCGGCTGTCGCTGCGCCGTTTCGACACTCGCACTGCGCCGCTAAGTGACCGCACCTTGCGCGGCGCAGTGCGTGCGCGACGCTGGACGCATCTCGCCCTCAACGTGAGAGATCTACTTCATCAGAGAAAAATTCACATCCAGGTGACTCTGTTCGTGGACGGCTGTGAATTTGACACCGTGACCATTCCTTTGCAAGGTACTTTTTATCATAAACGCTATTTTTCAAATTCATTCGTTTTTAATTGTAAAATGAATATAAATAAGATATTATTAAATTCCTTTATATATCGGTGATACATCTAACTGGCGTGACGTGGCTGTATACATATTACTCTAGGTGAATGAAATATATGATTTTAATAAGTGAATGATAAAACTACATGTGTAGCTTTCTATTCTGATTGGCAGGTGTTCTGGTGCGCAAAGCTGGCAGCACCACCGTGCTCTGGGGCAGCTGCTCAGGCGGAGCGTGGTCAGGCGCCTGGTGGGCGGTGTACCGGCGGCCCTTGCTGGACGCTGCTGCGGCGCTGCGCCTCGCCTCCATGCCACCAATGCACCACCAAACCCTCTCAGTGGATCCACCGAGACCAAATTTGTCGCCGTTGCTAAGCGCTCGTTTGCTCGAACGCCCTGTCGACTGGGAGCACGCGTTAGACCCGCCCCCTGCACGGCTAAGGGAGCTGCAAGATGCTCTGGTGCTGTCGTTCCACGCTCATCGCCCGCATGCGGTTAACGCGTACCGGCTGCATGCAACGTATGGTTGGAGCATCCCAGAGGCCGTCACAGTGAAGTGGGATGGAGCGCCCCCCGCAGCCACTCTCGCGCGCTCCCTGCCTCGCGCCGTGTACTCGATGGGCGGCGCGCCCTTGTTGCTGTACATGGTGGCGCGCACCGTGGAGGCGGACGCGCCAGAGGAGAGGCAAGCCGCAGCGGTGCGATGTGCATTGCGAGTGTGCGCCGCGGATCATGAATTGCGGGCACAGTTTTTGGCGGCTGAAAGCATCGAGTCTCTGGTGACAACGTTATCTTCGAGTAAGTGTCGTTTCTCTGTGGAAATGGTGGAAATTCTAATGGCTGCCGCATGCGCGGGCGTTTCGCCACTTACTGTGAGAGGAAAGGCAGTGAGCGTCCGCGTGAGCTCCGAGGCACTCGTGGCGGAAGGGTCGTTGGCAGTGGCGCTGTTGCGGGTGGCGCGCAGTCACGAAGGGAGGCGCTGGCAATGGGAATGCGAAGGGGCGCGCTGGGAGGGTTCGCCGTGGCAGCTGGTGGCGTGCGCGCTGCAGGCGTTGGTGCACCCGCGCCACGAGCACTGCGCCCTGAACGCGCTGCAGCTGAGGCGGGCGTCGCTGCTGCGGCGGCTGCTGGACGACTGCAAGGAGCTCCTGTTCGAAGAGGCTGCCGCAGAGAGTGGCACGCAGGCTGGAGAGTGCTTGGCGGGCCTCGTCAGTGGGTTGCTCGGCTCTCCAATTTCACCAGTGCACCTGGCTCACCTATCGGACTTCTTACTGCTCGTGCATTTGGTAAGACATTTATGATGTATTTTTTTTTAACACAACCTTGAAGTGTTGGACGTTGTCCATTGTTTGTGTATGTTTAAGTAGTTATAGTTAAACAAATATTGCTTTCTCGAAAAACACTATTTAGTCTTTTACGTTCATAAAATTCTTATGTATCTATAGTCTGTAACGTTATATAACTGCCAAGGTGCTCCCATCTTATTACTTACAGAGTCTTCACCGTATTTTTTGTTCTTTTGACAGGCCAGTGACACTTTCGTGACGCATTCGCACGGCAGCTTTTACTTCGATCCTTCTGGAGGTGGTTATTCTGGAGACTCCGTTAGATTCGTAGAAGCAACAGTGGAAGGCGAGAGCGAAGATCCTTTGCGGGATTACGTTGTAGTTGAAGGGCCAAGTGACGAAAAAGTGCAAGAGCCACCGGCTCGTCTCGGAGACGCGGCTCTAGCGCTCTGCCTCGGCGTCGTTCGCCTAGTGCGCGAGGCGTCTGGCGCCGCGCAGCCTTTGCCTCTGGAAACAGTACTCGTGCTCGCTAATCAGCCCAGCGCCGAAATGCGAGCAGAACTGGTGTCGTTGGCGGGTGCGCTGCTGCCGCAAATAGGGCCGAGTGCGCAGCAGCGGCAAATGGTAGTGCACCTCGCCAACCAGGTGTCGCTGCGACCTGCGTCGTGGCAGCTCGTGGAGGCTTGCACCTCGTTTCTCCTGGGAGGCAGCGCTTCTGGTGAGAGCGCCTGGAGCGCGTTCCGCGACGAGCGCTTGTGGCGGGCGCCGCCTCTGCTGGCGCTGCTGCCTGCCGCCACCCACGACACCTCTCTCGCTCACCATCTCGCTGCTCTGGCCATGCGCATCCTCGACAAGGTAATTCAAACATTTGACGACTGCTACTTCAAATTTAATAAGCGGGTGTTGAGTTAAATCTCGGGTTTTTACCCTGAGAAGATACTACTAGATATTTTGTGTAATATAAAGATTGTTATGTAAGACGTGAATATTATGCTCATGTTATTAAATTTATGATAAAGTTTAAATATAAAATTTGACAATTGCAAAGCAATAAAGAAAAAATATATTATTGATGTTACTGACGACTTGAGACATTGTGTGAAAGTGTTTTATTATTTATGTTTGAGGCGTCTCCGAGGCAAGCGTCGGAGCTGGCCATTGGCGAAGTGTGCCTGCGTAGCGTGTGCGCTGCGTGCGAGCGGCCGCCGCTGCTGCCGACGTTGCTGCGGCTCATGGACGCGGTGGCGGTGAAGGCGCTGCAGGGGCCGCAGGGGCTGGCGCAGGCGGCGGATCTGTTGCTGCTGGTGGAGGCCGGCCTGGCTGCCGCCACCGTAGGTGGTGCGAGGTGGTACGCGCTGCGGGATGTCGCCTGTTCGGCGAGTGCAGCTCTGTTGCGGCGGCTGTCGCTGCAGGCGGCTTCTCTGGCGCCACAGCAGCACTCCTACTTGGCCAGCGTACTGTCCTCGGCTGTGGCGTTGGCCGAAGTGGCTCCGCGCTCAGAATTAGCGTCTCGTCGACGGTCACTCGCATCCAGTTCTGTGACCCTTTTCCTGGAGCGACCTCCACAACCTCCGCTGTCCGACGTCGAATGGGACCTCTTCCACATGCTATTTGAACTTCTTGCTAACGGTAAATATACTAAGCTAATCTTTGCAACATCCTGCAAAAGAAAACATTTACTTTTTAGGATGTGAAAAAAACTATTATTACTTTTAAATTTACAGAAGCGACCGAAGCGTGCGAGCGCGGTGGCAAATGGTGGGGCGGCGGCGCCGGGGGCGAGTGGCTGGAGCTGCTGCACGATTTGTCTTGCTGGGCGCTGGGCGGGGAAGCGCCTTTGGCGGCGGCCGCCCTGCGCGCGCTCTTCGAGGGAGGCGAGCGCTTGCACGCCGCGCTGAGTGCCGCCAGTGCGCTGATGCGCCGCCGCCTCTCGCTGCACTTGGCGGCAGCTCTGCGCACGGTGCACGCACGGCATCCGCTCGAATTGGCGATCACCGACTGGGCGCGCTCGTGGGCGTTGAGTGACCGGCCTGCCACCACCGATACGCACTCTCCGGCGCTCTCCAAGAAGAGGCCGAAATCTGCCTTACCTCGACAGAGTACTGCTAGGTATGCATCGGTTTATTTCTTATTTCTCAACTAGTGCGCGGTGAGAGCTTTGTAGCTGTTTTCTAATAGGACCACTTAGACCTTTTCAATTACAAAAAGAATTCCATATAAATATTGTCCACAGAATGGAAGCGTTGGCAGCGCGCACGACTGAGAGTGCCATGACCATCACCAGGCAAGTGGTAGAGACACAGAACGCGCTGCGCAAGAGCTGGATGGAGCGCCTGCGCCGCGAGGAGAGCGACCGCCTCGCCTCGGTCGAGTGGCTCGAGCGACTGGCCACCAGGGTGACCCACGAGCGCGCCCTCTGGCCCGCACCAGAGCTCGCCTGCTGGCAGCTGGATCCGAGAGAAGGACCTGGCCGCGTCCGCGTCAGGCTCCAACGTGTCACCGAGTCCGTTCCACCACGGTTCTTGCTGCCCGAGCGGCGGCAACTCGTCGAGGCGGCGGTGCTTCGAGCCGACAAATGTGCCGCGGCTAGGCTGCGAGGCCTGTTAGCGGCCGTGCGCCGACGACAGAGGGAACCGGCGGCGCGACTGCAGCCCGGGGAAACAGTACGATTTGCGGCACGGGGTCTTCTGCTCGCAGTGGGCGGAGAGACTGCTGGAGAAATACTTGTAAGCGAACGTGCCGTTCACTTCGTACCGGAAACGAACGCCGAGAGCGAAGGAAACGAACGACGCTGGGAGCTGTCAGCGCTCACGGACGTGGCCCGGAGACGTTGGTGCTTGCGCGAGCGTGCAGTGGAATTGTTCGCCATAGGCGGCCGCGCTCACCTGCTGGCCTTCGCGGATGAGACGGAGCGCGAGGCCTTCGTGCGCGCCCTCGGCGCCAGCGGCTGTGAGACCCGCGCCGAGGCCGACCGCCTGCAGGAGGCGACCACTCTTTGGAGACAGGGTAGCATCACCAACTGGGAATATTTGATACGACTGAACGGGCTCGCAGGCCGTTCCTACAACGACTTGATGCAGTACCCGGTGTTCCCTTTCGTTCTTGCCGATTACGAGTCACGGCTCCTGGACTTACGCGAGGCGGCATCGTTCCGTGACTTGCGTCGACCTATCGCAATACAGAACCGAGCGCGCGAACAACACTACGCAGACACGTACCGCGACCTAGCGGCGAGCGGGCGCACTCCCCACCACTACGCATCACTGTACAGCAACTCGGGTGCGGTGTTGCACTATTTGGTGCGAGTGCCGCCGTTCACGCAGCTGTTCCTGCAGTACCAGGACGACAGTTTCGACATGCCGGACAGGACGTTCCACTCGCTGGCGACGACGTGGCGGCTGGTGACGCGCGACTCGCCCACCGACGTGAAGGAGCTGGTGCCGGAGCTGTTCTACCTGCCCGAGGCGCTGCGCAACGAGGCTCGCCTGGCGCTGGGCGTGCGGCAGTGTGGCGCCGCGGTGCACCACGTGCAGCTGCCGCCGTGGGCGGGCGACTCGCGCCTCTTCACCCTGCTGCACCGGCAGGCGCTCGAGAGCGACCACGTGACGGCTCTGCTGCCTCACTGGATTGACCTCGTGTTTGGCTGCAAGCAGACTGGACAAGCGGCTCGCGAAGCTCTCAATGTCTACCCTGAATGTGTAAGTATTGCTTTCTGTGTAAGTCGGGTTTACTTTCACAATGCTAGTTTTTGCGTCATTTGTTATTGTCAACCTTGCTCGGCTGTTGTCACTGAATCAGCAATTCACCAGGCGGTCAGTGGGTCGACTCATATTACCTGAGAGATGTAGGAACAGGTAGCGTATTTCTGCATTCGTTGCTCGTTTTATAAAATTGTGTCTGTTGATGAACCTTGAAGAGAGGGTCGTAGAATTTGTATTACGACATTAGGGTTTACCGATAAACTCATATTGACTTTATACAATGTTATATTATTTTTGTATACATACATTTATTGGTTTTGCTTAAAAATAGTGATGTGATATTTAGCTTGTAATGCCGCAGGCAGAAGCTGTTTACTAATACTAATGCAATGCGACAAATTTACAGACATACTATGGGTTCGACCCCCTGGCTTTGGAAGACGAGGTGGAGCGCAGTGCGGCGGCGGCCATGGTGCGCACATACGGCCAGGCGCCACGGCAACTGTTCCGCGCGCCGCACCCGCACACCGCGCTCAGTTTGCGGGAGGAGCGCTCGCCTTGTCTCTCGCCGTGGGACGGCGTCACAGGCGCTCGCTGGGGAACGCACTGCGGCGCAGGTGGGCACCCGCCCGCCTCTGTCACCCGCAAGACGATGCCTCCCGCGGGTGCACTCTTCGCGCTCGCTCAACCTAAGGCTGTGTTCGTGGCGCCGAGGAATGCGCTCGCTGTGGCGCTCCCAGGGTCCGGTTCCTCCCTCGCACTCCTCACCTGGGATCACGCGGATGAGACGTTGAGGTTGCGGAGGAATAAGGACTTCGCTCCAGAAGTGATGTTGCAGACGCCCGTGGAGCACGCCGTGACCGCCGTCGCCGGTTCCTCCGTGAGCGCCGAGTGCCCGGTTCTGGTGGGCATGGCTTCAGGCCGCCTGGTGGCGCTGCGCTGGACTCCCAAGGGAGAGGGGACGGCGCTGGGCGTGCACTCGCTGCCACTGTTGGGACACGAGGCTGCGGTGAGCGCGGCGAGCGTCTGCCCCGCGATGGGAATAGCGGTGACCGCGGACGTCGCAGGCCTCGTGCTCGTGTGGGACCTCGACCGGCTGGAGTACGTGCGCACTCTGCCCAACGAGGGCGCTGCGCCGGCCACGCTCCTCGCCATCAGTGACACTCTGGGGGACGTGGCGTCGGTGCACGCGGTGAACGGCGGCGCGGAACTGCGCTCCCACACCGTCAACGGGGAGTATGTTGGTGCCGCTAAAGTGCGCGACTCGGTCATGAGCATTTGCTACTCTTCGAGTCCAGAGGGCGCCAGCGTCAACTGCATCGCGCTGGGCCTGGCCTCGGGCGGCGTGAGGTTCTACTCGTCGTGGGACCTGCGGCCAGTGCTGTCGGTGCCGGCGGCGCACGAGCGCCCTCTCGTGAGCCTCTCGTACAGCGCGTGCGGAGACGTCCTCTTTGGCTGCTACGAGGACGGCACGGTGGCCGCGTGGGAGTCGGCGGCCGCGCGTCCTGGCCAATTGCGTATCATATCCTCAAATGCCTTGTTCTAAATTCTAAAATGTAGTGATATTTTGATTGCCTTTAAAGTAATAATGCGTGAAAGCGTCGGTGATTCAGGGTGCCAAACTCATCTTATATGTGTAAAAGTTTAAGATGGCAATTTTGTATGTATTTTATTAATCGTCTCTTTAGTTAAATAATTAAATCAGTCGCATAGAAATAAAAATACTTATAATATACGAGCATGTACATAATATCGAAATTCCAAATGATTTATTTTATACATTCCAGGTCTGAAGTTAAGACTGTTTTTTTGAGTTTATTGGACTCTCTATCTAAATTAAGTAAAATTATCATTTATTGTTAAATATTTTCTGTTTTTATTCTAAGCATTGTTATTGTTTTCACTAAATATTGTCAATGCATGGGTATATTTTTAGAGTTAAGATTAAATATTCCAATGTATCTCCTATCACTAAAAAGTCTTTTGTGCAGTTATAGATACATATATTCACGACCTTTTCTCCCCTTCGCGGTGGATTGCCCTCGGAGACACAACATCTCCTTGTTCACCTTTAGCATTAATATTGGGGTTGTGATGTAATTAATATGTACTATTGGTAACAGGATGTTAGTCCATCATCCGATAAATTCTGTTCATTCAGAGTCCCATAGTTGCCTTCTACGCGATGCATGTAAGAAAGTCATATAATTAGCATAAGATATTCGTTTAGTTTTTTATCAGGTTTTACCATTATATTTTATTGTAAGAAGTCTATTTTTCTACGAATAAATGATGTTACCCTTTGAGAAAACTGTTGTGTTATTGTTTTATTTACGTTTCTGATTCCATTAGTTGACAACATCAAATTATTTTAAAAAAATGTTGTGCAAAATAAATAATATCTCTTATAGGTAATCTCTTTAAATTATTAAATATTTCAAATTAAATTATGTATTAATCATTCATTGGTACATGACTGAGTCGGGATTCGAACAGGACCTCTTATAATAACATACATAGAGATCCCGCCATATAAATTGGCAGTTGGGGGCGTCGCCACAGTCGCGTAATTCAGTGTTACCAGTAAACACGCCAAAACTAGCACTCACTGTGCCATACGGCTCGATACATTATACGTTTCATTTGTAACGGTCTTTGGTTGCAGTGCTATAAACTCAAATAAAACAAATTAATATATCAAAGTCAAAATATGTTTATTTAAAATAGGCCCTATCACAAGCTCTCTTTGAATGTTATCTTATGATCTAAGTATAACAACAACAAAGAAAGTGAGCAGTGTGCCAGTTTTTCCTTAACAATAATTATGATCCCTGATGATGATCTGCCATAATATATTCAAAATTATAAATATCACAAGCTCTCTTTGAAAGTTATCTTATGATCTAAGTATAAATTAAAAAAACTATTTCAAACATGGCACTGAGCATTGTCTTTACATATTTTTTACCGAGGTTAGATCAGCGGAGACCCTAGCTTGGAGAAGAACTAACAAGAAACTCCGGAAATCAATTTATTATAATCACCCTTAACAAACATAAAAATTACAAAGAGTGGCCAAAAAACACAACGCTGGTAATACTAAATTTACCTTTCATACAAAATAACACGCAATGGCGGTAACGTCAAATTTAGTTCCAAGTTTGGCTACTGCCAATTTATGTGGCGGGATCTCTACATATGCTTCACGACTTCTGTATACACACTCCTTTTTTATTATGGCATACCTTGAAAGCCCATCTCCAAAATTTCGAAGGCATGTTAGGTATGGGTCATTCGAAGCCCGCGTATCACTAGATAGACAGCACCCAACGTGATACGTAGTGAACCTTATAATAAGCCAGAATTATTCCTCATTAGGCTATAGCCATCTAAATTAGTCAAATTTATTTCCTACAAAAGGTATTTAATCAATCGCTCTTCTCAACTGCATCCATATTTCGAATCTTCCTAGGGTATAATTTCTTACTAGGATAATGTTTGCTCATAAAGTTATCAATTTTGGTTTTTCAATTGATCCTTGCGATATTCTATACATTTTTGAAAGGTAAGTGCCAATGTTAATGATACTCGTAGATATGTAAAGGAGATATATGACTATAGCATAAATGAGATAATAGAGAGACGCTTACTATAAATTTTGTAACTGGACATAGGATGAGCTAAAATTTGTTCAATCCTAAGAAATGATTTGTATCACTGTTAATTATTAATTGATTTAGTATTTAATATAGTGCTTTCATGATGTACACACAAAAAAAACCTTTAATTAAATAAAAACCTAGATCTAAAATAAAGTTGAAATAAATATCAGTTCACTACAACAAATATTATCTCTCTTTCTTTCATTTTCTCGATAACGATAAATATAATATATCCGATGAAAATGACGCGTTAGTGGTAAAATTCTCATAGGTATCAGAAAAATGGATAATTCAAATGAGATATTGAACTGACTATTCAACTGTCACTTCTCGGTACCACATTTCATTTGCATTGTAGAGTACCCGCCACATACGGTGGCAGTAGCCAAACTTGGAACTAAATTTGACGTTTCCGCCATTGCGTGTTATTTTGTATGAAAAGTAAATTTAGTATTACCAGCGTTGTGTTTTTTGCCCACTCTTTGTAATTTTTATGTTTGTTAAGGGTGATTATAATAAATTGATTTCCGGAGTTTCTTGTTAGTTCTTCTCCAAGCTAGGGTCTCCGCTGATCTAACCTCGGTAAAAAATATGTAAAGACAATGCTCAGTGCCATGTTTGAAATAATAGTTTTAAGAGATTCGCGATTTATACTCATGATATAAGATATAAGGGTGTGTATAAGATTGATTGCAGCTGTGGGAAATCCTATGTCGAACAGACTAAACGGTCTATTGCGGACAGAGTGAAGGAACACATAATATATGTAATATATAATAAGAAGGATAAGTCCCGTTAATTATTAATCATGTTTGAAATAGTATAATAAACATATTTTGACTTTGATATATTAATTTGTTTTATTTGAGTTTATAGCTCTGCAACCAAAGATCGTTACAAATGAAACCTATAATGTATCGAGCCGTATGGCACAGTGAGTGCTAGTTTTGGCGTGTTTACTGGTAACACTGAATTACGCGACTGTGGCGACGCCTCCAACTGCCACCGTATGTGGCGCGATCTCTATGTAGATTTATGTATAGATCCCGCCACATACGGTGGCAGTAGCCAAACTTGGAACTAAATTTGACGTTACCGCCATTGCGTGTTATTTTGTATGAAAGGTAAATTTAGTATTACCAGCGTTGTGGTTTTTGCCCACTCTTTGTAATTTTTATGTTTGTTAAGGGTGATTATAATAAATTGATTTCCGGAGTTTCTTGTTAGTTCTTCTCCAAGCTAGGGTCTCCGCTGATCTAACCTCGGTAAAAAATATGTAAAGACAATGCTCAGTGCCATGTTTGAAATAGTTTTTTTAATTTATACTTAGATCATAAGATAACTTTCAAAGAGAGCTTGTGATAGGGCCTATTTTAAATAAACATATTTTGACTTAGATATATTAATTTGTTTTATTTGAGTTTATAGCTCTGCAACCAAAGATCGTTACAAATGAAACCTCAATATAATGTATCGAGCCGTATGGCACAGTGAGTGCTAGTTTTGGCGTGTTTACTGGCAACACTGGATTACGCGACTGTGGCGACGCCTCCAACTGCCACCGTATGTGGCGGGTACTCTATGTATCTATTTGTATTGCACCCATTTTGAGAAGGCTCATAATTATAATCATACATTTATCAACTGATTGATCTAAGAGTCTGATTTCAATTTGAAATGGGCTCGAAAAAGCATAAAAAAGAGAAGAAAAGGAAGCGCTCTCCTGGTGAAGAAGTAGTTGAACGTAAGCGACACAAAAAACATAAGGATCGTCGGAGGGAACGCTCTTCTGAAGGTAAGATATCGTATCACCATAATATAAAATTATGTTCCAATATTGTTTATTCTGATCATATTTCAGGAAACTCCAAATGAACTTACCAGTTACAGCGAGTGGTGACACAGTGGTAAGAGTTCTTCTATATCAAGTTTATTCTCTGATTTATTCAAGTATTGATAGCGTCTCCAACATTGCACATTTATTATGTTGATAAAGAAACGAAATTGTGCTCACAAACTTTTCATTTCAAAATGAGTTACGAAATGACTATTAGAGATTTGTTGAGCAGTAGAGAATAGGTGGTAAAATTATAGTGATAAGGAAATGCTGAAGGATGATAAAAGGGAATGCCATAATAGTATGGACATATTATCCAGATGACTGATAGCATATTGAAAAAAGGTGAGATGAATGGAAGGGTTTAAGTGGAGTTGTCTTACTTAATTAAACTGAAAAGGGCTGCTGTACTTGTAATTGGGGCAAAGGATTTTGGACGTTACTTGGTTTCTGATTGGAGTGTACACAAATACATGAATGAGTTGAGAAAATTGATTTCTAGCAATCAATATGTATCCATAAAATTAAATTTATGAAGTATTTCAATAAATTCTAATGGCATTGGCTTATGTTTCTATGGATCCCTCTATGGTAGTGATAATTCTGCCAAAAGTGCTGCCTGGTCCAGCGATACCAGTAGATGAAAGGATTATAGACATAATATACACAACATATTGGTGATATTCTTAAGGCTCTGCAATATTTTAGGACTAGAAAATCATTAATGATGTGTGTGTAGATATGTTTGTAGGTGGGTGTAGGTTTGTCTTTCCCAGAGGAAAGTGGAGGCATCAATTTGCTAACTCATAATAAGCACAGCAAATTTTTCCACTCTTAGCAAAAGCACCTAATATGTAGAAATACTCTGAAATTGCATTGTAATAAAGTCCAGCACTCACTCAATCACAATTAATGCAAAATATAATCAAGAATGTTACTGCGAGGTAATATCCACCATTAAAAGATTTGGATGAATCCTATATTACCATAGATGCAGATGATTTGTCGTGATGATGAAATATTATATGTAACCATTAAAAAATATTGACTTTGAATCGATTACATGTATCTGCAATATTCTGATTAGGCGTTATTTTCCTAAGTTCCATTGACACTGGTAGACAATTTATTTGTATTTATGTTGCTCTGTCTATATATTAGTTAAGCATAATGGATTTAAATTAATATGATTTGAATAGAACCAGTTTAATAGTAATTTGAGCTTAATATTAGCAATTGAATTTCTGAGTACAAATTAAATATTAAGTAGCCAATTAAAGATTTGGGGCTGCCTGCTGTAGGCAGAATTTCATGTGAGCAGGATCTTCCACAAATTTCACTCAGGCTTAATTAAAAGATAAATAATAATAATACAAAAAGACAAAACAACCACACTTTAAGGACCATAAACCCTTGTGACCACGGAGATTGTGACCATGGAGATCTGAATCTCAGACTACCCGTCTGAGCTTCAGATCTCCGTGGCGCGATTGGCTAGCCGCTGGAACGCTAATAGTGAGGTCCCGGGTTAGATTCCCGGTGGAGGTAGAGTTAAGAACTATGCTTTTCTACTGCTTTCCAGTCTGGTTGTTAATTATATATGCTATATATGTATTTATCTATGTATAATATGTATGTATTTCTTAAATATACGTTGACTAGTATCCTTAACACAAGACTTAAATGAACTTACCAAGGGGCTAGTTCAATTGGTGTAATAATGTCCAAATATTAATATTATTATCTCTGCAATCGTAGAGGTACTTCTTCTTCAACCACCTCGAACCCACGTATTGACCAGATAGTCAGTACTCAACGTGACAAGTGGTTAGCCATATCGCCATTTACAAGCACTGACTATTACCTGTTCGGGAAACCAGTAGCTCACCTCACTATGTTTTCCCTCACGGTAGTATTGATTGCATTTCATAAATGTTTTTTTATTAAGAAAATGTACATAGAAATTCAATAAACTTCATTTCCATCGGTGCTCAAGCTCATATGCTTAAGGGGGATTTGAACCATGTACCCACTGATATAGAGTCAAGCCCCAAACAACTGAGCTATACCAAATAATGATATTATTATTGAAGATTCTTAGTTATTATTTGCCCCTAGTGTCATAAGAAAGTAATCCTAAAGTATCTATAAATAATAATAATTAAAAATGTGGTTCACTATTTTCAAATATATTAATGTATTTTTCGTTCATTCCAGGTCATGATGACGAAGATCTTGTCCTATCCGACATTAGTGATGAGCAACCAAGTCCCAAAGTTACCACAGCCACCACCAGTTCCGCCCCTACTGGCAGTGGTGCAGGCGACAGCTTATCCATTGAAGAAACCAACCGTTTACGTGCAAAACTGGGTCTCAAGCCTCTCCAAGTCGAAGAAAAGCCCGCAGAGGATGGCAAAATCAAAGACGATTTGGGAGAGTTCTACCATCGGCCAGCCGCTAATCTTGCTAAGGCACGTAACGAGGAGAAGATACGTGAGCGTCTGCAAGAGAGAAAGGAGAGGCGAGCAGCTGAAGCCAAACTACAGGGACCTACATTGGCAGATGATGGTGACGAAGATGCCTCAGCGTGGGTGAACCGCTCCAGGGAAATACAGAAAATGAAGGAGGAGGCCCAAAAACGAGCTGCTCAGCTAGATGAACTGGATGCTACGTTTGGCATTGGGGACCTGGTTGCGGCTGATCAGAAACGACAGCGAGATGTCGCGTATACGCAACGGGATCTTAAGGGGTTGCGTATTGGACATGATTTGAATGAGGTGAGTTTATGTAATGCTTAGTACCAGAAAATGTGCATTTAATTCTTTTATAATCATTTGATTTTTGATATTACCCTTTGCATGCCATCACTTATGTTTAGTTAAAACATAGATGTATTGATTAAACACGCAAATTCCTGAGTTGTAGGTGTTTTTCGGTCTCTCAAACCTACCAATCTCTCTATAAAAACCATTGTTTTTGAAAGATGATACATGGAACACTAATTTGTATGTTGTTTCATTCTGAATTTCCTATTACAGATAGCTGAAGAACAAGACGTAGTGTTAACCCTAGCTGACCGGCCAGTATTAGCCGAGGACGGAGAAGACGTATTAGTGAACGTAAACATGGTTGACGAAATAAAGCGCAAGAAAAGTGCCAAGAACCGTCGCCAAGGACTCACAGGCTACCGTCCTTATGATGATGAAGAGGAAGAAACCTCATTGCTTTCTAAATACGATGACGTGATAGATGAACAACGTGACGATCGTTTACGTGGTTTCCGTGTGGGAGAACGGATTAAGTCGATGGCAGCGCCCCCTCCGCCTATGATCAATAAGCGCATAGAGTCCTTACAACTACCAGCGTTAAGGATTGCCTCGGACTATCTCGATGAACATGAGATCAGTACTAAGTTTAAGAAAGTGAAGAAAAAGGTATGTAGATACAAGTTATTAAGAGTTTTTCTCTTGGTATATCATAATATTTACTACAGAAAATTGATAATATGATACAGACTTAGTGGTTATACCATAATAAAATTTTGTGATTATCGTAATTAAGATAAGTTTTTGTTATTTCAGGGCAAAATCCGGTCAAGACCCAAAAATGAGCCGATAGATGCAGACGCTTACGATCCATCTACAGCACCTCTAGTAACCGATGATACAGGTAAACGTATACACATTTATTTGCTCCTTTAATATCTTTTGGGATGAACAATACCACGTAGATACAACGTAATTATCCTTGATAATCTTTAGTATAAATATCGTGGGGATGTGCCTCAGTATGGAAAATTTTCTGTTTTTTACCTATATCATCTCCCAGTAAGATTCCATTTACCATTGGTGTCTTAGTTGATTTCTACGACATGTGGGGAACAGCAGCTACTTAGCATATTATTTACCTTTCAAAGTAATCTAAGACGTAGATAGATTATTCAAGTATTGATTTTCATAACTATTTATTAATATAGTAACGCATTATCTTCTAGAAGTGAAAGCAGAATTACAGCCTCCGCCATTGGACGAAGAGGAAGTGGAAGTTGACAGCGAACTACAGATGGCGTTAGCACGCGCTCGAAGACTGAGGCAAGCTGAGGCCAAAGCCACGCCTTCTTTGGATCAAGTTAGTACAATCATTCATTTAATACAGAAGTAAAAAGAAAAGGAAAGTAGGTTCTGTGAGCTTATTATGAATGTTTATTTAATAAAATATCAGAAGTACACAGTTCGAAATTCGTTCCTTAAATTTCACAACAGCGCTAGATTTCCAAAGCATGTATTCATATCCAAAGACAAAGTAGTTTTGTGAAATACTGACTCTATGACGAAGACGCATCTATGTTTTATCATTAAAAGATCGGGATTTTTTTTAATATATTTAAATAGTTGATTCATTCACTTCATAGCATCTAACACTATTTGTAAATCCTGATAATTTTAATAGAATAAAATACGTTATCCAATTTATATATTTTTGTTCTACAGGTAATAGCTCGCATTAAGTCTGAGGAGCCAAGTACTTCAACTCAAAGTGACGACGAAGACAAGGGCATGATATTCGATGCCACCGCGGAGTTTTGCCGGACTCTTGGTGACATACCCACTTATGGACAAGCCGGGAACAGGGATAATAAGACCGAGATTATGGTAAGTAAAATTAATATACAACACAAAAATTGTACTAATTTATATTTGGAGTTATGCCTGCAAATTTACTAGATATGATCCCCAGCCATTGTATATTGTTTGTGTTGGTTCTAATTAAATAATATATTGTTCATGCGATGAGAGTGCAGTCTACTATTCTACAGTAACTAAATTGTCATTTTTGTTGATTAATCCATCGTAGTAATAGCAATTTGATACCGAGGTACCAATTTATTTATCCAACTTATCTTTCCACTTATCTAATAATCTTAGTACGATCATTGCAAAATTTACCAACCAACCTCCTTTTTACAGGACATAGATTTCGAAGACGAAGTGGAGACTGCTCACCAGACGGAAGAGGAACGCAGCGCTTGGAACAAAGTGGAGACTCCAGCTGAGCTGCCACCTTCCAACGGTACGGCCGGAGTTATAGGGGGCGCTTTAGAGGCCGAGCCAGCCGCGGGGTCCGGGGTCGCAGGAGCTTTGAGACTGGCCCTTAGTAAAGGCTATTTAGAACGCGCAGAAGGAACGGCTGCGGCCAGACCGTCTACGAAACATCCTCTCGCGGCCCGCGCATACTCAATAGAAGATAAACGTGACGTAGGAGACGAAGACCGTGGCTCGAGGCGAGAGAGACACAGTGACAGATACTCGGGACCGTTACACGAATTCCGCGAGAAAGCCGGCTTCAGGCCTCACGTGAAGCTTGACTACGTGGACGATGAAGGACGGCCTCTTTGTCCCAAAGAAGCGTTCCGTTACCTATCCCACAAGTTTCATGGTAAAGGGCCGGGTAAGAATAAGCAAGAAAAGCGGTTGAAGAAGCAACAGCAACAGGGACTAATGACGCAAATGAGCTCTACGGATACACCGCTTCGTACGTTGGAACTATTAAGGGAGCGTACGCAAGCAACTGGCACCCCCTATGTGCTGTTGCAGGCGAACCGGAAACATACGACGGAGTAGTTGGAATAGACTTATTGGAACGTTTGTAATGGTTGTACGCAATATTTTAACATTTTAGGAAATAATACCGCTAACATGATTCTGTTTGAGTTCAATAAATGATTAAGTAAATGTCTTATGTGGTTTTATTTCGGAACACTTGTTTATCACGGTCTTATTATTATTTTAACTACAAAGTACACTACATAATTATGAGCATATTGGTCAATAAATAAATTGAAATTATTAAAAGTATGGAATAGGTACTTCCTAATCAGTTGACTAAAAGGATTAAATAAAAATTCAAGCCCATGATAACTAAAGATGTTTACGAATTTATAAACATTGTTTGAGTGCATTATCTACTAGAAACTCACTAGACCCAGTAATTAAGTTGTACAAGACATGTTATTAGATATACCAATTTATATCGTCCAACAATATCAAATGAGCATACTTTCATTACTTTATTTTACGTTTCATCGTAGCATTCCATGCTCACTTTCCGATAGCATTCAGGTCAGAGTGAAAATGCAGAAAACGTTCAAAACGCAGCCTTTGCAAAACAATTTCGTTATAAAACAGAATAAGTTCGCAGATCTTCATCTAATAAAATGGGTGAAGGTTTTAATTATCCTGCAAAGTGTGGCGGGTATGGACAGACTGTCGGCATTTTCCCTAAGTCGCCGCCTGAGATATGTTTTTAGAGGTATCTTTCTCACATCGTTTGTCGGCACTTCTTTTTGGTTTATTTTCAACATAAGTTTGTTTTTAGATATGGTTATAACGGTTATCTTAATCAGCACAATGAATATGATATTGATGGTCTTGAATGCAGTACACACTTTCAAATCGGCTGAGAAATATAAAGAGTTTTTCGTCCAAATGGGAAAGGTGGTTGAGAACCCACGGATACAGAAAATAAGATATTTATTCCTTGCATGTCATGCTATTTCCATGCTCATAGCAAATGGTGTAACGTTAGTTTTTGCTTTTGAGTTCGAAGATTCTGCCTTTGAGAATTCAAGTGAACCTCCTTATATAAAAGTCTTCGTGTTTTTGTACGAATTTTCTATGGACATTGATTTATGGAATATGGAATGTATGCTGCTGTTCATTGACAATGCTCTTCGTAGTATCAACACCCAGCTGGATTCTGTCATTGCTACATTTGATATCGATAAGTCCAAGGCTGCCAGTGCAGCTAGTACCATGAACTCGAACTCAGATAATCGTGTCAAATTTGTACAGAGTTTGATACATAAATATGAAGAAACACACGCTGCCATGAATCTCTTAATGGAGGCTACTCTAACGCAGGTATTATTTGAAATTAGATTTCTTACTTCCTTTTTTCTTTATTGGTAAGGTGTATTCAATTTTCTTTCAGTTTGGAATGCATATGTCACGGAAGACCTTCTCTTTTATTTTCGCCGTCGGGGAATTTGTGAAATATATTTCTGAAACTAAACAGGTGAATATTTTTTATCATAATATTACTAATGTTCTTATATCAAAGAGGCTAAAACCTCGTAAAAATAATTTTATATAACCTTGGTCACCTAGATAGCTTTACTTAGTGCCTTAATGACTTCCTACGACATAAACGGAAGTGAAGCAGATAGCAGTAACATTTTTGTTAGACTGCAAATAAGGTACATTTTAATCTTTACGTAATTTAAGTCTTATATTCCTTTCTATGTACATTTTTTAAGTGTGTTTTAAGCCTGTATATTCACATATTCCGTCTTATTTCTTTCCGTTCGCTCTAGATTCCTCAGTCTGAATTGGTGAGATTGTTCGCTGAGCAAATAGATCTAGTTAACACAGTGGCTCCTACATTCGTGCACGGCCTTCTAAAAAGCCAGCAACAAGAGATTTTTGAGAAACTTTCGTACATGTCATGCAAATCTAATATGAGTAAGTTTTGAAAATAACGTACACAGCACGCCCGTTTCCTTGTACAGGGGTATATTAAAAATAAGTTTTTAAATATTACATCCGATAGATGTGTATCATTGTTTTTTATAACGATGACTCTACTTTTGATTTGGAAGCCATAGCTCGGTAAAGACCCGCCGTGTTTTTGCTTAAGTGTTAGTGTACTTTTTACATAAGTTTCATATTCCTTATAATCATTAAAATATCTCTTGGATGCACTCATTATCTGACGACAACCTGGCATTAATGTTATTGTAGTGGTTAATGTTAATATTTTTTTTACGACCATTTGTTTGCCATAAGTATTTAGAGTAGTAGAAATCAAGTCAACTACGATTAAGTGGCTTATTTCATGTCATTTTGTTTCAGATCTCGTTGAAAGGAAAACAATACACCATTTTAAAAAGATGGTTTACAAATATAATTTCACAGTTTCGTTTGTAGGACTGTTCACATTTGATAAATTCTTGCTCGTGAAGTTTTACCAAGTGGTGTTTGGTGCAATACTGATTTTCTCACAATTTTATAACATTAACATTATGTTTTTGTCACAGTCTAGTTAATTATATGGTGTATACGTTTATGTACATTAATTTGGTAGTGATATTAAAATCTATTTATAAATGTTTCTCTCTTTCTATTTAATAATACCGTGTCATTGCATTTCATAAAAATAAGATACTTTTCCTGAAATGTTTTCTGTTACTGCTTTTTATTATTTTATTGTTCCGTTAATCCCCTGGAATAACCCATCCAAACCTTACTATACTTTTAATTTAATAAACATACCTGAAGCTTTTGAAATTGCATCACAGCCAGTATTCTTTTCTAGTAGAATCAAGTATTGAATCTTCTATGTACAGTTACGAGTTATTGTAATATCCGTGTCGAGTCTTATTGTACGGAATACAATTGCTTAGGTAGCCATTGATATTCTGCCAAATGCATTTTTGTAAGGATGCACGGATACGCAAATCGACGAGGCATTTTCGATTCCAGAATGATACTCTACATAATACATATTTTAGGAATGACTTCTACTTTTATGAGAAACTATTCACTATGAATTTTGCGAACAACTAAAGTGTAGATAAAGATAAAAAGGTAGTAAGTATCTAAATCAGAGACTTTACTAATTTAGTTTAATCTAGCAGACTAGACTTCTTTCGTTTCCGTCATTGCCTTTTCTCACGAAGACTGATTTAAGTTAGTAAGTTCATTAATTTTCTATTTATTTTTTTGTTTCTTAAAACTTCTTTGTGAGTTATTTATTATATTTCAACAGCGTTGGGCATAACATTAGGGAGGTTCTTTGGAACGGCAGCAGTGCGCTCGGCGTTTGCTGCGCTCAGGGTTGAAAGACTTTTAGATGTGGATAGAGGGCGTGCTTCACGCGACGACACTCCACTGTTAGGCCCTCTTTAGCAAGTTGAGTCAAGTGTGCATACGAACTAAAGCCCCGGGCACGGTGACGCTCATTAGAAGAGCGGACTTTTTACTTGCAATAAAAATATGTTTAAATAATAAAATAAATATGGGTCTTAACGGAATACTTTTTACAATGATAAATAACAATTTATATAGCATTTACATAAAACATACACAATTATCCATCCACCCAAAAAATAACACAACCTTTTTACATCAATAATTCATAAGATTAAAACATAAGTGTGTTTAGATTTCTGTAAACATATACAGAATACCCATCTATACCTTTTCACCGCACGGTACTAGTTAGGTACCTTGTAATTCTTTTTATCGTTTATGTGTGTAGTGAATAAACTTGGTTCTTTCTTTCTTTCCATTATCTCATTACTGCCACAAGTTCGCGTATTGAATTATTTTTGTCCCTGAAAGCATCCAACCTGTGTATGAATGATCTTAATACTCGAACGTAATTCCTTCGGTTTCTGAATCATTTATTTCAATCAAAGATTTCAAATGCTCGAAGTTAATAAGGAATTCCTAAGGTAACTAAATAAGCTAAAGTACATAATTATAAGAAAGTGCAAAGGAGTCTTATTTAATTCCCCGCTCCGCTGGTACATCGGCTGCCCCTTATAATTCCAGCGTGTAGTGTTGCTGCTACGAGATAAATGCTCTCGTTATTACTGCAGGCCCTCATACGGAAACCCGTGGCTTTCTAAAGAATATTCACCAACGGCATTTTTCGTAACGAACACCCAAGTCCATTACTATGTTTTTCTTCAATGACACCGTTTTGCCAAAACACCTAGTTAGATGCCAGGCTAAAGTTTTCTTTGCTCTAAAAAATCAAACCTAGAATTTCTGATATATCGTTCAAAGTTATATAGTAGACATATTCATACATATGTATATAGTTAACTTATTGTAATCCCTTTTGAGGTGGGTGGAATCTCGAAAATATAATACGCCATCTGCACGAGTATCTTTAGTAGTAGTATTGGAGTCGTGCAAGCGTAAATAGTATGTATTACAAAACTTAGCAAGGATTAGATACTACCTTAGTAAACTAGTATTATATACAATAACACATCAGAGTAGTCTTTTAGCGAGAATAAAAGTTTTACACAAAATTTTCATTGTTGTAATAGATATGTGACAGTAGATATTTGTTAATATTGGATCGACATGGTTGCACATAAACCGATAAAACAGATAATTTAAGTTTGTATAACACGAAAATATTTCCATAATTTTTTTTTCTAAATGACGCCCGATTGATACTTTTGTTTATTCAGGAGGTTGCCAAGAAATAGTTCTGAAAACTGAATTGAAGTTATACACAGCCGTACCGCAACATGGCGCAAAGCTCATTATGATTGAAATAAATTCGCAAAAGGATACGCTTAACGGTCCCAGAACAATAAAATAATAAATTGGGACTCCGGAAATTTTAACAGCAGGCAGTCAATAAGGGGCATAAATATGAAAAACGCCCAGTCAGAAACAATGACGGGGCAACAGTTTGAAAATGGTTGAGCTCAGGAAAATAAAGAGACGATGGCCGTATAAATTACGGGGACAAAAACTCGGGTGACATCAACAGTTTGTGCCAAAAATCGTCGTTTTGGCGGCCGAATCGAAACAGACCACACTCGTAAAATTGAGGGGTCTAATTAAATAGCAGGTTGCCAAGAAAATGCCAATTGTCACGTGGTCACAGCCAAGAGTTTTATGTGTGGAGGTTATTGATTTTTTCACAAAATTTTGCTACGATTTGGTGATTGACTTTTTCTATGCGTAGGCAGTCATGCAAGAGGGACTAAAAAATATTAGTCGTCGCTGCCATTGCTTTTTATAGGTAAAGACATAATTACTGTGATAGTATTTGAGTGAGCAAACATTTTATATAGTTAGTCTTCTATTAGAATGCTCTACAGTTGATTTAACATTTTTTGTTAATTCATACTGCAACAACTTACTTGTTAAATTGGTTGTTATGATCTCAAAACTCCAATATTCATGCTAAAGATGACGTAGAATATATATTTTATCGGAACCAATTCAGTCCACTCTAAATGTGATAAAAGGACGTATATGTCTATGTTTGCATACTGTAACAATAATTTACAGTAAACAGAAAGTAGTAAGTGTTCAGCGGGAAACGAGTTAATAGTTAGTGAATAAGATCGAAAAAGTGCAACAAAGCCGCAGCCAGTCTGAGCCGTTTAATGAATAGCCGAATGTTCTCTTAGATGGGCTGGCGTGCAGTGAATAGTTTAGCTGAGCGGACATGCAATTAATCCAGATGGAAAAACACCCTGGTTCCAGGTTTTTACTGTCCCGTCTACCATGTTGCTTTAATTAAAAATCAATTCAATGTTTAATTACTATTCAAAAATCCGAATCAATGTTTAAATTACTCGTTATCTGAATGTATGTTTTTAACTTGTTAAATCCACGTGATCTAATCTGATTGCATTTAAGAGCCTTACCTACAAAGCACAATGTTCTGTCCCCTCTGTTATACTTTCGTCAGGAAAAAGTTGTTTTTAAGAAATAAGCAGAGTTTTAAAATTATTTTTTTTCTTTCCGTCGGCTTAAGTCTAATAAAGTATCATCATCAGCCTGAAGTAATCCACTGTTGGACATAGGCCTCCTCCAAATGACGCCACTTCTCCCCTATGCCCATTTCTCCCCTATATAATAAAGTATGCCTGTATGTAAATAAGGTAAGTAAAACTTTCTGCTTATCGATTTATCATTTGTAACTATTGAGCTTATTTAGCTTTTAAGAAAATAATGATGAGTACAAAACCAATTAAATATAATAAATAAACAGGATGGTTTGGGAAATATCCGTTTCCATGCCCGCGTATATACGACGTGTATCGAATGGGTCCCAATTTCGTGTTAAACCTACTATTTATAGCCTATTCGAAACTAACGAATCTTGCGGAGTGAATGAGGTCGTTAGAGATTAACTGATAGAGCATTAAAAATACGTACCTTTTTAAACCGGGTCCATTTATCTCCGGGAGAGACATTAAGGGGGTTTACCCCGGAGCGAATAAATACTACACAGACGTTACTCACTGATTTTGTATACAGGAGCGCGCTTACGTAGCAGCAGTATCAATAAAATCTAGATGCAATGACTGTGAGTTAGGATGGTTTAAGTACTCACTTTAAGTCTTCGTCTAATAGATTATGTACTCATCGAAATTATTTATTTTAGTACAGTGCCTTTTTTTGATTTGAATTTTAAAAGGGTTGCCAAGATTTTCAGAGGAATATATAATTTTGGTTGACGGTTAAGGCACCAATCCAATAAGTCTAGATCCTTAATAGATTTTTTATAAATAAAAATATGTCCTTCAAACTCTAATAGCGGAAACAGAACCTCCAAAGCTACGAAAATCTTTATAGACATTAATTTTAAATGTCTTTGAAAATTATCAGTTTACTCAATGACATTCTCAATTAATAACATTATCCCTTACAGTTTACTTACTAACTATTTGGTATCGTAAAACCAAATTATTTTTCACAGGAGCCTATTAATTTGGGCGATTGTTTCCGCTTTTTCCCACCTTTGTTTCGTGCCACGAAAGTGGTGTAAATCGTCACTTGGTGGTTAGCGTCGCGTCGTTCGTTCGTGTGGCTACCTTCCAAATTTCTTTGTTCAAGAACTTTATTGCTCCAGCAAATATAGTCGTCATAACATGAGCGTAGCAATGTAGGTGGTTTTTACCCTCGAAATCATTGCTCGTAAATTTCCGTACGCTGTTGAATTGTTAACTTTGTATGCTTGATTTGTTATGCTAAGTTCAAAACAATCTTGCATACTTTTATACTTTTGCAATTTAGAAAGAGAATTATGGATAGTTATAGAGGTTTACTGGCACTGCTACACGTTCGCCTAAAGACCTGCGGCAGTTGTATACTGATTTGCACAACACTATCATAAATTAATGAAGGGGCGAAATTCATAAGTCATCTTTATTAGTGTATAATTCTATGTAACGTAAATTCGAGGAGCCATAATCTTTTCCGTTTATTATTCAAGTCGGGCAACGTATAATAAAAATGCAGAGCAGGCGAGGAGAGTTATAAATATTTTTAATGGCCATATTTAATTAAACTTTACGTTCGCACCAAAGATAATCTTGTTACGATAAAAAGGAAATATGAACGTCTTTCCAAAAGGGGTCGTTGTTTGGCCTCCTTTTTAAAAACTCATTACGCGATAAAAGGAAGATGAGGATCAAGATAGAAATTTGTTTTTGAAATGAGGTGCCAGGGCCCGGTCCATGAGCGAGCGCCGGGATCAAATTAAATGGCCCTATAAGATACCGTTATGTGTCACTCCCTCTCGCACGCATTTCTAAAGAATTTCAGACTTGCTATTCATTATAAATTTTATGAAAAGCAATTTTGTTTTATTTTATATCGTAAAGCTTTACGTTTGTTTCGAACTTGTATTAGTTAATCTTTACATTGGTTACGATTACACCTCTTCCATAGCAGTTGCAAGCCAGTAAATATTAGTTGGTACCTCTTCAGGGAACTCAGCACTAAACATGCGTTTGGTTTATAAAATATTTACCCAAGAGCCCATGTAACAACTCAAGCCGAGCATAAACACAAAGGCGCAGTAAAACTTCCCAATTTACGTCTCAGATAGCAACTACTTAAAAGTCCATCACTAGTTATTTAAACGGATTTGGCACACATGCGCTGGGGTTGGGATGAGACGATAAATTGGTGCTGGGATTACTTACACTCGGCGCTCTTGTTCGAAACTGTCGTTAAGTAATTTTCTTAACTGCGCCTACCTTACCTCCGGGACTGAGGCTGAGGAAGATATTACTGTGGATTTGAAAGTGCTCCAAAGCGGCAATATATGGCCGGATTTGTTATTCTTATCATTAGGTGCTTTATATAAGTGTCTGTGTATATATAAGTAGTTGTATGCGCAAATATGAAATAAGACCTTGCATAAGTACTACTTGTTAAGTTCATTATTATGAGTTTATCTATAAAGGTATCGGAAAACATACACATACTGTCGTTGAAAGCGTTTTATTTAGCTTATTTTCATCTTAAAAAATAGTTATATTTAATACGCATATGCTTTACTTCGTACATACATGTATATTCTAAGATAGCGTTAGAGACCAATATTAAATGTACTAACCTGATACACTTACTTAATACATACAAAGAGTTACTTTAATCAGTGTGCGTTCCTTTTATTCAGAATAAGCCTGAAAATAACTACTGGTACAGGTAATAATATTACCTACCTTGTGCGCAGCGTTGAAGGAGTTGTGCCAAAAGATTTGAAATGGAGCCCAGACTACTGTGCTTACCTACAGGAGTTCACGAAATATTTTAATTATAGTTCTATTAATAAAAAATCTTCCTATATTTCTTTGAAAATATTAGATGTTTGATGATTTACAAATTGAGTGATCAAATAAGCTTATTACAAGAAATGTATTTACTTATTTAACAAGTTATTTTAACACAATTTTCTAGATACTTTTGAAATATTTAATTCACTTTAAAACACAAGCAGTGAAATAAAATTCTGTAAATGGTTTATTCTGGATATCGTTCTAAAACGTGCTTACTTGTTAAATAGTCAGTGTGTCTGATTTGTATGTGTGAGACTTTAATCTTCTTATCGATCACTTATTAATGTAGTTGAATACAAAGTTTAAAATTATTTCATATCTAGCTACCCTGAAAACTTAATTTCCCTCATTGCAGTATAACCTTTCGTGACACCATTTAATCTGAAGGAGTCCGTCCAAGACCCAGCTATAGACTACCTTTTGTAGAATATTTTTTGGCAGAGGCTCAGTTATGAAATCTCTGTCGTAGTTGAATTAACGTTCACAATTGTTATCTCTTGACGTAGACGTTATTTCGTATGATTTGGGACTGGCTCTCGTAGTTATCGTTCCATTGAGCAGATTAGAGATACTTGAAGGTTGAACTCATGCCCTTGAATAAAAGGTTAATTTATAAAGACACGGATAGTAATATAACTTGCAAGGGTATATTGTAACTACTAGCTAGCTTTTCAAATTACGTAATAAGTAGCAGTTTTGAAGGATAAGCTGTTAAGCTGTTGGTATATATCACTACATTTTTTTATTATTATTATTGTAATTAGCAATTCATCAACTAAAGTTAATCATCTCTTTTGCCATACCGACTACAATTCAGTTGTCTTAAATCAAAGTTAAATTAGCAATGTTACGTACAAGGTCAAAGACTGTCTGAGAAATGGAATTACTAACATGCTTATATTTCATTTTCCATTCTCAACGATGTGCCACAGTGTTTACTTCTCATTTCATGTAATTAAACAGAACTTTTTCGTTGTTGTGAAAAATTTGTGCAAGAGTCGTGTAATGAAAGAGCGGCTCTAATTAGCGTCCTAAAGTAAAGGGTAAACGTCCTAGAGAATAAAGGGCGGAGAAGTTGTTGTCAAGCAAGGTGAACGCGCCGAGTCCCGGCCATATGTTATGGCGACGAGGGCGCAATATTTCACGGACGTGCTTTGGAAATATTTTTCACTTCAATGGTGAAATTATGAAATATTGCTAAAGGGTTGATTCTATGTGCACTTGTAATATTCACAAGTATGTTTCGTAACTGTAACTAAAGTATAAGATTTGTAATTGAAATTGTTGTTACTTGTATTGGTGTAACTCATTTACGTCCGCTTTGCAATGGTCGAGAATTACTTGGAGTCAAAATCATAGTTTACCATTCATTGGGTCAAACAGAAAAAGATGTGGTGTAATCGACAATTAGGTTTAAAGAACTTTATTACTCAAAAAAGAACATTACATTCACTTCATTTGAGAATATCATATGTACATAGACAAGAAATACAATTACAATTATTTTCCTCATTATTGAAGCTTAACTTTTTGGCATGTTTATTGGGATAATGTTAGATGTAATAGTCAGATACTAAACTACAAAACACATAAATAGTGCAAAAGCTTACGATAATATCATAAATTGTGCCAAAATAAATAGATTGGATTCTAACGGCACTGTCGTCGCCGAGTGTGAACATCGACCTCCATATTTTTGCCATTCAAATTTGGATTTATGTTTCTTGTTGATTGTTATTTATTTGGACATTGGCATTGTCAAGAGATTTCGTAAAAGCCTGTCACTGAAAATTTTTAGAAAGTAATTCGTTCAGTAAACGGTGTTAACTCTGATTTCAGATGATCAACCTGAATAAAGATTATATCACATTCTAATAATATTAAATTTATAATAATACTATTTTAGGAGTCCTGTCTTGGTCTAGGTACCGTCGTTTCCGGCATTTTGTTAGAGTTGACTGAGGGACTATGAGTCCATGGTATCTTATGGGTAATGGCCCTTCATAACTTGTTACAAATACAATCAATGCCATCGACTGAGGAGATATTATCACTCTGAGGTTCGATTCACCCTACAAGGGATTGAAAGACGCCAATGTATGAATATGTAGCGATTCTAAGAGATAATATCCCTTATAACGTACCACAACAATGTCAAAAGTAGGGCAGCACACAATGTTGTAAGAGACTTGGCTTAAGAACAGGCTTTTAAATGCAACAAACATGTTTGAGCGCAGCCCTAAAACAATACGAAATGGAGCGGCGAGCCCACAGCAGCTAGATTCGAGTCAAGATTAAAACAAGCCAGCAAAGAATTACTTTTCTCATTACAAAGCCGTCGCCGTGGAACATGGCGAGAGTTAAAAATGAAGAACCATCCAAATAGACAAAAGAAGTCGCTCCGAACTGTTCCGGCTTGTCAGAGGTCTCTTAGTGGCGAGATAACGAGTAATAATGTCTTTTTCGTGAATTGTATGTAATATCCAGTGGAGTCGTCGACGGCACGGTTAGTTGGCTCTCCGCCCGCTTCGGCTCTATATCGGAAAGTGCCTGCCTCTTTTCTACTTAGCCATTTTAGCAGAAAAGCCGCTTAATCGCTTTATGTTGTGAGATGGATTATTCCAAATTAAATATTTATTATAAATAAAAAAAATAATGAGTTATAGGCTACCCTTAGCATCTTCGTTTCAGGTCTATTCTTTAGGAAGTAAGGATTTATGAATGTATATCCATACTATTATACAATTCTCAATTTTTGTGTTGTTTAGGAACTTTAATAGAAGAAACTCTCAATTTGACGTCAAGATTCACGTTGTCTTTTTAAACAACATGCTGCCTGGGTTGAAACAATCCATCCAAACAGTAATCCATTACATCTACAGTTTTTGTAACAGCATATTATAAGCAGTCGTATCGTAGAATAAAAAACCAAATAACCGATACTACTTAGTAAGTCTATAAAATATCGACAAACACGAACCCCGTTATCTCAGCGGATGAGTACACGGAATTTGAATATCTAAATTGGTGATCCAGCGGGTTTGTCACGCTCCACCTCAAGTTTTCTCATTACGTCTCGGCGGAGGCTCTTACCTGCTAATTTTTCCCAACGAGAGCAGACAAGCGCCGCCGTGCCTCCTCAACGAAGGTAATTTTTTATATAATTTATCGACAACGCGTGACTAGGCACTTTGCGCTGCGTCCTCGCGGCGGCGGCGGCGCTAATAGTCCCCGGCGACCCGCTCCGGTACCTGCAACTTTGTAATTGCGCAAAGAAGCGCCTCTTTTAAACCAATAAAATGTTTACGGAAATCCTTTACGGTTTCAAAACTTTTTAATGCAACTTAAAATGCAAGTGACTTAGCGCTTAACTTTTGTAGAGAAAATATTTTAGATCTATGTTTTGTGCTCTGTATTCGGCTCGGCAGTTCATTCAATCATCTTTTATTTACCAAACGGGAGCCAGTCAGTATAGTGTTGTAGACACGCTTTTATTTTATAGTTACTGAGATTCACAACGTGTCAGACATTGCAATGCAGACTGCTGAATGATTGATCACTTTCCAATGCTCGTACTGATGCATTCGCTGTAGTTCATATATACTCTTCAATCTTTAAGGGCAGGGGGTTGCACCGACACAATTCCCATTATTATTAATAGATGAAAAAATCATAAAGTACATAATGTTTAAGTCATCGTGTATAGTTAATAGATTTTTACATACAAATGTAAGGGAAGAGGTTAGAAGTGAATTAGTTTCTGTCCTCATTTCGCGATCCGGCCAAGTTGCCAGCCGATGCCGAGTGCATAATTAGTTTAATTGAAAGTACTTAGCGGGAATGTTCGCTCAGTTTTCGCAACAAGTCTACAATAGTACTTGAAAAAGCACTTAGCCACCCGGCAGGGGATCATAATTAGGTAATTAAAGAACCTGGTACCTTCCAGTATAAAATGTAAGTGCTACGAAAGTCCGTTACGAACTTTTCTCTTTTGTTAAACTTTATATTTTAGTTCTAATTAATTTATGTACTTCCAGATACGTAGGACACCGCAGCGCACAAGAAGCTTCCTTTATTCGCACAAAGGCTTATTATTTCGCAGAATTTCATAATTACTGACTATATTGTTTTAGCATTTAATTAGAATATAGTAAAAGTTATTAGCACATCGCTCTATAAAAAATCTTAATATTAAGTAGACTTTTATGAAAATCTGAAAAGAAAGGCAGCTAGTTGGCGTCACTGACAGCAAGGACAGACTATTATTGCATATCATAAATCATAGAACACCTAAAAGCATATATCCAAGATGTGCATAACCAGACAAACATAGTTAGGTACTAGGAAAGCGGTTGTTACCAAATTAAGTTAGTAAGTTGCTTAACTTTAGCACGCTAAACCTTCACATACACAGACAAGTCAACCTTGTTGGTTACTTTGTTGTCTTGTGATAGTTCTGGTATAATATGCATACACGTCACGCCCATTTCTACACTCAGGGGAACAGAGATCACGATACTCGGAGACACCATAAAATTTCCTAGGTTAGTTACTTTTAAATATTATCATAGGGGTTGTGACGTCATATGCAACATTGGTGATAGAATGCTCAATCTATTTATCGCCCAATAAATTGTACTTACCCTAAAATTAAATTCTGCTATAAAAACGGGAGGAAGTTAGCATTCTTATAACGTTCCAGACTAGAACGGGATCTATTTGATCATCATACATCTTATTAGGCCAATTCATTACTTGATAATTCTTTTATTATTTTTTTGTACAGAATCTGCTTTATCATATGATCTTTTTATAATCCGTAGTATACTTAAGTCTGGTACATGATATTTCTGCTCAAAGCAACGCGTCCGTAGCTGCAGCTGACACAAAAAAGCTAATCTGAGTAGCGTATAAGACGGATGCAGACGTCGTCATAAAGTAATGCAAAGTCGGTTCTAGTACACTTCGATTCTACTTACTTCTGCGAGCGGATTGGGTAATTAATCACTGTGATCGTGTGATGATTTTGAAATTTTGAGTTAAAGAAGAAGAAAAATATATTATATAAGTCTAGAATATGGATGGATTTTTATCCCTTCTCGTTTATAAGTAAGGGTAAAATAAATGAAAAAATGTCCAGTTAATATCAAATTATAATACATTCATTATATCGTTTGCATAATTATATGTATTTCTGTCAAATAGCTATTTGCTAGAAGTAAATTGTTGCGAGGAAATTTCGACTACTGAATGACCGCATGCTATTGAAATACACGTTTTCCATTATAACTCTATCAAATTCGAAAGAATGCACTAACGTTTATATAAAATTACGTACACTACTGATATCTCTTTTCATACTATTTTTGTATCACACGCTATAACTTATGTGAAAACGGCTAGGTGTAGGAGAATCGGGGCCTGGCGACTCCACGTTGCACGGAGGCAGCTTTTGGCACCGATTCATGATTTGTTTTGGCCATGAAGCCTGTGTAAAAAAACCTTAGACGACGCTGACTAATGGACTTCATTCGTCCCATCATGCACTATATTTACCTATCTTATTTATTGTGGAAAAGACTAGTGCCAACTAGGTAATAACTATATATGGAGAATTGATAATAATTATAGTCCTCTTTAGTGCAATCACAATTCTGTATGTTAAGGTGATTACGGGGAAACTTGGTTCCAATTTCATTGGATTGTAATTACGTAGAACAATAATATTTTTCTAAATAATTGAGTTTTGTGTTTGCTCGTGGGAGTAATCCAACAGAAACTAAAATGAAATGATAAAATTACTTTGCTTTATTACATTTTGTAGGAAATACAAATATACATTATATGTGATTTCACCATATGCATTGAAACAAAACGTTAGTAAACCTTTAAAATTCTTACCATCCCATGTACGGGGAAGATTTTTAGTTCCTTACAAAATGTTTGAAAGTTTACACCCAACACGTCCTCGGCGCTCGCGTGTCTCGAGCGCATGCTTTTAATATCAGCATGGCATACATACATTGAGGGGATGTAAAAAGAGCTCGCTAAAGTTGCCCGTCTCCGTCACCACAAGGCGAATCTCGTGATGCATAGAAAGAAGACGGCACGATCCGCAAACCATTTGCATTTTATTAAAAACACAATTTTCTATTTTTATGAAAAGTGAACGAGATAGTTCCCGTCAGATGAGCTTCCAACGGAATAGAGGAGCTGAAATGATTTTCTTACAGTTTTATATGCTGATATGTGAATGTATAATTTTTCTATAATGTAATATGTGCATACCAGTCTCAAATGAAGATATAACATGACATGCACGACTGTCACGTTGGGTGTTTAGTCAGAGGTTTGGTTGACCTTCGTTATTATCGAGGATAGTTTTTGGTCACTTCAAGGTCATTTTAGGATAGCCAACTTGGTATGTTGAAAGTTTTATAGATATTTTCGTAAATCTAACAAGAAGATTCGGGCGCTTCTTAGTATCTTTTCCCTGGATGTAACTATGTATATATTGAATGAAGCGTATGGTCACATGTTCTTACAACGATGTTCTATTCTGAGGAAGCCGCAGCTTTGGTTAACTTTGATGCACTGGCTATAGCTGAACTCAGAGTGAAAATTTGTTAGTCAGTCCAAATGCAGTCTGTGCCCAAAGTGATTGGTTGTACACTCGATGCTTTTCAAAGCTACTGACTACTAATTCACATGCGGTTTCTTTCGGGATTTTCGCATCTGTGAAAATCTTGTCAATAGATATCATACGAATAAACATTAAATATAAGCCCCTTAGTTGATGGGTTGGTTTGTTAAGTAAGTACACAGGTTATATAGTAGAATAACTTCCATCATCTGTAGTATCCTTGAATGAATACGAGTAACCACTGAAAATACTTACGCCCATAACATTACTTCATCGTCCTTAGCCGATTTTCAAAATATCTCAATATTAAGCATGCTGCAAGCATTTTATGAAATATTTACAACCGGCATCCAAATACAGACCTTTTTAGAACAAAAAAGTCACGAAGTCATAAAGCTTCATAGCTGAGCCATGCTTTGTTATTCGGCCATAAAACTATTTAAGTTTTTCCTCGTTACGTTTGCTTCGGCCGCCACTGTTAAATAATATTTGCAATAATTTGCATGGCGACCGCGCAATACGTGTTCCGTGTAACAGGCACTATTATTGCTTGCAATTGTTGCTAATGGTTCGCGTTATTGTTTTATTACGCAGTTTTAAAATCATTTCTGCATTTAATTACACGCTGTTGTTTGGAACTTTACGATAAATGTTTTTCCATTTGAATTTGTGTATTCTGTACGATAAACGCACTATACGCAAACTAAACGCGCATATTTAATGCATACAGTGTCAAATAAATATTTCGGATTGTTTAACTAAAAGAATGCTAACTAGCTGCCGTTCTTACCAGCATGTTGAAGGAGGTGACTAAAGGGTAAGGGGTAAATGTGTTGGGAGATGGGTTAGCAATCTGTCCCTAATGTTCGCAATGACATCCTAATTCCAAAATTAAAGCTAATAACTGACCTTTGAGATTTTAGTGTCTCCGAGGCTCTGTTCACCCCGAAAGGGATTAAAGAACGTTAGTATACGTATGAACCTTAAAAGACATAATTAAAGTCGTCAACCACTTGAGTGGAGCAGAGCTCGAGTGAGATGCACTTCAGGGTTGAAGAAATTTAATTAATTCGGGTTAGGGTTATCCGGAGTTCCCGCTCTCGAATGTCTGATGAGTCTCCACAAACGTCTTCAAACTATCGAAAGATCTTGCAACTTCTCGCAAGGAATGTTCTGGAGGAATCTCGTGCGATGTACGTAGCTCACATGCACTCCATTAAGCTTCGCTGAATTAATATTGAACGCGTATAAATACCCTAAAAGGTTCGGCTGTAACTTGTACAGGATATTTCCATATTTAATTAACTCCTCGCCAGAGCTCTGGGCCTCATCGCGTCTTAAGCCTCTTGAGATATTGTAGCTTTCTCGGCTCCAAACTGGATACTTTAGCTTCATTTTATCTCCAATTTGCTTTAATAATTAAATCATTCGTGTACCTGTTTAATGTTCAATTAATAAGATGAAAGTAATATCTCTTTGTAATATTATTTGAACATGTATAACGTTGTTAATAGAGTTTTAATATATATGTTTTGGATAAAGCTGTTTTTTGCCTACTTGACCATAGATTGTGTATAATATGCCATTTATCATCCTCATCATGAACCATGTTCGCATCAATGATTTAGATACAATGCAGCAGCTTTTTTTATTCTAAAGCTAACACACAAAGGTTTTTAAAATTCAAGTAGGTATAAGAAGAAAAGTTCTTTAACCTGACACATTGTTCGCTGAACTTTGACTGACAAGCATCTGACAAGTAATAATAGTTTGGAACCAACTTTTTGTGCCGACTCTAGCGAAATTGCGTCCGAGCGAGACCGAAGTTTCATTAGAAACTAAAACAGAGACACACAAGTTTCAGTGCACCGAATTTCCATACGTGAACGGCAATTACTTGATACTCGGGGCCAAGCTGAAACAAGAGCATGTAGGTATCCCATTAAAAAGCCAATCTTCAGTGAGGGAAGTTGTTGATTGTAACGTATAGAGATCGTGTAGGCTATAACTTATACGAGTCATGAAACGGAGTGTTATTTTTTATCTCTTTTATAAAATACTACTACTATATTATACTAGTCACATACTTGATTGATACGTAGTCATTGTGAAGATATAGTTACTCGTGGTGTTCAGAGGTTTTTATCAAATTCTCGTTTATTTTATTTGTAAACTGAAATTAAGAACCCAATTCAGCATAAAAAGTATACATTATGTTCAGAGTAACTTTAATAAACAGTCACGAAAATTCGCAGTGCTTTTACCAAATTACAGAAGCGCTCATATGTTGCCTGGAGACAATCAATTATCCTGCATCCATATTCATTGAAGAAAAAGCTTCGGTGGAGCGGGGCCCGGTGCCAAAAGTCTCGCATATCTTGTGGACCACTCGCCGACCACTATTTCACCTTGGAGAGTTCCAAATTATTCATAGAGGATTACTTGCACCCTCCTAACGTGCTATTAAACTGTTGAATTGCTGGCCAAAGTCCACTCAAATAACGTACGGTCGTTTTATTCATTCATAGCGTCTGTGCAATAAGGAGGTATTATAACGTGGTCTCCAATGGAGTTTAATGTAGAGGGGCAGAGTGGATTTACGTTATTGTAATTTCATACCAGTGAACGAGAATAAATGATGATTGCAATATGTTTTGAAGTACATAGACACACACTTTGCTAAGTTTATATTCTCTATTATAAAATAAGAAGCAAAGTGTGTAATGTGGATATTATAATGAGAAGCATGCACTTTTAATAATTATGATGATTTTCGTGGAGTGACGGTTTACCACTGAAGCACTTAACATTAGGGTTCTAGTATGATGCCCCGTTGAGACGAAATAAATAAGTCATTAATGTTTTTTGCTATTTGGTTAGTTTATGGTTTAAATGCATTCATGTCTATCTAACAGTAACTTTTGTTACTTTTGAGTATCCTTGATAAGTCATTTAGAATAAAGCATTTTTCATTCTCGTCTGGTCTCGTATCTAAGCAAATAGATGCGTTTTTTGCGTTAGAAGCTGTTTTATACAATGTATACGTCTTTAGTAAATTTGTATTACTCGTACATCGAGCGAGTAAACGTGGAGTGCAGAAATCGATTGCATAACTTTTATACGCTTTTTGCCAATTCGGGGAAATCTCAGGCGTAAGCCGTCAGATTAAATTTAGGTAGGCTTGCCAACAAGTTTTGTTATAAATCGGTAGGTGAGGTCAAGGGAGCATCTTGGTAAACGGACCATTATATCATGAGCTCTGTGTGGTTGGCATGTGCAAGCGGCCAGGGTTCAGCTTGTGTTTAGAACGTTAATGTTGAGAAGGGGCTGGGGCTACGTGGCTCACCACACAGCGTGCGGTGGCCGAGATACGGGCCATCCTCGGTTTTTGGGCCAAATTTTGGCACCGAGCCGCGTCTTGAAACAATCTAAGAACACTCACTCTGACTGGCTGAACCCAGCCTCCAAATTTAAACACATGCTTCAATAAATCTTAACATCTACCTCTATACTTTGTTGCCTATGCCAATTATATTATAAATTACTAACAGAAGCATGGGTGAGATTATGTAAAATCCTAGCTGTCTTGAATTGTTTTAGGCGATAACAATTTACCAATGATATCTTTGGATTGATCAGTAGATTATAGCTGTACTAAATTGTTCATGGACACAAAGAAGCGTATAATTAAACTCTATTGTGATATTTATTTATGTTGGTGAGAGTGAAATGTATTCAAATTAAATTGAAACAGTTTTGCAATTACAACTTTCTTTCACGCAAATAAAAGCCACAAATATTTTACGCAAAAACTGTACTTCAGTGGATTTACACAAAAAATTTACGAAAGAAAATAAAACACGAACACTCATGCAAATCTAACTAAGTACACAAAACTATGAATCCGGCTTGGTCTGTGCCAAAGCCATATCGGTGTAACTTATTTGATTGACTAGCGGAATGAGAACTTTTACTGCAATATGCTCGGATAGTTCCATCACAGATTTCCTCGACAAAAATAAACATGACAACCTTCGATTTATTTCAAACTCTCAATTTATGTACACATATGTAACCTAGACCGCATATAACATTCGGGGAGTATAGAACTCCGGAAATATAGTACCTGAACTCAATGTGAAATAAAATTTTGGTCAGTGTCAAATATTAGTGTCAGGTTGTAACAATATCGCTAAATTATTAATAGCATATACGATACACCTGGAAGAAAGACAGCTTGCTAATATTCCATTTTCATCACAGACTAATACATGATATTATTACGTATATTATGTACGATCGGAAATTGGATATTTTCAAACTATTTTGTTTCCTTATTTCAATGTATGCTTATGAAATTATACCCTGACTATTATTAAGCATAAATAGTGTTTAAAGTGCTCAATACATTGAAAACAAGAAGCTCTAAAAGGTTCACTCATGAGCAGAAGTCCACATACCGTCGTCATAAACACGGATCGTCTTGATTAGCTTCTTTTACGAAGTCTATCACAAAGACAATAAACATCGCATTTATTGCAGAGAAAAGTGTTCCTTCGTTTAAGACACTGAGAAAAGTCTGCAAAGTAAACGGTTTAGATAGTACTGAATAAAACGTTGAAATCGGAGAACACAATTTAAAGAACAATACATGAAGTTGAGAACACGAAACCTTAAAGCGAATCGTGAGCAGAGAGCGCCGTGCCGCGCCTTGGTAAATAAGAGGCCGCGCTTTGTGAAATGGCAACAATTCTCTATTAGGCTTCGGATGAAGATATCATCTGGCGAGAAAGCGATCAGACTCCGCCCGCTATGAATAATTCAATTGGCATTACGCGGCTGCGGCGCCCTCGCCAGCCTTCATTTGTTGCGAATGCGCCGCCTGCATCCACGAGGCCACGCGAGCGAAAAATTCAATCCTAACCGCTCCTCATTACAGATCCATTTCGGATGAGAAGCCCATGTGACATATACGTCGTAATTGTCAATTGAAGTAGGGCTATCAATTTAGTAGGTAATTCCTACTCGTATTCAAAATAAGTGTATTAGATACCGCATGCAAAAAGTATGTACATAAACAGTAAGTTTGCAGTCAAAAGGCTATTAGCAAAGCGTGTTTTGTTCTGGAAACATGAAGTGGAACGAAGTTAAAGTATTTCATACAGTAAGTTGTGAATTTCTTATTTCCTCACAAAGAGCAAGCTGTTAGGTGAAAAGTTCATTCGTCTCGAATACCCGCTGAGATTGCGCTGCGATTCAAACGTGTGTTCACAAACAGCTTTTTCCATAATTTTCATCACAAAGCTTGTTCCGGAGCACTCTTACCTTTTAGGCGCCAAACACAGTTTTCACATTACACTATACAAACAGCCACGCTGTTATTGGCTCTCTATGCACGTATTAGATCAGTCTCTTTGAGTTGTAAATAGGTCTTAGGACGTATAATTTGTTATTGTAAGCGCACTAATATCAGCATAGGTTATTATCCTGTTCTGTGAACGGCGATGAACTCATCGGTTTTTATTTTGATCAAGACATTAGTGAAGTGACCAAAGACCTTCCTGGTATGATTTATGATTACCCCAAAGTTATAAATCACGTAAAACATGATTACCTCAAAGTTATAAATACAAAATTATGTAAGTGCATATTTGGAATTGCATTAAGATTTACTTCATAGTTTTGGGACTTATAATAAAATATTACTTAACATTCTTCTTATTTTATTGAATTTTAGACTTAATACTTCCCCAATTAGAAGTCTTACATCAACAAATCATTTAGCTGTTTCCATATGAAGCTGCAAGTGATTCGTCCAACACGTTAGAGCGTTGGCACCGCCAGCTATCTATTCTTACGAGCGGCATCAGTCGCGGAGATTGCCTGGGGACGTATTCAATTTTGCAACGCGTCTCCTATCTGCAAGCTCTATTAACCGACTTTATGGGGATGATATCGCCAGTGCAACGCGCGTCTCTTACCCTGTACTCGGCGCTCGCAAATCCGACATTCGAACGGGCTCGAATTTGACTCATTTGTCTCTAAAAAAGACAGAGGGCGACACAGGTACTTGATTGGGCTTCTATAAGTAGGTATACTATATTAATTGTGTGTCTACGTAGCTTTGAAATGTGCAATTTTTTTTACAGGGACTACCATCTTTCACGACACAAAAATATGGAATTGCGGTGTCTATATACCATTGCAATTACATAATAATATCTTTTAGAACCTTTATATTTCGTAAGCCAAGTATAGTCTATAACATTTTCCCTATCTCATACATTTTGATCCAGAAACCATAATACAAAGCCATTCTGCGAAAACATACAAGCTTATGCAGTTTGTTGTTCAAAGCAAAGCATGTCTGTTATTGTTTTACTTCATACATATTGCATGTAACATGTATGCGAAGCAAGCATTTAATACACTTCCGAACTCATTCTTTGGCAAATGAGGCATGAGCCAGGAAATTTCGCCTTAACTATCGCCGAACAAGTTTTAAGTAAGTTTTGTTTTGCTAAGAGCCAAAGTTGTGTGTTCTTGTTCGACGGCGCATCGCAAAGCGAGCAAATTTACTTAAAAATTCCCCAGCCGTAGCCGCGCCATTGCAACCGTCATTAATATATATTTATACTTTATTATAATATATTAAACATATTTTACAATAACATACACGATAATCATAAGTATCCTTAAACGATAAATTAGTAATGCACTAATAATAATATCAATAATTTCTCCCTTTTATTTAAAATTTAATTTAATTAGATAAATTCAATATTATGTTTTGCATCATTGCATCATCCCGAAAGTATTTAAATTATTTCATGAATAAAAGTACCAGGGTTACTCAGTTTATTTGAAACCTCTTAAATCTCCTCCTTACATTACTTACACTATTTTTTATTGTGTACAGTATGAGCACAATCCAAACAAACAGCTATCCGACTCTACTCGAGACGGTGACAAACAATGAGAATCCTATAAAGAAAACAACTTTAGTAAGAGTCGTCGTACCAAATGCAATCGTATTGAATTTGCACCGAGGCTCTTTGAAAATGAAGCAAACGTGATTTGTTTTATTCTCCTTTTTAAACCCATTGAATTATTTTTCAGTATTGTTCGCGAAGAACCTCCCCAATGTTCATCCTGGAAATGTGAAATCTATACAAAGTGAATACGGAAAGAACCTTTGGAGTTAGTTATATTTCTTTTATGTCTGTGCAGGTTGTACAGCAATCACTTTAGCATATATCAGCATTTTAATGACAATATTATGGATATTTATAATTAATTACTAGCCCCTTGTTTAAAAGTTTCTGCTTGTTACTACTACCACATGACTACACGGTCTTAGGACTGCACAATACAAACAGTTACCTAGAAGTAATCTTTAAAGGTTTTGTGTAAAACTACTTATTCAATTCAATTCTTACAGCAATACAAGTGAAGTTACATCTTTGTACACACATCTACCTGTTAGTATGTTTTATATGATATGGTCAGTATTTCTAAACATACCATGTTGTATAACAAATGTGATTCAAATATCGTTGTATTAAAAAGGATATTGAGAAACAGATTGACATTGTTCCAGCGATGTGCTAGTTTGATTTTAATTCGATTATATCATCAAATTATTGCTCTAATTGCCTGTATGTGAGGGCAGAGCACGGTAATTGAATGTGAAGGAGTATGAGCCATACTCTGGTCATTAGTAATAGTTGCAAACATTCCAACGCTCAAGTTAGGGATAGTTTAGGTATAAATTTCAAACGTGTAATAGCTGCATTAAACTAGATGCAAAACCCTCTTTAGCTTTTTAATTTAATACTTATTTAGTAGACCACTGTATGTGACTAGTGATTAATAGACTATGCCTTCGACACTCAATTTTAGTCCTTTGATACCATTTATTCCGGCGCATCAGTTGGATTCCAACGATTTTATTTGATTAAAGCCTTTGAGTCTTATCTTATTATAACTAACGCCTAATTTTTCTTCTGACTTAACTCTTTTGTATCAATTGCAATACTGATAAATTTGATAAATGATTTTAAGTTAGTAATGAACTAATATTATCCTTTTGTACTGATAAAGATGAAGAACCAGATTCAGAAACATTACTATATATACATGTAAATGTTGCTTGTTCTTACTGAAGTTGTATATCTAGTTAAACCGTTCTCTCATTACAGGTCAGATAAAGCTTATTAATTAAAAACAAGCCAACTCCATAAAGTGGGGAAGTACGTAAGCGGAGTTGTTTAATTAGGGAGAGTTACGTCCGTCGTCGTCGTGTTATTACGAAAAACTGTGGCTTATGACGCAAAACAAAATGAAGTCAACGTCTCAACTGAGAGCAAATGAGTTTCGACGCTGTTTGCTTTTTTGTGGGGCGCAACAAATTTCTTTGAACCTAGGGGAAATAGTAATTATGATGCTATCTTAATTTGGATTTTTTTACTGCTACCATTCGGTGTTATGATGGCAGATTTAAGGTTTATTTCTTTCCTAGACAAGATACCTTGTTTAACTTTGAAAGTATATTAATTTAGAAACCCTTTTCATCTTTGGTCACCAACGTATTTTTGTAATTTAAAATACAGCGATATAAAAAGGTACATACAATATTCTCGAAGTATCGTGTAGTATTAATGTAATGTATATCGAGTAAATTATTATTAAAAAGTCTATATTTAATCATTTAATTAGCCTTGTCAAACACTCAAGGCTTTAATTTGTGCGAAGGTTATAGTAGTCAAAGCACACTAATGAAAAATAGATACGCCCTGGTATGTCATATCGATCGACGTGGTTGACGCATCTTCTTCAAGACGTGACTGACTTAGTTGCTCCACAAACATAGACGAACCATGGAAATAGACGACGGATACGACGTGAGTATGAAAGTTTTAAAATCAATTTATATTCATATACTTTTTATATGGGAGCTGGTTTATTGGCTAAATTATAAATAGTAGTTGTCATTGTGTATTTGAGATTTTAAAACACAACCACTTGTTAAATTAAATTATAATTTATAAGATGTTTTTTTTAATATAAATTGCTACAATTACTCGACTAACGTATACATTATATATATTTATATATAAAACATTTTTTGGTTTTTAACCGGTTTTTTATGCTGAGCTGTTAACAGTGGTGTTAAATAATATCTCTTAAGTATAAGGATTAAATAGAGATTAAGAGGTAGCTTTTTTATTCCTTGGGTACATATTTAATTATAATATAAAATAAAAATGTTTGGTAAAATAAAAAAACTGAATTTTGTGTTAGTTTTAGAAACTTATAAAGTTTTAGAATATGATAGTCTTTTCACGTTCAGCTCATGTTTGAGAAAGCCTTAGTTATTCCACCAGCGTAGTGGAATATGACAGCAATTTACGTGGGGACCTTTGTAATTTTGTCACTCGTGAATTGATCGTAATATCCGGTGTGGAAATTAGTTTCAGTTGAACTGAGAAAGCTGACGAAAGGCTTTACAGGCGCAAAATGAAGCGAACGTTTGCATTCGCTAAAAATTAAACACTAACTTATTAAACCTTTTTATTTTCTTATTACTAATTTAGCAGCTACCTCCAACGACCTCTGTGGTGGAAAAAAGTACTACTAACTATCTGGACGCTATTCAGAAATTCTGCCATCGTATGTCGTTGAAGCACGAGTTTAGAATTTTCAGAGCTCGATAGCAAAACTGTCATACACATCTATATAACATACGTATAAAGACACACATATATACGTCACCCTATGAAGAATGTAGATATAATAAAAGAGAGAGGTTTTGAAGAGGGTGTGATATCCCCATAAGAATGAAAATTCAATATTGTTTCTATCATAGGTCAAAAGATTCATAATTAGACGTAATCACCTTTAATCACCTTTTACATCATGGCAAGCAGAAACGAAGCTAGTTTTAAGATTTAATACTGTGATGGGTAATAAATATACGATGTAAGAATTTGTATCATAACAGTCTACTGTTTCGTCTATAAAGATACAATGGCGACATTATTACTGGACTCACTCAAACAGCTCAGGGATACTTCTCCATTTTATGGATACTTCTAAAATTTACGCCACGTATTTTGCCACTTATCACATTGCAATAAAACACAAACAATTTATTGCTAGACAACGCGCGCATATAAAGCACAATATCAGAAAAAGTAGTTATCTCAAATGTCTTTTTTATTACTCTTTGTGAGCCCAAAATGTTCTCCGCTCTTCCTCAAAAGGATCCGTGGGTTACAAAGAAAAAGTCAGCTCAGTAAATACAGGATAAGTTTTGTTTCGAAAGCGTAATCAAAGGTTAGGTATGTCCATTCGGAACCCTCTTTAAAAGGTGAGTGATCAAAAGGTGGATCTGAATCATCGGGGGCAATGGAAAGAAAACGTCCTCATGTGGAAACCTAGTAACATTTTACCACCTACTAGTGTGGTTCTTAAGGACGTGGACTGAATTCATAAGACTGGAAACTTACGACGCTCCGTTTGATCTGTCAGTTAGAAGGTCTCGAACGTTCTATCATAGAATGGTGGTAGGTATGCGTTGTTACAACGTATTCCTGTTACGTAGAGATAATATTACTTAACAATATACGTTTACTTACAAACCCATAAAGGATGTGTTATACGGAAATTCCATTGTTCTCTTTTGGAAATGTATTTACATTCTAAATATGTCACACTAAAAGCTTAACAAATCAGTACCTTACCAGTACACGACAGATATAATTCAGTCAATTACTCAATTAATGATATTTGCGTGATGTATTCGTAGCTCAAGATAATTTATTCTCATATTTATAATATCGAATAAAACATACTTAAATGACGCAGTTGCTAAATTCAAATTTCCAAATTTAGGGTTGGCATTCGTGCAGAGTTATCTATTATGACATGTTCCTACATAAATGGAATCTGTTCCCGAGATTGCTGCGGCGGGATTAAGGACATTTGGTAGAGCCGGCTGCCATAGATAGGGGTCCTTTGGGACGTCTTCTAGGGAAAAGCAATGATTGTTAGATTCGTGAACCGATTCTACTAGTAACTCAGCAATAAAGTACTGGTTAGTTTAATCAGGTTTATTTGGTTTTGTGGTTTTGTAGTTATTGGTATATAGGCTCAGATAAGTTAATAATAACCGATGATCATTTTCTCATGTACCTAAAGTTTTAGTTTTTAACTTGTTTATTATGGTTACATTTTTGTTTCTCTTATTTTGTCATTATAGATAAATCACATCCTTTTGTTACTTAAACTACATGAACGACTCCTACGTTTTTTTTATCTTCCACGCCTGATTTTTACATTATACTCGTAAGAGAATTGAAGCATCTATCTGTCTTTTAACGCAACTAAGAAAATGTGCTTTCCTAAATGTGCGGATGATGACCTATGTACTATTATAACAAATATTCCAATTAAACACATATACAAATTAACATGCATACATTCTTAATATAGTGTAAGATTCTCTAGGATTTTATACTCACTACTGGGCTGTATAATCTATGTATACACTTACTACATAACCATAGAGACCAGGACATGCTCAGGTAACAGTGTTCCAAGGTGTCTCGTAATTTGCATCTCCGCACAAGTTCTACGGGAATTCTCTTCACTAGTGATTCCAAGTTGCTGCCTCGATTAGAGACTTGCCACTTGCGATTTGAAGCTACCGAAGAACGTTACATATGTACACCTCTAGTGGCGGAAAGGTGTAGTAATAGATTTGTTTAAAGATAAGGTGCTGGAATTCATGACTTCTTATCTATATACATACAAACATTACACTTCAATCTCTATAAGGGATAGGCAAAAATTATGGCTATCAATTCGTCTTAGTTGTATTTTTTACTTAAATTGTGAATTGTGTATTTATCTACATAACAGTATGTATAAGACACATTTTCAATGTTTGAAAAATTTATCTACATACATATATATACATTGATGTTCTTTAATCCCTTTTGGGCTCGCCAGACCCTCGGAGATTTACGAGTAGTATCTCCTAGGTCACTTTAGTAGAAATATTAGGGTTCTGATGTCCTATGGAACATTAGTGACATTTTGCTAGCCCATCACCCAATTTATTTTATTTTCCCCTAGTCCCTTAGTCACCTTCTACGACGACCTGGGAAGAACGGCAGCTAGTTATCATTCTTTTAACGTCAAGGGTTAGCATGAGACACTAAGACACGAGAGAAAATTTAATTATCGAAGTAATTCAGTGCATCTTCTGTGAAAATATATTAAGTTCATTCCTTGGTTGCTCGATACATAAACAAAGCAAGCGTATTACTTGCAGGTAATTATTTCCCTACAGGAAACGAGTTAACAAACAAAAAAGTTTCGATAGGAAAACATTCGCCCGCTCACAGGCACCCGCACTTGTGAAGTCGAAACCAATTATGCTGAGTCGAAGAGCCTCCAATTATATCGCTCTGCATGGCTGTAACCAAATCAGATAATTACGTACTATATTATTCTATGGTACTATGGAATTGTCATTGTATTGATGTTTAATAAAAATAATATTTATATCTTTGTCTTAAATGGGAATGGGCAATGAATTATCACGACAGGACTTTCAAAGGAAAATCAAGCCTTTGATCTCATCTTAAGGATATAACTAAGAAGCTAAGTAGGATAAAATAAAATCAGAATACTAAAGGAAGAAAACATGTATTATCTAACAGTAAATAATCTAACAGATAATAATGTATTACGTATTTTAGAATAAATAGAACCTAAGATATTATTTACATTATTCATGTAAGCTTATATTAACTATATCGGTAAGTTAGTTTAAAAAAAACATTTTCACTTACAATTCTCATTTTTATTACAAGATCAGCAAACACTGTCGCTATCTGAAACTACGTAATAGAATAAAGTTACAATCAGCGCCATCTCTAGTTTGAGGCCCAATCGAGAAAACACGGTAAATCGATTCCCGTCTACTAAACCAATAAGTCCCAATCAGACAGCGAAAAAATGAACTGAAGACATTAAGGCAATAAAATATTCGATTCGCGTCCGGCCTTTGTAATTAGCCTTGTCGCAAAAGGAACGCGCGAAAATATTGGCTGCGATGAATATGCAACAACTTCGTTCGGAAGGGGTGCTCGGTCGCGGGTCGGTTGGAACATTGCAAAGTAGGTCTTACTTTGCAATGTTCCAAGGAGTGTTTTTAAATTGTGAATACTTTTCATGATACATATACATGGAATATTTAAATTTGGCAAGTATATAGTTACAATATATAAAGGACATACATATTACGCTCGATTCCTTGTAGAGCAGATGGCAGATATCTCGGATCCCCATCTGTTCTGATCCTGACATACCACTGTCGCTTCATTAACACTCATTCACCTCCTCAGTTACACTCGGTAGTTATAGGTAGTTCTAACTTCATCTTTTTACCTTTGTATAAAGTTTTGTTTTTATATTGATTTCATGAATAAAATAAATAAATAAATGATTGAAATGAAAAGTACATTGTTAGAAATTGCGATAATATCATCTAAGTAAACACTGTCCAATTTCTATGATTACAAAATTTCAAAGCCAAGCCTAGTAAAGACTATTTATTGATGTCCTTAAATAGACGTAAATCAAGTGCCTATATATAAGTGAAGGAGAATACATTAGACATGTAACTTGTAAGACTATCCAAGTTACGAACATTACCGGGACTTCCAGCAGCACATAACCAGCATAAGTTGGTCCCGTTACATCTTGCCTATATATCATTCGGAGGGGTTGTTTATTCAGTGAATTGTTTACGTTAATTTCTGCCTCACAACATGCTGACCAATTTGCAGTTGCGGTTTTTGTAAGGGAGCAATATATCTTGCAACCGGTTGCAATGTTGCACGGAAAGTTCTGCATTGTTTCGAATAAATTACGTATTAATGGCTTCGGTATAGGAAGTGCTTGGAGAGCTTAGCAATAATAGACATTACATAGGTAATAGAATGTAGATTATAGAGTACGATATTACATTTTTTTGGGTATATTGCATGACTGTTTATAATTTCAAGAATCAGAGGGCTTAGCGACTTTCATCACGACGATGGTCATTAGACATTAAGCGTTCATGATTTTGGTTTCAGTGATGTATTATCGTCGTGAACTAACTTCCCTTTGATCCAGATAGGTAATAAAAGTTAATATTCATGCTTATATGATGTATAATTATGAGCACTGTAATGTATACAAATATAACACTAAGTTTTATTTATTTCAGCATGTGTTCGAAATGAGATGATGTGTATGTAGGTAGAGACATGATTAACAAAATCGAATAGGTATATTAATACCTATTAAATTTTGTTTGTTTGTATATTATTACATAACCTAGGTCAATGGAAACCATTCATAGTACATTTCAGTTATCAGTACGTTCATTTTCACGCTAAGGAGATATGCAATATAGTCAGGCACACATCCTCGGTATTCACTTGACCTAGGCGTTATGGAATTCTGCGGAGAGGTCATGTATAATGGTCATACTTGAGCAGTCGTTTATCTTATTAAAAATTCTTGCGCAGTTGGAAAATATATAAGGTCTAAGCGACAAAACATAAGGGTTATAATTTCACTTTATTAGATTGCTGTTCCATTGTAAATTTCTTTTTAATTAACTTTTTTTTCAATATTCATGCTGGTAAGTGACATAGGAGATGTTAAATTTCGAAGGTTTTGTCCATCTCGAAAGGTATTAAAGGACGTGAATGCATGTATATCCTTCTTAAAAGTAATTATTATAAATAAATTAATTGATCAATCCTTTCATGTTGTTATGTTGATTGGTGTGGCATAAGTTTATAAACAGACTTCATTATTACATTTACCAAACTTGTTTTTCCTACTGCCGACATTATATAAAGCAAACTGAGTGATAAACCCAGAGTACATAGAGTTCGATATAAAAGTGAGTTCTCAATCCGAAGGATGGTCTACTTACTTGTTTATGGGTCGCAATGAATGAGTAATGTCGTCGTATTCAGAGGAAGCCATTTACTGCCAATATAAATTGTTATTAAGCAATCACAGCAGAGGCGAAACTTTATAGAGGACACAAACTTCATTATATTGCGATCAATACATTACATAACAGATAAACGTGTCTCCATTAATTCATAAATTTGTTTTGCAAATTATATGAGTATTAAGTTTTACCAATATTTTGGCCAATAGTTTTTTCATTGTTTGTTTCCGTTGTGAGAATTAAATATCACGTAGGAAACTATTTAATTAGCGTACTGTACTATTAATGCATCAAAACTAACCAATTCAAAAAAAAACACTTTGCACTTTGCACTTGTTACATATAAGTCTATATTAAAAACTATTTTATTTTTCGGCCGTTTCCTTTCTTGATTTCAGAAGAAGAAAATAATGCACTGTTCGGTTCTACAATTGAGATTTGTTTGGATTTAGAAAACTGTGTTATTGTGGCAATAGTAATGTAATGTATGTGCCAATGAACTTTTGTTTTGTGGTAAATATGGCGGACAGTTGACATTGAATTTACCGAAATTGTGTTTATATAATATATGGTCAAATATTACAGAAATGTACCAATGTCTTAGAAGTATGTCGATAGAGACAATAAAAAGAAATTTTGATGTGCAACTTCTTTACATATGTGAATAGTTCATTGACAAACTTTTAATAAACCAAAACAGCCGTAACTCTAGTAATTGCGTAAGTCCTAGTAGATTTGATTGATCGATTGAGTGCTCCTATAAATCGGGGGTGAACGAACATTACATTACCCCATCAATGTCTCAAATATTAAAACGCTGTTAACGTGCATTATAAACTCGTCGAAAGGCAATCAATCTTACCCGACTTCGGTGAGCTATCCGATACCGGATCAATTTTGTACTTACTTTCCATAAAATGAAATATTCGTTACATGTACCTACGTACCTAACGCGATGCGCCATTTTGAATTATGCGAGGACTTAAAACTTGAACTCAAGTTTTTAAAGTGTTTGATAATTTTATGTATTAGGAGATTTTGTAGATCTAAATACCGATTAACACCTTTATAAAATACAATAAATAAAAATTAAAATTAAGAATGTATGTGCTGTCTCATGTTTGTAAACGTTCCCTGTATTTGTAGTTATAAGCAAAACTGGAAGGGAGAGCTGGTGTCCTAAGACACAGGACTTAATTTTCTTACTTTAGGCACCAGTTCTCTCACTAACAAGTGTTGTTATGAGAGCACAAATAAAGATATATTATTATTATATATTAATAAATAATCTGAAATCGTTACAAATTAAAAAAATAAGCATATATAAAAAACATGAAGATAATAATTTCAGTGCAATCACTAAGAATTTACACTACATATCTTTAAGTATGCGTTCGAACTTGTATATTTTATAAAGCTTCAAAGTAGAGCACCTAAAAAGAAACAAAAAGCTATCGTTACTGGATAAAAGCTTTCAATGCTTCGTTAATAAAATGTAAAGTTTTAGTCTGTTGTTCTAAATAGAGCAAAAGTTTTTCTAAACTTCAACGAAATATGATTTTATTCGTTTTATTGTTAGTCTAGTTGTTAGGTTCAGATATTTATATACAGTCATTTATCTTAACACGTACATTTTTTTTACAGTAGCGCTTACACTATTCCATAAACTTAACGGGTTTACGGGCATGCAAAGCTCTAAGCCCCACTTTCAATAACTCGAAACTAGATGAAAGCCACAAACGTTTTCATGTCAATTACATCATTGTGCCTGGACGGGAAATGCAGCGTTGACGGCTGTCGGGCCATTTAATTACGGAAATTCACACGTCGCGACAAGCCGGCGCCGCCCTGCCACAATTACATACAAAACAATACAGGCAAATGTTTATGTACAACCCTTGAGCGGCGTGCCTATCGCAAAGGCGTAGATTGCGCCTGATTCTCAATAGGATTTAGTAATTGTCCCATGTTAGTTTGAGTAACTCGGCTTATCGTATAAGGAAGCTAATAGTGAATGGAGTTTATTGCATGATGGGGATTACTAACAATCTGTCACTATAAAGTTTTGATAAAGATAAAGAAAGATGCTGTGACTACGAGGTTTGTCCACCGGAACGCATTTTTTTGTATAAATTTAATAATTTTCCTAATGCTATGCTACGGAAATAAGACTTGATAAACGAAAACTTCGTAGTATAAGTATGGATCAGTTATAGTTTCATTTATTATTTTCTAACATATGTATTTAGATATTATCATATAGTAGTATGCAATCATGCGTTTGTAGCTAGTGTCAAAATCAATCTAGATCCAACCGATGCAAAATAAATACGAAACTATTTACAATTTGTATTGGTACTTGGGTTTATCGTAGCAACTTAGGACATTAAGGGGTATTGTAGCTATTTTTCTACAAGTTTTAAAACTAATGTTTTTGGTTCAATCAAATAGTCAGGGTTGTTATATTCCATCCAAGCTTCAAATGTTCGTATGAACTGGAGATATTTGCAATGAAAGAACCGGAAAGTTTACATTGGACGGACAGAATTTTCTCGCTTCTGGATGTATTCAATGTAGGAATTATATTACCACTAGAACGAATGCATGAATTTTAAATTCGTTGGTTGAATCCCCAAATATATAGAAGTATGATAGAGTTCCTTAACATTAATTACGATTATACTTTAAGCTGAAAATAATTTTGCGAATAATGCATTATAAAATGTAATTATATTTAGATAATAAGACAGATATTTACCCTACCTATAAATATTTGGGTAACTTTCACTCGTTATAATTTCAAAATGACTGATGTAATGTATTTTCCATGAACGTAGAAGTTTCAATAGGAATTTTGTAAACTGTATCAAATTTTCATGTGAAACGAATGTGTGATAATATTTGGGAAATATCACGTACCTAATATATTGAGAATCTATATTTATTTTCATTTGAAAACACAAAATCAAATACAGGAAACCTTACAGAACTATATTAAGCTAGGGAAGAAATTTTAAATAATACCATATGAAAAGTAGGCATATGTAGGTGACCCAAAAGTACGCTTCTCATCATTCTCCATATGCCTCAAGACCTAGTTTTATTAATCTATGACCTAGATATTCCTTGAGATCGAATACTATATACTTAACAACCTTATACGTATGATGCATCCGTTCTGAATAATAATTAGATATCCTTACGTTGTTTTCCTTCACTGTATCTTTTCATGAATACATACTTTTTTATATTATCATACATTACTCTTACATCCTTTTATCCTTTTCCGGGAAGACAGAACCTCAGTGTAGTCATAAATTTTTGTGATTTGTAGCATGTTTTGGACTAGTGATGGTATTATGATAGAATATTACTGACAAGATGCCAATCTATTCCCAACATTTACATTAATATAACAGCCAAACATGGTACACTTTTGTATGAAAGTTAAATGCCTATGCCTTTACGTAGCATAGTGCTTTCAGCGGAAGGACAGTGTGAATAGACACAAACAATACACTGGAGGCCAATCTAAAATCCGACGACGCTTAGAATTTTAACAGGAACCAATTTAGCACGCGGGCGGGATTCACAGGCGCAACATGAAAGCGTTTGAGTGGAACAGAAAACACGCATTTTGCCTTGATTGCGATTTTGGGGACCCCACTGCTTCCGGCCGAGTTAGAAGCGCATGCAGTGAGGAAAGAATTTGGTAGAGCTTTTTTGGTAGGTCAAATTTTGATGAAGTTTTTGTGTACAGGTTGTACCTATAGTATAGTACAAAAAGTGAAGTAAATATAGTGAATAGACATACTTATAAACGCATTTAAATAAAACAAAAAAATCAATCAATCAAAAATCTTTTCTATATTAATATGAGAAGATTAATCGGAATCAAACGAATTAGGTTACATTAAATAAAAATCCAGTTCATCTGTTGCTTTAAAACATTTTCTTATATTTCTTAGTTGCTTCTATCAACAAGCCAGGACCATTAAACACACTTTACACATTCTTTTGTTTGCGCTCAGTTCTTTTGAAAAATATCTTTAATGCATTTTAATAAAGTACGTCAGGGTGATGAAAGGGATCCCTTATTGAGCTCGAATCAAGCCTCATGAGTGCCATATTATAGAGTAGTTCTGGCTTCAGTTCAAAAAGTCTTTTTGCAAGAGCAAGTGGAGAATAATGCTCGCTCTGAGGTTACGCATTTGCACTTAAGCTCAGGGATCTAAAATCTAGTGGACTTATATGTGGAAAGCCACTTTCTCTAAGCATTCTCGAAATGTATCAAGTAAATATGCTTCGTCAACCTATACGTCTACGACTATTTGGGCGACGTATTCAATTTATGTGAGATTGGTTTTTATGGAAAAGGGATAATAAATGAACGCAACCATCCATGGATACTCATGCATGAAAACTAAAACCATACTTTTGTGTCATATCATAAATCTAATTATAAGTTATGAAAATCAATTCATTATTTGTAGATAAAACGGATAGTTATTTTAATATATGTATCTAAAAAACAATATTATAATTAATTTATTATAAAAAAAAATGAATATATGAATAACAAATTAGAAATTTAACAACGAAATAATACAGATACGCATACACTATGCTCCTTAGGATTATCTAAAATCCTCAAATTCTATGCAACACCAATCGTCTGTCTATTCCTCTGAATATTGTACAGTTACATAGAATACGCATACCATATTTATCAACAAAGCTTTTCAATAAAGCAAAGGCTCTCCGTTCTGTTTTGCGAATTTTCGTTTAGAAAGATATTTTTTATGTAGATTCTCACCCTTGCTTTCAGCCTTTATTTTGAGGTTGTAAAATTTTAGTGCAGACGTCCGTCGCGCCGGGACGCCGTATGATGCAATCCCCAGTTTATCGTTGATATGTTTTACGATCAACCCTACGTAAATGTGAGGCTTGAAAATGCGCTGGTGGTTTTGCGGATCCTTACATTTCTCTAAGAAATATTTTAAGAGGTTTTTCCTCAAGGCTGCAAAACAATAAGGGCTTAGATCGAAACGAAAGTGTGTTGTGTTTTTGTGACATTATAACATAACAAGCTTATTTATTATTCAAGTTTAGTTGAATATGCATATCTCACAAAATAACATAATTATACTTTCGTTCATAGTTAGTGTGAAGAAAAAAAGAACATTTATGAGAAGGTTAAGGGGTATGAGTGAAGCAAGAGAGTTTTGACAGGCTCGTTCCACGTGCCTATCCCGTTGGGGACATAAAGGCATGAATATATGTATGTATGTTCATAGTTAAAAATAATGTTGGGGTTTTCTTAAGGAATGAAAGTTTCAGGTAATAAATAGGCCTAACAAATTAAGTTACAAGTTACTCACGCCATCAAAGTCTAGAAAATTACACTAATTAGTTGTAATTAATTTACTAACGGTAGTCTGAGTGTTGTTAAATACACGTATAGCAGTTAATTCATAAATAGGCGTACGTACGGACGGGACGCGACAAGAACGTTTGGCTCAGTGGGCTGTCACTTGTGTTAATTAAAGCGCGGGATATGCGAGTCCATTTGGGACATTCCTCTTTAACACCTTGCACATGATAATTTAATTGTTTAATTTAATATTTACGGGGACGGAAACGTCATGAGGAAACGTATCTCTCTTTCTTTTTTGCGTTAGATGATGGATTCATTGTCTGTTACGTAGGTCTGGTGAAAGTGAGCTTGTTGTAACTCTTTGGTCATGATCTACAATAGTTCGGGATGTATTAAAAAATCAATGTTTGTAATATATTTAGGTTAGGTTAGGAAGTGCGTTCACGTTGAATTCTTTATTCTAAAGTTCATCAGTAACTTAACGTGTTTGGTGTTGAGACACATTTAGGTGTATAAACGTTGACTATTTTCTGATTCAAGAAAATTCCTAAGTCTTTGCGTTTTACTTCACTCTAATGCAATTATATTTTTCTTCCGATGTTCCTTGCGTTTTTATCTTCCATAAAACTTCGTCGCATCTGCAAATGCATAAGCAATCTGAAATACTGCATCGATGAAATAAAAAGCATATAAAAATTTTATGCGACGGGAATGCACTTCATTTAATATCATACGAAATAAAATTTATATCTATAACGTGCTATAACGTAGATTTTGCAATGAAATTGACATATTGGAAATTACACGAAAAATCATATAGATTGCATATTTTTTCCAATATGCTACGAAGGTTTTAATTTCATATAAATGTTTTGTATCCTCGTCTGTGCAATTTGTGTTTGCGTATTTAATAAATTGCTTTGCACTCTATCTCAATGACAATCCATAAATGAAGTCACAATATTGATTATGGGAACGTTTTTGGTATACATTTAATTTGTAGGTTTAATCTTACATTTAATTGAGAAAGGGATATTCTTGACAGCGCAGTGTTTTATCTAAAATGTATTGAAAAGCCCTTCGACCAATAGGGTAAATAATAATTTTTCAAAAGTCAGTTATCCACTTTTACCCCCGGGAAATCTGCAGTAGACGTCCTAACACAAATATTAATCTAGGGCCCGTCTTTGTTTGCCGAAAAGTTAAATTGGCTAACTAAAGGCCAACCGAACGTTGTTTGAGATTCATTAACTAAAACTCTGCATTTGTCAACGAGTAAACATGGGGAAATGAAATACGGAAGGAAAAATCGTATAAGGAAAACAATATGCACAAAATGTAACTATCAACGTCTTGAGTATATTTGAATGCAAATAAATAGGCTATCGATTCTTACATCAATCTATTTTGCTACGTAAACTATAATCAAAATTTCCATTTCTGTATGTACCATGTAATGACTATGCTAAAGTCATTTATTTATTCTAAATTAATACCACGTAAAATTCCACGTTGAATTTAAATTGAGTATCTTACCATTATCATACATTCATAGGGCTTCAGTACTTTACTGTTTTATATTTTACTTTACTAGAACAGCAACTTTCATAAGCATGCCTCGAGATGCATATACAAGTACGTGGTCGGTTACAAATTGCTTTCATTCTTCCGCGTGGAGTCACAAAGACTTCCATCAGGGCTACGTAGGCGCTTCAGAAACTTTATCCACCTCCAAATTGGGAGGAACGTGTGAGGAACACGATTGAAATATGATCCCGAGACCCTCCACGAGACAGGTAAGTCTAGTTGGTGATAAGTTACAGAATCAACATTTGTTCGGGATGAAAATGTCATTTTATTGAACGCAGGGTCATGTTGCTAAAAAAAGATTATGTGGTTAATTTTAGTTATAAACCATACAGTTCCATGTATAGTTGCATCATTGGGTTACTAAACTGCCTATCAGAGAATATTGAAAAAAATATTGAAAAAAGGTGACGTTAGGTGTACCTATAACCGCTGAGAGTGTATGAGAAGATGTATTAATGTCAATGAAGCAAAAGTGGTCTGTCAGGATCGGGACAAATGGGGTTTCGTGATCTCTGCCCCTCTATAGGGAATCAGGCGTGATGTGTATGTATGTATGTAATTCTAATTGCTTTGAGGTTACAATTGCAAAATTTTTTATTAAGTTTTAAACAACTGGGAAATATGAAATGTATCTAACTGCCTGATTAGCTGTAATTTGTTAAGTTATTCTGGAACCAACATCTTTGAACTTTTCACGTTAGCAAATAAGCACATTTTGTTTCATAATCTCTTCAAAGACCACGGCCGTGATTTGTGCCTCCAAAATTCCATCCATTGTAAGAGTAAGCGAACGTGTTCCAATATCACTCCTATACAGACCTCATATAAGCTACCCATGTCTTTGTTCAGCTCTGGCCCCACTCGAATAGATTGGAAATTACATTAAAGTGTTTGCCTGCACTTGAGGAGCTGTAAATAAGAAAAGTACGTCTACGAGAAGAGTTCCTTCGGAGAGCAAAGGTGAGATACCTCCGTGTGTGAAGAGGAATACTTCTGTTTGTCTGGAAACTTACTCATACTTTAATGAAACTAACGAACGACGTAACCTTAGTATTTTACCTTGATTAAGCATGTGTCAGTAAATTTATGATTTTCCCTTTGTATAGCGATGAAAAATAGACGTAGTACTTAATAAACTATTATAACTAGTTAGTTAAGAAAGTCATAAGTCAGGCATGATAGACTCAGGATTCAAACCTGTACTTCCGGATAGTCTGTCATAGATGGTTCAAAGTATTGACCACTACATGCTCATATACCTATTATATCTAAAAAAACAAATTATTTGCATAGTTAAGTATTACAATGATTATCTCTATATAAATTAACAAAGTAACTTTCAAATATCTTGTTAAGTTTCCAAACGTATAGATATACTACAAAAAATTTTACGTTAATTTCAATGCATTAAGTCTAAGTAACACAAATGCTCAATATCGCTTAAATATCAATGTTAGTCGGAGACTCATTTGGTCGGAGATACATATGGTGCATTTACACTATTCCGTGTCCTTTCAAAGCAGGTTTGATTCGGCAAAGCAGACCTTATCGTGGTGCAGCAAAGGTCATATACGAGGACACAATTTCACCATCCATTGTCTCATTGTAGCCAGACTTAATACGTGGACACTGAACCTCTGTGAATTGCACTTAAGCCTTTTGTGTCACGTGCCTGTTTTATTAAAGATAAACTGAGTACAAAAAGTCTCTTATATTGCAACCGGGCAAAACGGTCGCTGACATTATTGCGTTTAGGTTAAAGTATGGCTTAGTTGTCGGCTGAAGACCTACTCAGATGCATTTTAGTATTCTTCATAAGTACCTTAGCAATCTAGAGTTTCTTATTTGAGTTTTAGTTATTCTAGTTAAGTAATTATAAAGGATTTTATAATTTGGATAGTTTACCGTTACTATAAAAAATTTAGTAATTGTTTAGTAAATTAAGAACATTAGAAACATTAAATCATAGAATAAAATTTGATGAATTTCTATTTATCACGATACTACTAATTACAATATGTCTTCTACAAATATTTGCTACGACTTTTGCTACGAATAAGACCAAGAACACAAATACTGTGAATCGAACCCAGAATCTTTGGGTTACAAATCCTTAGTTAACTATTCAAGTAACACTTGTTAATAAATGTACGAGTTCTAACTTGATACCGTTATCAACCGCGGTTTTATTCAAAATACAGAGGAAAGAAAATTTCTATTTCTGTAACTAAAAGCGCACTTATGTCCCCAAATAAATCATGGGAACAGTGATGGATGTAATACAAGAACTCTATTACAGTTCGCAGACTACATTGTCTAGGCGAAGTGAAGAGAAAAATTGGCCACTCCTTCACACAAGTGGCCCGGACTTCCACGTCACCCGACTTAGTCCTGTCTCTTGTAATGACGGCGATTCCTATTCATAAAAAGAACGGAAATTCGTATTTTAACAAGAGAAAAAGGAAATCTCTTTGATCATTTTCACGTTTTAAGTGAGTATCCAAAAAAATAGCTTCAGAAACCTATTGCTACTTAACTATTTACAATAATTACTTTTTACGCTTAAGAAGTTTGTAAATATGCGCACTTTTATTATATATTTATTTTATAATTAAATTTAATATTGTAATAAATTATTTGTTTATATTACATAAGGAGAACAACGGCATCGTGTTAATCAAACGTTAGTAATAGTAGTAGGCTTTACCAAGAAAAGGTAACTATTAGAGAATAAATCACAAGATAAATTAAAAATAATATCGTAAAAATACTAAGATAAAGTTTGTGTTTTGGTAAGAACCTACCCTAACAACACTGGGCACGTTAAAATTAGTTTCTCAGACTGAAAACATTAGTGTCTGCGAGAATTTACGCTGAGTTCCTAAGTATGATAGGACAAAAACTTTTGAATAGTTTTTGTTGTGGAACTCATTGTGGCTGCATTGAATCAGTTAAGAAAAAATGAGTTCATTTGCCTCCTTTAATATTGCGAAACTTTTCTTTCAAAATGTTGTCATTATACAACATTTTCTTTCTTTTATTTTGGGGAGTTGTATATTAAATTGTTCTGTATCATGAAAGGTCTGTATGCTTGTTATTCTTTTTGTTGTTGTTCTTTAAGCAATTAACTACGAACGATGAAAATGACTCTCTAAGAAGTAATGATTTCCCACCTTTTTAGTCAATCCTCAGTGTCGTGGGTTACAAAGCAAATAAAATACGTACTATAAAAACTAAGAAATAAATGTAATTTGCAAGAACCCCCTGATAAATGGCTAAGTGAAAACAAAGCTCTATGTCATATTGAATCAGTTTTTTTTTGAAACGGTTAAAATCTAGATTTTTTCATACACTTCAGGCAGTAAAGCATGATCATTTTAGGATTAAATGAAGGATTACTTGCACCCAATCATTTAACTAACATAACAAAACATCAATAAATTTAGATTAACTGTACGCATTTGTAATTGGAACACTCAATAATTGCTACGTAAAATCGTATCGAATTTCGAACACTTGATAAGTTTCAATTGGATCCCAATATCCAGTCCCGTTAATGCAGTGTGCTAAATTTACGACGCCCACGTATGACGTGAGAGACAAAATATTCCAATTAAGAGCACAGCATGGCGTAGATGAAGTTGATAGTTTATGGCATTGGAGGATATTGCTCAGTGGAGTGCGAAATGAAATGCCGGTCCAATCGCGTTGCTTCATAAACTTATTGTTAGATACCTGTCTATATTTAAATCAGCCTCTGCTTTGATGCCTGCATCACTGCGGATATTTTGAAGCCCTTTGATATGTGTAAACAGCGAAAATGTTTTAGCAATCCTTCGTCCTGGCGTTCTAAAGGCGTGTAATTCGAATTTATTTAATTAAGTGTTAAATAATTATGTTACAGAAATATATTGTGAAGGCTAACAAAGAGATTATATCACTATAAAGATATGATAACTTTGAACCTTATTTCACAATTATCTATATTGTACTTCTTTTGGATGAGATGAAAATATTATAAGGTGTCTTTTGGTATTAAGAATGACACGATTAAGGAACTAGGGTTATGCTACAAACTAATGTATTGGAAAACTTTTCATCTGTCTGCATTTTTGTTAATAACAAACCATAGTGAGCACGTAGATTAAGGCCTTATATACGTACATACTAGGAGTGAGATATCTTACTAAATAGCCTTTTGCCCCAATATAAACACAAACGCATCGTCCGGTTGTTTAGCCTCACACGAGGCCCGATATCTACCAGAGCACGTAAAGAGCACGTGTACAACTAACCAGATAAATTCCTGTTCTGTTACTCTATCAGTAAAGCAGTCACGAACTGTGGTTTTCACTATCGTTTGTTTTATTGGGAATTTACCTCACTGAATTCTTCGAACATTGATACGGGCTGTGGGCGGCGTTATTAAATAGCTTGCTCTCTGTGCTGCAATGCTACTACAAACAATAAACAAGAGATTATTATAAAATTAGATAGTCCCATGCTAGTCTGGGACTTAAAAGAATGCCAACTAGCTATCGTTCTTACTAGCATGTCGTAGGGGGTTACTAAGGGACTAGGGATATATGGAATCTATTGGGCAATAGGCTAGCAACTTGTCACCAATACTCCATATGAAATCAAAGCTCCAATATACATGCTATTAAGTGACCAATAATATTTTTCATGTCTCCAAGGTTCAGTCTACCCCGAAAGAGATTAAAGAACGTGAATGTATATAACAGATTAATCAGAAGTATTCTATATGATTATTATTGATACAATTAAATATTCGTCATGCACTTTAAACGTAATATACGTTCGTAAATAAAACATAGAAATGAAATTAAATGATGTGGTAAGATGACAACTCAACATAAATAGCCGAGATCATTTACTTTGACCCTAATTTAACACAATCTTTCATTCCTATGAACGACAGTAAACATAATTATATTTACTTTAAATTACCTTGACTAATAACCTTATTACGCGCATAACTCTAATAAGTACTTACCTAAACGTTGTGAATATTTTCATACCCATATATCTTTGATGGAGCACTTTTAAAAAGCTCGTCGGCAGGAAGCCGCAAATCCTCATTGAAGCGTGGTCAAGCCGCGACCGTTTAAAGCGTCGGCATGAAAAATAAAATGAGCTATTTGGCAAACGGAAAGGTAATCCTTGAGAAATACCAAAGTTGCTCGTCTCAAAAGATGAGTGGAAACCGAACGTTCACTAAGTACTTCGGAAATTGGAATGCTCATAAATAATGAAGAGCCTTTTTAAAGAATTTTCTGAGGCCTCTGATTTGGCTTGTTAGTAACTTAAATTCACATTGCACATACTTATGATAAAAATCCACGACTAAACTTTTATTTTGTGAATTAAACAAATTTTGTGACTTTTGTGTAGTAAGTGGCAATGGAGAAAAACAATGTTTAGAAGCTTTTACTAAAGGACGCAATTTCATGGTCATTTTTTAAAAAACAATTTCAGCCGTATTTTCCTACAATATCAATACTTTTTTGTTAATACAAACCTATAAGTACACAAAGACCGGTCCTCAACTAAATAATTCTCCAAGAGACGTGTTACATGAGTGAATGTCAGTACTAAAACGTCCAGGCACTTAGCGGAACACATTTTTTACGAGGACATTCTCATAAAAGTGCACTTTTTCGTATCTAGTTTCACAGACTAGTTTTTTCTTCGACATCATTCGGTCGCTGCCATGAAATTCCTTTTTGCCAGGTATTTACGACCTTTACAGGCAAGATATAGACGTTACTGCGAGAGATATAAAGTACATACACCTCACAGCCATTAATCCATTCAGTGGAGACAGAGGCTTGAATGACCACCCTCTGAATAGGTAATGGCATCTGTGAACGGCGACGGACTTATCACTTGTCATGTTGGGTAAGCCTGTCTGGTGAACGTGGACTTTGAGAATTATACTGGGGAATGTTCTCGTATATAGAATAAATAAATAAGGAGAATGTTCAACTACTAAATCTCGGATTGTCTCAAAGGATTTGATGACACATGTTAATTGGATTTATGCACGGTACTATTATATTTATATACATATATTCAGGGGAACGTTACTGACAAATCTCTCTTGCTTCGTTTACACCTATTAACCTCATACGTGCTCTTCAGTTCTTTACACTACATACCCGCCTTGAGAAAAATGTCTCCAATTAGATCTGTATGTTATAATATGTAAACGGCTTACCCCGTCCAACTTAACCTTCTACTTTTAGAAACTATTACATACTATTAAATACTTCAAATATTTGATAAGCCAGCAGCATATATTGAATAAAACTATCAATGAATCAATATGAAACCATATTTTCAACATTAGTTATTCCTTTGCCATTTTATTTCTCGTTAACGATTGACTGCGGTGTAAAATTTCAACTATGTTGGCTCATGAATACTGGCGTAAATTGTCAATGTAAAATTTTATCGAGGAAATTTCGCATTTAATATGAGGCTCACAGATTACATTGTGGATTGCTATACAGCTTGTGGAGGATGGAAGTTGAATTTGCCCTTTGGCCCCAGTAGCCACAAGAATTATTATCTATTTTTATACAGGAGTAATTTTTTGCCATCATGTATTGACAGTGATTTTAGCCATTATGCAAGTCAAATGATGTCGGTTATTATATGTATGTGTTAATAAAAAAATCATAAGAATCTATTTGGTAAGTTCGTAGTTAGCGTCAATTAAAGCCAGTCTTTTTTGGTACTGGTTAACTGATGTAATGTGGGCTGTTAGGCACCAAATGCAATCACCACTATGAATATGGTCATTTCAAATTATAATTACGATATGCAATGGTAAAGTTAAATTATCATAATAAGCTGCCGTTCTAATTTTAAAAGTCATGTAATCTTGTAACAAACAATATTACGCCGTAGTATAAGCTAAGACCTTACCCAAGACGGATGGGATGGGATAATTAGATATTAGCAGCATACCTTTGTCGGGTCGAGTATTCAATCAATGGCATGCTGGCAGCAATATCTCTCAGGCGACGATGTCTAAAGTGGTCTTTCGAGACCCCAGAAGCCTCTTAATCAAGTAAGTGCTTGTTGAGTGAACTATGAACGTCAATATTGCACTGTATGCTTAGTTACGTGCACCACGCCGCTAATGAAGGATCTTAATATCGCATTGTAATGAAATAGATCTGTGATCCTTTGAAGAATGGTCGGAATGTGTAACAGAAGTGATGATATACAACATTTTGGAGGATCAGAAAAACAAAGAAAGACAAATTAACTGTACCTCCAAATAGAGGAGGCAGAGACTGTCCGTCTTACATTATACTACCTATTCGGTGAAAATAGTCATACTATGTTACAGTTACTTCGTAGACATACAAAACATACGTAATATGCAACAGAATAGTGTTAATTTAACCAGACAGTTCCGTCACATTCCATCACATATATGTAAAGGTTGTTTATAGAATCCGATTAAGCTCTTATACGTATAGGTATTTTTTGTAAGCCGATTGTTTTGCCGAACAAAACCCTTTCACAGAATCCATCGTAGTGAAAGGACAAAACAGCCAGCGTCCCCCGCCGGGTACTGCCAAACGTGTTTATTTTGCCGACGCCACGGGTTTGATAAATGAGAGCAAGATAAATGAGTTAGTGATGAATTACGTTCCTGAAGGTAACCTTTGTGCGATATTTTTTATCCTGCTAGAAGGTGCTCCGTAAATAGGTGCTTACCTACGCTGCTTCTTCTCGACCATATTTGTACGCAATACAAAGGAGGTAATAATGTCTTTTTGATGGAACCGTCATTCGGTTTTTTATATACTATTTGTCTTCTGTTAGGTGCTTTTTGGTGATAGGTGCACTACGCACTGTATTTTTGTCACCAAATACAGCATCATGTAAACAAATATTATTGCACTTTTTGAGAAATAAAGCACATGTTTTTACCTACAGACATCGATAATCAAAATACTCGTATATTTGACTTTCAATAATAAGTTTTATCTTTAAACCAAATTGCAGGCATTTAAGTGTTCCAAATATATGCGCTTATTAAATTGTATAATACAATAACAATATGTACAATGTACATATATCTATATTAACTATACAAGCAAAGCAAAGAATGTAGAACAAATGGTCAAATAGAAACAATTATTCACATTGAATTATGATAAATGTTATTCAGGAATGAAATAATACAAATACTCGTAATAATGTTCCGAACCACTATATCGGAGACTATAGTCGATACCTACAAAACCTACACAGTTCGATGGTATGTAGAATACGAAAACTTCGCCGTCAGACAGCCAATAATGGTGCCGAGAGAAACAAAAACAATTGACACTAGATACAAACTATCCTTCGCACTATTGCTTAGGAAAAATTTATGACTTTTGTTTCACTAGATAGTTTCAGAAACACACTGCGCTCTTGGTCCGCGCTCTTCGGCAATAAATATAGCGTGGGGCTTATAAATACATTGTTTATTGCACACGTTTGGCCTGAGCGTTTCGCTAACTTTGACTCAAAGGATGATGTGCAGTCAACGGTGAATTCGGACTCATTTAGCTAATGTTTAGTCAATAAGGATTTGAACGTGCTCCACTTAAAGGCTGATACGTATTTCTATGTGTTTAGAGTAATAACAAACATACATATTTTTATTCAACGGCATGTTTTGATGTAATTAACGTAAAAAAAGTAGATTAGAGTAAATATTTTTTTCAAGTTGCTATTTTGATCCAAGATTTTGTTATACAGAAATAAGTAAATAAGTAAGTAGTAAGAATAAGTAAGTGTATATTTTTGAGATGCTATTTATTAACATCGTATTATTATAATTATATTATTTTTATTAATTAACATCGTATCTTAACCTATCTACCTTGTGACAGTAGTTATCACCTTTCAGTCTCTCTCTTGACTATCTAGTCTCTGACCACCCGTACCGGATTATAGTCGTACTCATACGTTTAATCATGACTCGCGATCTCATATAGGAGGCAATGAAACGAGCGTTTATGTCAGAGCTCAGATAGGTTGAAACTCCCTCAAATAAAACGAACGTGAAAGAATCCGTCAGCGTTTCATCTCCCATCAGTGCTCAGTGCCCAGTTCAGTTTCACTGATTAAATTTGCAGTAGAACAACTGCGGTTACGAGCGCTTTCAACTGTGATAAAACGTTTGGGCAAATACGCGTGGAAAATTCGCCATTTCTTTGCTTTGCGTCCTCGTTAGTAGGTATCAAGGCGATTGTATAATCTTGTGTTCATAGGTACGTAAATTGCTTTTCACAGATCAGTGTGAAGCTTTAGTATAATGTTACACCATGTAATAATAAATCTTTTTTATTTACGTCCAAATATGCAATTTAAATGACTATGTGCCGGAAGCCCTATCTATTCTAATTGTTGAAACTTTTAATCTTATAAACCGTTTGACTTACTCAATCCTTAGTAATGTCCAAGATCGACAAAGTTATAACAATTTATTATTAATTTAGAGACTTGTTTGTTCCGCTTCATTTAATTCGTATAAAGTTTGCGTTGTGTTGCCCACCCCATTCTAAGGAAGGTCGCAAGGGCCGCAGGTGGGAGAAGCCATTATCGATATCTTGTTTACGGCAAAGCTACTTCAAAAATATTTGTAAAGGTATAAAGAATCCCGTCCATGAAATCGTATGGTAAAACGAGCAAAAAAGTCTTGGCCGCTCGCCCGGTCAGGTCGGTATTTATTCAGCGTGTTTGCAAAAACACACAAGAGATATAAAATGACCGCAACCTCTGAAAAATATTATCCAATTTAATTTCCTCCGTGGCCGTAGTATGTTTAAGCGGATGCGGCGCAGCTTCCGAGTTCAAATTTTATTGAACGCTTTTCAAACTCTGCATTTTGATTTAGAAATACCTAAAAGACAGCAAAACTCTTTTGTGATATTGTGAGTCCAGCTCTGTCATTAACAGCGCAGTTTACTCGAAATTAGGAAAGGGAAAATTGAAACATTCAGTGCTGCGTCTTAATGGGGAGTTGGCAAACGAATCGGGTCGTAATCTGCAACGTACTGTCCTCTAATTGCGGTGGTAATTGCCTCGTCGCATGCCAGCTTTATTCTCCTTGGCGGTCGAGTGGCGGCCAACATGTGGGTATTCGTCTTGGCGCGCTCCGCAGGCCTAACGCCTAGCAACGCGATGCGACGCCACCAAGCATGAGCTCTAGAGATACATTCATTTTTAAGGAGTGTTAAAATTTTAATATGAAATATGTAAATAATAAAATTAGATTTCCGATATTCATGAAGTTAAATTTACTTAGATTTAAACTACTTAGAAAATATCCGTATAATGAAGTGTTATATGATTTATTCCAGTCAGTGTACATGATAAATATTGACGTATACAGTTCATCTAATGCTGTTACAGTCATGCATCATTTAGGTTTTATATATGTTAATATTTACATGTATGTAAGACTAAGTGATATAAGTAAATATCTATCTATTACTAAATATATTTTTACTCTTAATTATTTCATAACGATTTATGACATCTGTTAATAAAGGTCAATATTTTAACATCAAACTCATGTATTGTAAAATATAGAAGGAACCATTAAATTAACTACATAACTTCCTCAATATTCAAACTCTTACTGTTATGAATAGAACAGAATGAAAATAAAAGGCTACATCGCAAACATCTCCGTTTTGAGCATGTCTTAATGGGTCGATTTACAAATCGTCCCCTTTATTCGAACACTTGCACTGTTGGCACTACTCTTGTGTCGAGGCAACTTCGCGAGGAGATGCTCTTGCCAGTTCGCTATTGTGTTTCAATTATATTCCACACTCTTTAATACTGTCTGGGAATGTATGAAATGTATAAGTTTACACACATGAGGATTACCATTTCTGAAACTTGGAATTTTTTTTAAGTTAATTTTTTTTCGGTAGGTAAATATAATAAAGCGTATTTGGAGAAACTGGAGTTTTGGGTTACTTACTTATTATAAACCGAGTTTTTTAAATTTTAATACAGCATCGTTTCAAAAGATATGTACATATATTATAAGAAAATCATTTATTTATAAAATTTTGTGTTCTAGGACTCCCTCCGAGGGTCGACTTCTCTATTGGACGATGGGCTAGCCTGTCCATCGTGCCTGCCTTCAATCTTTAATATAACATTACAATCCCAAATTTCAAGTAGTACTTCAATGTAGATCTGTAACGTGAATGAAAATGTATACAAAATGATAATGCTCATCTGGTATTTAAATATCAATACCAAAAAAGGACACAAAGTTCCGCATTAATAATTCAATTTGGTGCCAACTAACTTACAAAGCGATTCTCAGTGAGAGTTGGGACGAAAAAATAGTAAAAACAAAGCGACGCGGGCAGGTGCAGATTGTAAAATAAATAAGCTCCAATAGCGGTAGGAATTCGCGGTGGAGCAAAGCAAACATCTTGTCTCCGAGCGTCTGAAGGCACCTGCACCTATTCGGTGATTCTCAGCAGCCCGGGCCTTTCGGAATAATCGTGTTTTCGTGTGAAATTGAGTCTGCAAGTTTCACCGTGACGCGTTATCCGATTTGTTCCAGTACGCGCGCTGCATTCGCCCCTGCCGCGTCTGGCCCCTGCCTGCTGGAAAAGCGTGCTTTACAATCTCGTATCTCGATAGCAGTCCGTTTGGGGCTGTTGACTGCATTTCAACCAGCCTCTATTTGGCTTAGAACAATTCGTTCAAGGGAATTACGAGCGACACAGATTGTACGTGTCTCACGTTTCACCAAACAAACACTACACGTTTTCGTGTTATACACGGATACATGTCGCACAAATAGTAGAAAATGAGCTCCTTTTTAAAAATGCCAATGGAATTCCGGTCTGGTTGATTTTATTCAACTTTATATTTGTTTGACACCGCGACGTGCGCGCGAAAGTTTCTTTGAATCATAAATTTTCAATCTAGCCGTAAGTTTTCCATGTGGATTATGATTGCATGTTTTATTCATGAGCCGTCCCTTTAATCTCAATGTTGCAGATGCGAAGCGAAGACCGGATTTTGGTTGAAAAATTCCCCTTTCAGAACATTAATTACGAAGGGAGAACACCAGTTTGTTCTGGCAAGTTTTAAACTAGCTGCGGTCTGTAAGATGAGCTGGCGGTGATCGGGCTTTAATTTACATTTTAATTGAATTCATTGAGCCTTTCTCTCGGAGCCATTAGAACACTTTTAATTATAATCCTTCGCTCAGTTTCCGATAAAAGCCGCAGGCTTAAACTGCTTTGCTTTGCTTCAAATTATCTCTTTTGTTATGGCTCCATGCTTGTAATGTGCATGTCTAAGCTTACTTTTATTAGTAAATGATTTCCAATTTTAATTTTGTCAGGAAAGGGAAAATATGAAATCAATGATTTCAAAATCTCTCTTTAAAGAAAAAAGACTGAATAATATTTCTGCACATGTATCATTATTGTTCCTTTTTTATTTGAATTCGATATATCGATATCAAATCTAATTTAATTATTTTTTTGTACCATCAACTTTCCATAAATTTGCAATTATACCACGACACAACAATTACAATACTTCGTTAACGCCTTCTAGTGAAGGCACACTACCGAAACTTAGACAAAGCGAGTGGAATAAAACACTAGGGCCTCTAACAAACTTAATACGTGCCGTGTCTGCATGCTGCGGAGTACGTGCCAATTTGTCCCTGTTATTCACACGTTTGTTTGCGACTCTTTAATTGAATAAAGGCGGACTCATTTGCGAGCTGGCTTTTGCGTGACGTACCCACTGAGCTTCACTTTTCAAGCCCTCGCTCAACTGAAGCTTCACTGCACTTGTAATTCTACCTTTTAGTTACATACTTACTCGTGCTATCGAAGGATTATTGACATGGGTAGGGATTAAAGTAACCTATTTCAGTATTCTGTGATGATTTGCTTACGCAGTTCAGAAGTACTTAAAATTACAGGTATTTACTCGATGATTAACTTGTCTGGAAACAACGAGCAACTTTTTATACTTACTACTTGATCTCAAGTTTATTTTGGTCTCAGCTTGCATAGTTACATTACTTAGGATACATGTGTATTGAATTGATTTGAAACATTAAGCAAACAGTGTTGGAAAACAGAATTTCTAATGACTTATCAATCGGTATTGGCTAACAAATTTCTTCTTAATAACATTATACCACTTTTGTATTACTTATTGTGTATTTTTGATCCACTCGTAGAACCAAAACATATCATAAACACAATATCAGCGACATCACAGACCATTTGCACGTTTGCATGAAAGTAGTGAATCAACCATTGGTTCTTTTTAGCCAACTCGCATTTCAGTGCAGTTAAATGAAAAGCTGCGCTGTCGAATGAGGCTCCAGTTTAAATTTATTACGTCAGCGGATTCGAATAGACTTAAATTGGTGTTCATTGCCTGTCGAGTTTTTATGGGAGCGCATTCGTCATTATGGCAGACTCCGCTGCTACTTTCTATTCCGAAACAAAAGGGGTAATTATATTTTGAACAATACCTCAATGGGACTTGATTCGTTACTGAACATCAGTTGTAGAATAATATAAGGTATAATCAATTTCAGTTCTGCGTTTTAATCTGCTAGCGGTGTCCAGTAAAAAATGATATAAATAATATTTTCTCAGAATAGGTATATGTAACTTGTAATTTTACTATAAAATTAATAAGAAGCAATTAAATATCGATATTATAATTGTAAACATATATTCTTCAAGGTGTATACATACAATAATATAATACTTGAAACGTATGTACATAAAATTACACAATATTCATTCAAATTACCTCTAACCTGAAATATTACCCAAAATCCACCTAAAATACCTCTAAATTTTAGATTGATTGATCTAAAACAATTCAAGTATAAAAGTTTCAAACCTCAGACTGATTCGAACATAACTACAACCACACCCATACTAATATTTCTACAATCGTTTTACCTAATGCATAAAATAAGCAGCAACGGAATTCCCTCAGTTAAAACCAATCCAGACTGTTTCCACAATGGCGGCCTTACGAGGTCTTAAATCGGTTTAAGATTATTCGAGAGCAGGTGTTCGGTTTTAGTACGTTCCGTACAACGCTACAAAAGAAGTTTCAGGACAAGCAGCTCTTTGTTTTTTATTTCATTGAAACGTCGTGTAGGTTTGAGAGGCACGAGCTTCACTGTATTGTGAACCCTGGGGCGGATCTTGCGATAAATTTTATATGTGTACCTAGGTCTGGATTGCATTCACTCAATGCGCTCCTTTGAATGCATTTAATGCGGAGTTAGCTCTTTTAGGAACTTTATATGTTGAATTATGTTATTAGAGTAAAAGTACTACATTAAACATCGAAGACACACTAGTTATAATCATGAAGACACGATACCATGACATATTAACGTTTTTTTTCTTTAATCTATTTCCTTATGATCAGAGATATAAATTCATCATTAGGTGAGCATATTGATGGTCTTCCTTAGTTAGACAAAATGTAATGTAGAGGTATACCTTATAGGTGATCCTTACCACAACCAATTTTAATTAATATTTCGGGTACTATAGATAGAAAATGCCTGTGGGGATCAAATTCCAATAATGAGTAATTTGTATACCCATTGAGCAAAACCATTTAAATTTAAAACATGCATTACTATTTGTTATAAACAAGAGTAATTGTAAGGATGCACATGTGCTATTTCATACTCTGAAACCCAAGTATAATCCGCGTTGACACTTAAAAATACGTTCACACAAGACGAGACCAGACCAAAAATATTAGTGCTAGCTGTAGCACTTTTTCCTCACCTTGTAAATTGCATCTCTGGTTAATCGCGACCATAAGTTACTCCGAGATGAGGCGGGCACTTGCGGCGCAGCTGCAGCCCTACCAACAGCTTGTTTCGCGGTTGACGCTAAAAAGCGCATATAAACGTCTCAACTGCCATTGTTTGTGGCTGGCAAATTGGGAGCCGCGAGAGCTCTCACAGCCTTCTTCAGCCAAATGGAGCCAGTTTCTTGTTAAGCTGATGAGTTAGCGAGCTTTTTTATTATATGGCCCCTTGTGAGGTTGCAGATGGTCGTGTAATGTTTTGAAAATTTTCAAACGAGTGTTTTTTATAGTACGTAGAATATTGATATTGTTTATTCGTATTTTCTAACGGAAATAAAACATTTCTTACTTAATAGAGTCCTTTGAAAGCATTAATTAGTGTTGGGGTTAAAAAGATAAGCTAACAAGGATATTAAGTTATTGGTAAAGGAAAATATCGTGACAGCAAGGGACAAATTGTGAAGACATATTGCTACCCGTCAGTATAGGTTATAGTTAATATTATTTGTGAACGGAATGGCCTGTCAAACTTGATGAAAAAATTGAGGTTTTATGGCTCAAAAACCATTGTGAATGTGGTGTTGCTCAATTAAATCTTTAACTACCGAAAGACAGTGAAATCAGATTCTCCACTTTAAAATATAACTAATGTAAAAACAGAATAAATCAATAACAGTACTACGATATATTTTTTAAAGTAATGACGCAGTTACACAACATCTTAATTGTCTTTTACACTAAACCTCGCCGTCGTCAAGATAAAAGTTTGGCAGTGTAATGTATACGGGCGGAAGTTTAAGCACGAATGTAAAAGTAAACTAGAAAGCCTTAACTAAGTTAGAGGAGATAGTTGAATTTCAGTTTAATAGGCACCGTGCAGCGCAGTCTGTACTCGAAATTTCAACCTGTATCAAATTATTGAGTTTCAGGAACTTGATTGATCGGTGGAAACTCCAACTTCAACACTCAATTAGATCGACGAGATTATTTTATGTTAAAAGCAGCTTATATTTTCTGTATAAAGTTTGTGCACTCAAACATTTAGATAGGAATGTTTGTATACACATGAGTCGAATAAAAAACTGTATTGTAAATAGCTGTAAAGACAATTTTAAAATTAAAATGTGGACGTGAAAATACTGTGCAATCCCGATAGTTAATATCCATTCCTAAAAACCTTAAAAATATTTTCATTATCAAAACAAAACCTTAAAATAATAAATTGACCTAAGATAAAATATTGTCCCAAAAATAGTGAACACTGAAAATAATAATCATAGTGTTTGGTACATTCGACATTAAGCCAGCACTAAAGTAAATAAAGTAATCGAATATTTAATCAAAACTTTCATTTGCCATTGTATAAAGGTATTTGAGCTTAAAACGCATTTTACACCGCAACTATTAAAGTTAAAATGTATCCAAACCACAGAGCCACGCTCAATACAATGTACTGTAAGTGCTTTTAAGCAGCCGAAATTCTAGAACATTTTATGAGTACGCTTCCTCTGAAATCAACAAAGTAGATTTGCTTTTAAACCGTTATAAAAGGAGCCAAGTTTCTTCAAAAGATTTTAAGGTCAGTAAGGCTGCTATCACAGAACTATTTCCATTGAATAGCCAATTAGGTAGCACATGTGACGATAGTGTGTACATGCCTTGGTGTACTCTGCATGCGATGCTTTACCGCCCGCCCGCATGCAACTTAACGCTGCTTGCGACTAGTGATTCCTCTTTGATCAGTATACTTAATAAAATAATATATAATACATTTACTTTTTCAGCAACAGGAACTTAAACAATGTATAGAGTGATTTAGGATTGTAATTTTGCGACGTTATTTCTGAAATAAGAATATGAGATAGAGACGATATTTACAATTTTAGCAGAATCACTAAAAACAGTCAATGTTTTTATGGGTTCTATTCTATATCAATTATTGATATACAAAGATTAATATTGTGGACCTTTGTGATGAGTTTTTACGCATTCTCAAGTTATCAAAGCTATGTGTAAAAATATACTCGTTCTATATTCTACAAAATTAATCTCGATTCCAATTGAAAGCCCCCAATCACACCACAGTCGATAAAAAACCTAATAAAAAACCGCATTGAATCGCTTCCTTACACTTGGTTTTAATTGGGACTCAGAAACGAACAGCCCTTATCAGCAAGATCGCTGCAAGACCTAGCCAGCATAGCCAGGCCTACCAAGCTGATAGATAGAAGGCCTCCGACTTGATAAATTGCCAACTTTGATAGACTGCCGCTTCTATCACGTAAGCTTTTTGTGCATTTTTTCTTATACTTACATGAGCCTACTTTTATTATGTCTGCAAGGTTTGAAATAATTTTGGTTTCGATAGGCTATTTTGTTATGCATTTTGTGATTTAAGTATAGCAATGTATACATTCAATAAGTTAGTCAATTGTACAACTGAGATTGCAGTAATGCTATTGTTATTTTTAAATTATAAGGACTGACATCGTGTTTGAATGAACATGTTTTCAATATGTGAGAATAAGTATATATGTATATATATATCTGGACCAAATATATCGAACACAATGCCTGATGGTAATCGCGGTACATTTTCGTATGAAATGACTGTTGGATGAAGCCATAATATTTCAAGAAAATTAAGAGAGTATAGCCCTGACGTACATATAATACCCATATGCAAATTATTTATGCTCTGTTAAGAACTGAACTTAGAACCATTGGTTTCTGAATGCTATGGTCCAACAACTCAACAGCCCAGCTACGCCATTGTCAATCACGCTGAGCTTAATTGTCAAATTATAGCAGAAACCCAAAACGAGTGTTTCATTTGCGTCATTTAATGGATCCGTTGGTATCACTAATTGGATACCCATTGCGTACCAGGCTCTCGGATTACTATTCTGCGTATGTATTTGTTTATATTACCCAGGACATGTATGTTTACTGTTTTAGCTTATGTTCATTGTGAAGAAAAGAACTTATCGATGATATAGATAGCACACACGGAATACTTTTACACAAGAATTTACATGTAGATATTAACTTAATTAACATTGATAAAATGATGCACAATAACTCTGTTTATAAAGGATAAAAATAAAATGACAGCTGGTTATATTAAAACAATATCCCCGATCATTACCGGTTTACTAGGTCACCTGCTATACACGTAAAGTTGCGTTTGTTCTCGCTTTATACCAGAGAATGAATTAGGAGAGCTTTTAGTGGGCCATTCTTGAGAAATTAGCGTTTTAAGTGCAGTGTCGCTGGCTGGCTTATCTCCGTGATAAAGCGATCCGCACGAAGGTTGCCCGGGGTGAAAGTAACGCACCCTACGGAAGCGCCGGGGCGATACCTCCGTGGGTTTATTACTATGTTAATTATCGTGCCCCGAAAGGGTAAGGCTGCGGTCACACTCAAAGGTACTCACGACACGTTACGTGCGACTCGGATGTAAATAAGTAATTTGCTGGATGTTTAGCAAACAAACTCCGAAATTTTAAAGCGTGTAATTTTTGCACCATTTTTGGTTTTAATCTCGGACGTATCGTATTGTTTGCACTTTTTAGGATTATGATGTTACGTTACAATACGAATTAATGGTGCGCTTGAAAATGGAATAGAATAGAAAATCATTTTGTAAATGTTTACTGTACTGCAGTACCTGCTCGAATCAGATTTGATATTAATATTTTGTTAAAACAAGGATTCTAGATTCTACTAAATCAGCATTTTTTAAATGAATGTCTTCCAAGTAGAAGTTAATTATCATAACAAATTGGTTTTAAAAGATCTAAACATATGAAAGAAAAGTGTCATTTTTAAATGTGCCCTTACGGAATTCTCATGATTTTCAAATAGTTAACCATAATGCCACACAGGTCGTCAATCATGCTAAGTTTATGAGGTATTGTCGAGTAAAGTCCAGATAGAAATCTCTCATTTAAAATAACACGTCACATATTATTTTATCTCTGTACTGTTCAAATTAGATGTGATATAATGTTATCGTAATTGTATCTTAGATATAAAGATTTCTCTATGGACTTTTCAAATTCAAAATTAACATTACTTTGCTAAGGTACTCTCTACCAAAACATCTAAAAATATGCATATAAATTTTTAACCAACGTTCCTTATTCCACACCTTTAGTATGAGGAAGTAGGGCCTACTGATAGAGTTGCGTAGTATATCCAACCTGCATTGCGGACGTTCTGAGATGGGCAAACAAGTTACCGGGATGACTTTGTTCACTCTTTTATAACTTACCTTGGCCCAGACGCGGCTACGTGAGGCCGGAATTTCAGCTTTATTATTACTTATGACTTGTACAGCTACTGCCTTAGAAATCATTGTGGATGATAGTACTAAATTGAGGTTTTAGTTTAGTTTCAAAATGATACTGTAAATGACTGTGCCGAATTCTAGGTGGTATACGAGCAAACGTAATAGTAGTCAAAATAGTGAATGATAACCGATGTCACTATTAAGGTTTTTTTCAATGTTATGTTAATATAATCGCATATATTTTTTAATTATATATCAATACCTAGATAAAAGCTATGTATTACAATAGAAATCCGCGTAATTATGCATAACACAAAGCTAATTTTCAAAGGAAGGCAACATAAAAACGACACAGGCATAATTTACTCTGCATCATAATTTATTTCACACAAAATGTCGGCGGTTTGATAAAAATGTTTTCATGAGAATGTAGTTGGTATTTTTTAAATAAAAAGGGTGAAGGTACATTGCACAGGTTTGCCCATTAAAACCTCCATTTTACATCACGGTCGCTGAAGCTGACTTTTACGCTTTTTGTTGCTTTTTTTAACATAGCAGCAACATAATTGAATGCGTAACGTTTACGACACATTTTCGTTTCGCGTTAACGAACGGGGCTAGTCATTTATCTCGGACGGCGGCGAGGTAGCCAGTGAAATGTTGTAGACATGATCGTTGTTTACAATATAATGAATAAGAAAATGAAATCTCAACTTTTAAAATATTAACTAAATCAGTATTTGTGTTCTATCTAAAGTGCTTGTAGTTTGTGGCGACAATAATACAAAATGAGAAAGATTTGATTGACTATCGCGTCATATCTCTTCGATACTTGAAGTTCACTTTTCTCTGGATAATAACACCAGAATCATTTACACGTATCGTATAATACTTTGGTTTATCTGTACATTATGTGATAATTTATAAAATATGTATTGATGAATTATTTGATTTATAGATAAATCAAACCTTAACTATTTATTTGGGAACAACGATTCTCATAGACACTGTGTGTACATGTACATTCACTACAAAATTACTACTAATTAACATTAATTTATTTAAATTACAGAAAGCACACACGATGGGAATACATTTTATGCAAAAAAATAAATATATGTATAGAAATGATTTATTACTTATTCGTATATATTATTTAGCACTTCTCGTACATTTCGAAGGCTTCTCAATCTGAAATGGAGTGGAAGCGAGCGCGGAAATTGTAACTGCGTTCGTGGCACATGCCCTTTGTGCTAGCTATGGCTGTGGGGCCAAAGAAAAATAAATATTTTACTCCACACACGAGCAGAATCTATGGTTTACAGCTAAGCCTAAGTTTATGTTATTTTCACTGCGACTGTTATGTCGTTACAAAAGCTACGTAAGGTCCGTTAAAAATATGTTCTTTTAACGTCCTTAGGGTGTGGTTTTCGTTTGGATAATTATTGTGGTTGCAATTTAAAAAAATATATATTATTTGCAATGGTTAGCGGTTATTTCAAATTTATTTTCATTAGTTTTGCAGTCACCTGTTTAGTTTTATGAAGAAAGTGGCGGCTGCTTATATTCTATTTATGTTTCATACCAGCTCTAAATTCAAAAGAAAACGCTTTTCAGAAATAGACTAGAGTTTTAAAAAGAAATGAAATCGTTATTCTCTCGAGCCCGGAGTGGATCCTGTAATACTTATGCAGATGCTACCTACTTAAGGTTAAATCAGGGCGACCGGTCATTTAAATAATTAATAAGGAACCTGCTTCAGTTTCCTCATTATGGTGACAGCAAAGCGTCTGTTTGGACCCAAAATAAACCTGTAGCCACTATTTTTAACCTATCGACCTGTGTTCTAGTTGATTTAGAAATATTTTAATACTTCATAAGCTTACTAACTGCTTCATAAACGCAGTTAGAAATTTGAATAATAGTTTCTCGTTAGATCACCAATTAAACAACCCGGAACTCTTATAGTAACTGGAGTTCATGACTGCGACGATCACATGTTGTTTTTGTTTTATGTTACTAAAACGACAATTTCGAAATAGGGAAATCTACACGTTCATACTTACAAATTAACGTGGTATTCATTTCGGGTTCGACTGAACAACGGATATACATATAATATCTCTTCAGTCTCTTTTAGTAAACAGCAACTTGTGTATGAAAAGGTGTGTCTAATATTCATTTATTAATTTATAATAAAAGTATGGATATAGTCCTGAAAGTCCTTAGTCCACACACTCGGCGAGTCAGTTGATTTATGCTAAAACAGCGGCACAATGTCGCCTGCTCACTGGTGCTGTTAAATTTAATTAACATTTTTATATGCATCATTTGCATACGGCTGCTCTGATTATTCCGTAGTTTCGCTACGGTGCAGCGAGCCTTTAGAGTACTATGTGTGGGAAGCTCAAATGTATAGAATTTTTATATGAAAGTAGAAAAGACGAAAATACAAAGGCTTTGAATTGATCTAAAATCATGTTTGAATAAATACGCAGGTACAATTGATGCTACCTCTATATACTCAAAGTAAACAGTTGAAAATTAATCGTAAGCTTTGAGATTCAAATCTCGAAAAGATTTGAGAATTACACTCTCTAGTTACGTGCACTGTTTATCTATCTATGATAACATATAATTAATTACCTACCACTTTCATTCCTCTTCAAAAATAAAACAAAAGACTCGCAATGCGTGGCGGGGGTACCTATGTGATTTACACGAATCTGAATTCGCTGAGATTAAAACAACGCCATTTTGAATAAATGGGAGTTCACACTCTCCGGTTGCATGCGGTTGGTTGGCAGTCGTTTGAGCCGGGTTCGGGCATCGATCTCCCGCCGGCGGATTGATGGCTATGTCGAATGGTTTTCGCGCAAATTCTGTTCTTGTTATCTGTTTATTTATTGCTACCATTCTTCTTACGAATTTGAACTGAGAATTATTGTGCTGATTCATAGTTAATGAATTTGTATTGTTATTTTAATTTAGCTATTATAATCACTTGGTTCTGTACTTCTGCTCAATTTATTTTTCTATTGCTAGAATGTAACTAATTGGAGTAAATGACAAACCTATTATAGTTATACAAAATCTAATGTTTACGTACCATAGAAATGCCAATTAATTTCATCAGAAATGCTATTAATTTCATCAGAAAATTTATAAAACTTGTCTTAACATTTTGTCCACATGTTTTAGGGATCAGAATTATTATTGTATACCCACATTATTTAATGGTCAATTACCAGATCATTATTTCGAACCAAGCCTGTATACGACGAAACTGTTGAGTTTCATTTTCCAATTTTTCCTCTTCCACGTATAAGCTTTTGTGAAAACGAGATGAAAGGAAACGATTTGCTTCCCTCCTTCTCAGTTTTCTTATTGTTAGTGCTTACGTGCACACGTGAAAGGTTTTCGTCGTAAGATGCGGCTTAGTCTCAGTGTTAAAATATTCATACTTTCAGTTCAACCGGACTAGAGAGCACCTCGAGGTTTCGTAATCCGAAGCGACCGGATTTGCATAAAAGCCTTGATTGGGTTAAAAGTTCCGCCATCATGGCCCATGGAGGGCGGTTTGCAGTTTGATTACGTCAACCAAAACACATCCTCTGCCTCTGCTATCTAGTGCCTCTATGTAACTCCAAGTATGTTATGTTTATTATGTTTGTATATTATCAGATGGACGCCATATTGAAAAAGGGTGACATAAGAAGTCCTTATAACCGGCGAGTGTGTATGAAGAGGTGTATGATTGTCAATGTAGTGAAAGTAAAAATCTCTTCCTACCCCACTACAGGCAATCAGGCAAGATGTGTATATATCTATGTGTAAATAAAGATGACTTAAAAATAAGAATCAATATTTCAAAGCAGAAATAATTTATAAGATCCCCATACATTTCTAAGTTCATCATTTTAAGTTTTTTTGGTTTAATTAACCGTAATCCATAGTATTACTAATTCTATTGAGCTCATGTATATGTGTACTTGTCTGCTATGTTCATGATATACATATATGTTTGTTCAAACAATTATATTAGACAATCTCAGAGAGACTACTTAGGTAGTAGAACAGTCAAAGTTCTTTCATTCGTAGTTCAGACTACAGACAGTGTAATTAAACATGTCCTTTCACAGACAGAATGAGTTATGCGAGAGAATTCTGTGGTTTCTATCAAATAACATCTCGATTCCACTGACAGTATTAGGTAGCTAAAGCCTTGTTAATTTAAGTTGAATACTACATTTAAACTTTAATGAGTTTTTACGTTTATTTTAATTGATTAATGAAAATTTCTTGACGTAAATAAACAAGAGCAAATATTTACATGATCAGTTTATCCAAATTGTGATATTGTTTAATGTTTAGAACTCTCTACTCAATTGCGATGCTCAACAGGGCCCATAATTAAATTGTGTATCAATTTATAACATGTACACACATATGGAGTCAATAAAATATTGAGTATTAATGATTACATTCATTAATTTCATAACTCATTACGACTCAATCAAGCTGTATGACTTAAATTGCTCTGTCATCTTTTTTATATATATATATATTTGATACAAATTTGAACATTTCTACTTTAGAAGTAACAAACTATAATATTCGTGGCTGCTAGCACAACAAAAAGTTAGTACAATTTTAAAAACTGACAACAAAAACGCCAAGAAATATTTTTAATAATTATGCATACTGACTAATAATGAAAAGAAAACTATCCGGAACTATGCACAAACTATAGATAGAAATAAATTATGTAATGATAAATTACTCCACTAATTATTACAATTACTTTAGTTAGTAGGTATGTAATTGTATTAAGCGGTTCACAAGTTCTTAGTAAACAAGAATCAAGGGCCACCTTAATTGGCTGGCCACTTGCCTCAAATCGTTGTTCTGCTTGGATTGATTATACAGGGCTTAGAGAACTTAGTCTAATATCCCTCAATCTACAAAACTTGTAGTTATAGTAAGACTATTAGTTAAGTTGAATAGACTCAGCATTATGAGCCAAGTTGAAGAATTAAAACTATTTATCTCGTTTGAATTTTATTACTAAATTCATACTTATACACAAGATCACTAATATGCCAAAACAACACAGAAAAAAAAAGTGCAGATCTGCTTTCCAAAAGGCCAAAAGTGAAAATAATGTATGTCTAAAGAAAATACATATAAAAATCTATGAAATCAAAATTATTCAATATTCAATCAGATGTCTGTCTGAGATCTGTCTTACATAGACAAATATGACGTTATTCCTCCAAACCGTAATACTTTCAATTAAATTAAAAGAATGAATAAAATAATTATTTAATATTTAGATTTTTTAAATCATTTACTGAAACATACCATAACAGTACATTAATCTGTAAAATGGTAGTAAACTGCAATGTCACATTTCATACCATTTTCTCGTAACAATACCTTAATAACTTACACATGCGTCATGGTTTCATGAATACCTTTTCCCATATGTACTAATAACTGCAATTGTTGAAAAAATCGATGGCCACCCCAACAGCAGTGGAGTTAAAGGATAAAGTGAATGTAAATACAGCTACGCCAGTAACAAACGATAAAATAAACTTGGAAGCCAGTCAAAGCCTACAGTTTTAAAGCTAAACCAATTTGTACAATATGTAAGTGCATTTAGCATGGAATTTAAAACGTGTACGCCGGATAAATTCAACCAATAACATTTGTGAATGTATCGCACGTAGGGATGGGAATACAGCTTTAATTCTGGGAAAATAAATAGAGTTCAGGAAAAATATGCGGGTAACGGTACATGTTGCTCTAGTTACTGAATAATAGAGAATGATATGAAATATTATTGAACTACATTTAGTCTATTTTTTTAATACAATTTTAAGGTTCAAAATTTATTTGCAAATTTACCTGTCTGTGAGTTATGTTTATTAATTTAGATGGAAAACTGGTAAACAATTACACCATAAAATACATTGTCATTCAAATGTTATTAAGTACATTTTAGAGACAAGTTATTCATTTATGGCTACTACGTATCAACTTTTAAACTCATAGCACTGAACGTATCAAGTAGTGTTCTATTTCAAGTGATTTACAGAATTGCTTACAACATTCCTCATCTTATTTCAATATTCTTTTCAACTCTTTGAATAAAATCTGTTCTCACTTTTATTATACATAAGATCAGTCATTTAACTTCTTTGTCTAAAAACGTAAACATTTGATACCAATTCAATTTTTAATCCCTGTGTAAACGTTCATTGCGTCCGAATAAACTTTTGCACTCAATATGGCAGCGGGCAGGTCTAAATGTGCAATCCCATCTCATATAGAATAGACCAAGCGGAAATAACAGGCGAAAGTCATAAAAAAGTCGCCCACAGCTGTTTGTGTAACAAAGTGCACTGACCACGTTGCGCCGGACTAAGCTATCTTTAATTGTTTTTATATTAAATTGAATCTTTCGCGGCCCCGTGATATACGCTTTTCGTAATTGAGACTTACTCTCATAATTGTTGTCTTAGTAAACATTAAAGACCATTAAAAAAAGGAACAATAAAACTATCTAGCTACACTATTTCTATACTACATTTGTTCAAGTAATTTTCCCTTCTTGTTTTATAATTATAGACAAAACAACTGTAAGATACTCGTATATCAATTACACAATGACAAATAGTAGCAAACTTACTCTATTCGATAGTGGTGCAGTTAGTTGTTGTCAGACAGCCAGGAAGTCAAATGGATTCGAGATGAGGTTGTGGTTTTATAATAAATTAGCTTTCACTGGCAGCCCACAATAATAACTCACCACTGCTACTAAATGTATCACACATTGTCAAATATCATTTATTTTAATATCATGTGTCAGCGTTCGGTAGGTTGTTGATTTTACCTTTCGCTAATGAATAGATATTTGTGAACAATAAAGTCATAAATGATGAAATCTATTTATAGACGATTTAATCTATTTATAGTACAAGGAATTCGTTATTTCATATTTTGTTTATTAACCTCGAAAAAGACTTGATAAATATCCAAGAAAATCTTACAGAGCTTTAGAGTGGAGAGAGTCAAATTTCACAAAGATTAGTTTGTTTCGTGAGAATGAATAAATCATTGCATTCATTTACCTGATAGACGTAACTGTCGATAATTATTTACAATAGTCATAGACGGCTAGTTTCGTCATATAATTGATTTCAACACAATAGTAGTAAAAACGTAGATATAGATCGCCTGAGACAAAAGCCGGGCAGTAAATAATTTGTCGTCGACGACATCTGGGTGCTACCCCTTCCTTGTTACGGGCGTAAAATCTCACGACTCACGTACCATGTGAAAATAAATCGGTCACACCCATTTTAGTATACTTCCTAAGACCCTATACCTAATAACATATATTGAAGACATTGAAAATTATTTTCAGAGTCACGTAACACTGGTAGCATCATAGTTTTGTACTTGCTTGGAGTTAAGTGCAAGATATTATGTTAATACTATGCTTTGAAACACAAATTGATATCAGTGATATTTTTCATTATATTGCATAGTGTCTTTACATAACAGGTGTTATAAATAAAGCCTGTTGTTAACGTCTATATATATATTTTCAGTTATTCTTAAGATTCTCACTATAACGTAGTGCATTATACAGATTATGTCTAGCAAATAAGCAAGAAGACTAATAATATTCTAGGATTCATTCAATTGAATAAAATGCTGTCAATACTTACCAATTCATCCAAAAAAAGGAGATTGAGTAGGCTCGCCTAGGGAAAATGTTATCGAGGGACCGATCTCATTCACGAATCAGGAATAAGCAAATTACATCGAAACGAAGGTTCCGGCCGAACGTGATGGATGGCCTAATACATTTTTCTTTTTAGCTTATGAAATATTGACGAAAGCTCAAGTGAAAGAAGCCTGTTTTGAATAAGTGCCGCTCCTGAGATAAGATAGTGTTTATTCAAGCAAACTTGGCATTCATCTATATCAGTAAATTGTACGGTTTGCACTTATTCAGTTCATTTTAATGAATGTTAAAATACGAGTCAAATTTTTTTGACAGTTAAACACGGTTTTAAAGGAGTTTTGGCGTATTTTCGAGGAATATTAATAAAAAAACTGCTGTTGAATTCATTCTTTTTAGAACCCAAACTGCAGCTATTTAGAAAAAGACACATATTAACATTTTACATATAATTATTATATAAATATGAAATAGAACAGCCGGTTTCCAGCGACGCCACTGAAGACGGGTATTAATTAATCTTTATTACCCAACGTTTGATCACGATGAACGCTCACAAAAGTGTTGGTATGAGCTCCTCAGGATGACAAAGCAAAAAGGTGAGCACGCCTCTTTGATAAATCGTCTACCACCATCTTATATATGCCTACTTTGCTTATAAATCAAACGGCATAAGAACCGATTTGTTACCCAGAGGTTTTTTCTTGTACTTCCCGAAATCCAGCCGTTTAAAGAAAACAAGTCTGTCACACAGAGAAGATTTGTCACAAGTTGTTTTCGGAAAGAACTTTATTAATCTTGTTTGCGGAAGATATTTGTCCAAAGTATCTCTTTAAGTGGATCTGCTTTATAAACTTGTTTTATCGGAGACCAGATCTTTTCGGGACAAACAAATGGAGGTTTTACTTTTACGTTACTTTATGAACTTAGATTTAACTACTCCGTCTTCGTCCTCGCTTTTGCGAAATGTTATTCAGTGTAGCGATACAGCGTAGTTTCGAAAGACTGTCTGGCTGACGTGATTTTAAGAATTAAATAATATAAAAATCACATATACTTTGGGGGATAAAATAATTAATAATTCGACGTAGCTCAGTAATTCGACGTAGCTCAGTTGTTTGGGGCTTGGCTCTGTATCAGTGGGTACAGGGTTCAAATCCCGTTTGAGCATGTACCAATGGAAATGAAGTTTAATGAATTTCTATGTACATTTTCGTAATAAAAACACATTTACGAAATGCGTTGAATTATACGGTGAGGGAAATCATCGTGAGGAAACCTACCTGTTCGTCGAACAGGTAATAGTTAGTGCTTGTTAATGGCGACATGGCTGACCACCTGTCACATTGAGTACTGACTATCTGGTTAACACGTGGGTTCGAGGTGTCCATAGAATTACTACCTTCGCAATTGCGGAGATGGACACCTGAACCTCTGACTACCCCGCAAGGGTTAATGGTCGTGAATGCGTTTTTGTTTTTTGGATAAAATAAATACAAACCCAGTAATTACTTAAAATAGTGTGATAAGTTAAAGTTGCGGTTTGAAAGACGATGTAGTGACTAAGATTGAAAAGGGCATGCTTGGATTGAAGAGTTTGCACGTGTTATGCAGATGAATGATAGCAGATTGACAAAAGTAATATTTGTGAGTGAAGTGGAAGGGCGGGTACGTAGGGGCAATAAGACATTTGACAGTCTGATAAACGCTTTATTGATAAATGGAGACGTTAGGAGTACCAACTTTATAACCAACCAACTGTATAACCACTGAGTGTGTATGAGTGTCAATGAAGCGAAAGTGGTCTGTCAGGATCAGGACAAATGGGGTTCCGTGATCTCTGCCTACCCCTCTACAGGGAATCAGGCGTGATGTGTATGTATGCATGTATGTAATTAGTTTTTTTTACTTATTTAAAATCCATATTATGATATGGGATGCAAATAGAATGCCAACATTTACCTGTCTTTCTTTCCGAACAGGGTATGGGTTCCATTGAGCGACGTTGTAGTAACTTATCACAAATATTATATACCAATGCCATCGCGACCCGACAGTTTTGCTAAAAAGGATAATCTTTAAGGTTCTATTCACCCCGAAAGGGATTGAGGGAGGTTTATCTATATATGTTTGCACGTATAGAGTATGTTGAAGTACATTAGTCTTAAAAACACCACAAGTCAGTTGTTAATTGTGATTTTTTTATATATTGAATAGACTTCTTAGTTTTGAGATTATTTACTTGTATAATTAATCGATCAATGGTGTAGCGACATTATGATATAATATTCAAAATTTGAATGATTAAAACAAAACAACCAAGTTCAAATTGCGAATAGCATAAGTAGCGATACTCAAAGAGTAAATGTAGTACAAGTTCTGTCACGATTTAAACAACATTAGGCACAATGAGAAGGGTTGACAACATAACGCAAGGACTGAGATTAACTTCAGTAGTTTCTGCTCGTGAAAGATATTTGTTAAACAGTCGGGCTAGCTCCGAATGTTAGTATGCCCGTCATACAGACATGTGGTTGAATATGCAAATGGGGCTAATGAAAGTCAGTGACAAGACAATTTGTGATCCCTGGCGTCTCTTTGCTTAGGCAAATTGGGGACTTGAGACTGGGCGAAGGTTTGAGGGAAGCTGTAGCGACCTGCGGGATAGAAGCCATTTTAAATGGGCGGGGCTAATATGATTTGCACTTAAATGGTGTTAGCTATTTAATTTCGGAGGTTAATTGAGGAATGGCTTGTGGAATTTAATAGATTGTAAATAGCTGCTTAGGTTGGGAGATTATTAAAATATATGTTATCTTTAATGTGAAATAGTAGATAGTTATTAAATAAATAATTATTATATTTTTGCAAAATATGTATTAACAGTGCAAACATTTTTGTAATCCTTACATATGCGACCTTACCTTTAAGTCTAGTTTACCTTAAGTTTAATATGAGCTTGTACGAATATATGATCTTAACTTTGATATAAACTCACTTTTTAAAGTATTGTCTAGGTGTTAAGTGTTCAAGAATAATTTCTATTTTCCACCATCATGTGTCGTTTGCTTTTGTATATATACAATATACATACATATAAAAAGAGCAAAATCTTTCCTTTAACTATTCCTCATATTTACCCTTTCCGCTGCAATGTTAGAGTTGGGCCCCTGTTCATCGCCCTTAAATATGAAAGATAACACATAAATTACGCCTCACGACTTGTGTATACACACTCCCTTTTTTATTGTGGTGGGGTAGTCAGAGGCTAGAGTGCCCATCTCCGCAATTTCGAAGCCATGTTAGGTATGAGTCAATCGAAGCCCGCGTTTTACTAGAAAGACAGCACCCAACGTAATAGGTAGTGAACCGTATTGCCGTATATAGGCACTGGCTATTCCACCTAGGTTTCCTCACAATGTTTTCCCTCACCGTAAGTGACTGTAAATATGTACCTATAAAATATCTCGTTTGTTGTCTCGTTTGTTGTTGTGTTCAAAGCTAGCGATCTATTTCTATTTACCAGCTAGTTACGTTCTTCAAAATCAAAAACCAGAACCAAATAAAATCTTTTTAGATATTCGCGATATTCGTTTATTTTAAAAGAAAACGCGACTTCTTTTATAAACAAAGCATTACCTTTGCTACCCGAATTTCGCTTTTTTCATAATTTCCGCATAGAACAGTTTTGGTAGCGGTTCAATCTCGCAAGGAGCGTTCATTGAATGTATCAGGGAAGGATTCCCCTAAGACAAGTGTGTGAGGCATCGCGTGGGAGGGAATGCGTGCCAGTATCGATTTTCTCTCACACAATTCACCCCGGGGCAATAGAGGCCTGCCGTCGTGTGCTAAACTTCTTATATCTGGTGATTCTGCAAACGCTTCACCAAATAGACTAAACAGTGCGTGGAACGCCGATTAATTGAGTAAGTTAGATAATTATAAAGGTTTAGATTATTGTGTAGCGTAAGATGTTATATCATATACCAAAGTATTAATCAAATTATAGTAAAATAAAATAAAGGTTTTTATAGATTAAAACTTGATATTATTATAGTAAGCAATGCAGAATATATAAATATTTAGCAATGCATTTATTTATTTCTGATGGTATTCTAGAAACAACAGTATATGATATAAAGAATTGAAAAATATGGTTAGATAAGTGACAAAACAAATTCAGAATCGTTACAGTGTTCAACCAATGATATAATCAGTTTATCTTAGTTTGAAACAGAGGTTAATCTATGTATGCCCATACAAACTTAATAATGCACGTCGCCATTAGCCATTCAGAGAAAGCGGAGTTATTAAGGAGTCTGTTTAGCGGTCTAGTCTGTGTCGTGCTAGCATGACATCTCGACAGTCGTAAACAAAGGCCAATGCGTCACCCGTACTACGAACAATCGGAGGAGGCTTTTCACAGAATTGTTTGGTCGTTTAGCACTTTATGTATTTTTGGAGGTGGTTGATTGATCGAGTCTTCGTGAAGACTGTAAATTTATACTTATATATGGTCTATTGTACCTAAGAGTATACTTGTTTTCTCTTTAAGATATGGTCACTTATACCTGAAAATAGTTTCGATACCTCTTTAAGGATGGACAGAACTTTGGTGACTTAATGTGTGACATAAGGTGATATAATTAATAAGGTTTTAATAATTATACTTCTCGCGGTTGTGGTATCAACAATATTAACAATAGGTTGTTCGTTACAAATACAACAAAATTTTGACTGGACTGGAATGGCAAAAAAAGTATGATTTTATTTTTAAACCACAAGTCGCGTTCGTGTGATCAAAATATAGTTAACGAGAGTCTTACAATAAGCATATTAAAATCTATGCTACAGCGGAATCATTTATTCATAAGGTGAAAGAATGTCATTGACATAAGTTCATCACAATCTCATCTCATTAAAAATGTATAATTTATTCACATGGTGCCATTTTAATTTCAGCCATCGTATCAGAGAGGGTGCATTGGTCCCCAACCCTTTAACATTTCCAAAGTGTCTCTTCATACCGGTATCAAAAGATAATGTCAATTGAAACTGAACCTTATTGCGTGCAGGTTAAGATACACTATTAGTCAAAAATCAGTGCCATTTTAATTGGTAAAGTAGGTCATCCATATTCCTGGGTCAACACATAAAATTATGCTTTAATGTCTTAATTCTTTATGTTAGGCTTTATGTATGGGCCGGTGATTACATGTTATCTATTGCCTGTCCTAACTGGAGTTTGTTTTGTGACTTCATTTGATACCATTTATATGGAAAACTTGTTAAAAATAATATAATATAGGGAAGATAATTATCTTGCTCTATGTCACGTAGAATGAAAAATAAATATAATTTCACGAAGCAAGTACTTATTGCTTAAGATAGAATAGAACGAAAAAAACAACTATTCTTACATTTAGTAAGGAACGATGGTCTTTAATACTAATATATTAAGACAAGGACCTTTGCGTGTGCTACTGATATTTGTTACACAGATAACCTCCAAACTCAGTAAGACTCGTAGGTATGAATTAACGTTTGAATGAGGTACACCCACTATTCATAAGATTGTATTATAGTTTTGTAATAGTAAGTAATACCAAAAACCTGAGAAATTACTTAACTCAAGTTAACTTCTCTGATAGTTTTGTACGCAGCTGTAATGTTGGATAAAACTGATCTGTATTGTCTGCTAACAGAGATATAGAAGTCAACAATTTAATAAATTTTATTTACAATTCAGCTTAACTATTATTCTAGTTTTCTGGAATGTTCTAACATAACTATAGTTTTTTTATCAAACATCCCACCGAAATATACTCCTTAAACCCCTTTTTAGAATATACAACCTGTTACACGACTATTAACTAGAATGTTTAATTATATACGTGTGTCAGCTTCACGTTTCTGTAGAAAATAGGGCACGGAAAAATCACAGGTACTCTTAATGTAGGGTTGGTCACCCTCATCCTAAGGAACACGCGGCCTTAGGGCTCATTCACACGGACACTGATTTTCTATTACATCTGTACATAGTCTTTTAAATAATAAAAGATGTTATTACATACATAAATAATCTTTTTAGTAAGAAAAGATGTATGATTTTGTACAGAAGGTGTTTCACATGAATGTGTTCATTGTAAGAAGATTGTAAGAAGGAGTGATCAGAGTCTGAATATATAAAGTGAGGACTATCTGAGAAATCAGTGAGTATCCTCAGTATTAATTTACTGTTTCGTACGATCATACAATAAGGTACTGATACATAGAAATATGGATAGATATATAATGGAGATAAAAATCATCATAAATTTTGATGAGTATTAAAAACCTAGATAGAAACATGGAAGGAATTCTAAGCGAGGAAATAGTTTAGTAAAGTATAAGGAACAGTATATCGTAACATAAAAGAGATAAACAATGATTTAACGTACTAACTTTTTTTTATTTGTAACATAAACTACAAATATTTAGAAACACTGAAATTACTTAAAAAAATATTACAAAATAAAAAAAATATTAAAACAACACATTTGAACCTTTACGCACCTAATGTGACCCCTTATTGTGGGTTAATGACCCCAAAATTTAGGGGTTCGCGATTTTGGGACTAGTAGTCAAAAGAAGGGTCTAAAACGCAAGGGCACCGAGCGGTCGATATTCATCTAATTTTTCAAGGGCCCCCTCACAAGATACTTTTTGTTATCATTCCACTCTCTTAAGAAGGGTGTCAATGTTCTTTGGGGACACTATAAGGGACCTACGCGTTGTGGAATTAAAAGGAATATATTTAGAAAAAAAAGTAATGATATTGTGCTAAAATTATAAACTCAGAATAACTATGGTTACTGTAATATAAATATAATTGTATATACATGCTAAAAGTAGTTTAAGAAGAAAAAGATTCTTCTTACCCTCAGAATAGTTATTAAATATAAAGGAAATAATTAATTCAACATCATAATACTTAAATGATCACCGAAAATAAAGCTGTATGTATGTAAGCAATGATAAGTTTGGATTGGGACTGTACTATTTTGGTGTCCAATTTAGTTCAATTGTTGGAAAGTAAAGTTAAATTGTTTATTATTTAGTGATTGTTTAATATCTACCCTAAAAAGAAGTAAATGGAAAAGTTAGTATATTTTTTGCTTTGAGATGTAGTTAAAAAAGCCAATTCAGTAATTTAAATATTTTATTAAAAACTTTCGCATTCAGTTACTATACAAAAACATATTGATAGAGCTTTAATAAAAACAAAATTTTAAACCTATAATAAAACTATAAACAATATTTATTCCTCTTTACAACGCGTGAGCCCTAACACGTCATAAACAAATCATTGGTTTGGAAAACTAAGTAGAGCGATAGTATCGAAAGGTGCACGTAATTATGACAGCGCTGTCATTAGAGCCGTGGTTATAGCTAATTTTGCGTTTTGTCGGTACGCAAAGCAACAATTATTGGTACCCCATGAGGCAGGTACACTCAACTAGTTTATTGTTTTCGAACACGAAGGGTAAAGTGGAATAACCAAAAACTATTATGCTTTTTTTTTAATAAATGATTCATTCTTTTTGTAATGACAAAAAAAGGAAAATTATGAGATAGATGTATAAATTCTTAGGAGTTAATATGACACATTTCCAAAAGCAACGTTGAGATTAATTATAGTATATATTAGAAATATTCAATAATTTTTTTCTAGCTATTCCAAATCTTGCACCGTACTTGTAACTTAATAGTTCTCTAATTATGAAGTAACAACAGTTGAGAATCATCATCATCAGCCTGTATCAATCCACTGTTGGACATAGGCCTCCCCCAAATGACGCCACTTCTCCCTGTCAGTGGCCGTTCGCATCTATTCGATGCCACTCACACATTCGAACAGTTGAGAATAATAAGGAATAATAAGCTAATATAAGTTTATCAGGTACTAGTGAGAATTATTTTAAGTAAATTCATGTTATATATTCACGTCTCTTAATTCCTTTCAGAGTGGATACCTCTTTTTTCATGAAGCCATGATAATAATATTTTATAAAACAATAATAAGAATATTTGACTTCCCAAATTAGAACATGTAACTAACACTTTCTTCCGCTCTACGGAATATTTGGTTTTGTGATGTCATATGGAACATCGGTGGTATGTTGCTCTTTACTTCTCATATTATATTAGCACGGGATATACATACATAAATCGGTATAATACATAATGTAGTATGTTACGTTACATAATGGATGTAGTTCTAATATCAAGTATAACAAATGGCTTATGAAGTCAAAGTGACGTGCGTAAATGAAATTAGGCAACCGTCTCTACGACGTCTGGTCCAAATAAAGTAAATATTTAATAAGCCTGGCATTTCTTAGAATTTAGCTCAAGTTATCATCCAATGCGACAGGCAAACTCACTTTATAATTCTATAGGCTTCATTTCATTACATAGATAGGAATTTGTTTTAACTGGATGATAAATTAATTGCAAAACGAAAACATCAATTATTTAAACGCTGCATTTTCTTTCTTGTAATTCCGGGGTGATGATGATATGTGATATTTGATAAACACATAAAAAATAGAAAATTCTATTTGAAATAAACAAATGAACAATGCGACGACTGAAGTTGCTATTTTGGATAACCCAAATTAAATTCTTCGTTAGAATGATGAGTAAAACAATATTTCTTGATATTGTTGACATGAAGCCAAATAAACCTAAAACTAAACAATACATGATTAACCTTCAACATAAATCCTTGAAAAATCAAATATTAAAAAACTTTCCTAAATTCAAACAATATCTTACCATTATTATAATTCATATATTACATACATATGTTTTAATACATTTCGGTGTGGATATTATATTTTCATCTATGTCACTTTTTAGCATGAATATTGGGATTGTGATGTCACATGTTGCTAGCCAGCCGCTACTATTATCAAACTAAAACCATGAAACTCTATAATTTCCCCCAATAGTTCTACTTTTCGTCCCATTTTAGTAGAACTCTTCTTAGCGGAACCATTTTGTTTTCCCTTCTGATTCTCAAAGAGCGTCATAGAATAATTCGGTTGCTGATTCTGGCAGTTGCGAGGGCACGAGGGCGAGGGGATGCTGCGCCTTGTTTTTGGAGCTCAGGCCTCAGACTCCACCTCCGATAGACTCAGGAAGGGTAAGGAAACGTCGAGTTAAGGTAAAAAGAAAGAGTGTATAAGGATATTGGGTGGTGGTAAAATCTAAGATATTGGTAGAAATGCAGACTGAATCTTGATTAACAATAAAGTGTTATCTAGATCTGTCAAAGAAACAAACGTTAAAAAAGGTATTTAATTCAATGAGTTCGAAGTGGCTATAGATAACTACCTTCGAAATTGCGGAGATGGACACCTGAGCCTCTGACTATCCCGCAAGGGTTAAAGGTCATTAACGCGTTTGTCGTTTGTTATGAAAAAATATCGTTATTAACATTTTTTCATTATTAACATTCAGTATTCACGATTATAATGTTGAGAGAACAAAGTCACAAAAGAATTAAGTGTAGGTATGTCTCCATCTATCAAGAAAGTAGTCTGCAGCATCTAACAAATATCGAAGGCCTTTTGGGCCAATCCTCAGTACGTTTTGTTTTCGGTCCTTAGCGTTTTGGTTTCGTAAATTATTCAGCGAGAAACTTTTTTGTATAGCACATTCACGTTTATATGATTGGAACCAAATTATTACATATTTTTCTGAGTTCTTTAAGTTAGCAAACTTCCTTATAAGGGAAACCATTACCATCGTCAACAAAAAGAATTTCCAATTAATTTTACGTATTTCTCTTCTTTGTTCGAGAGTACACACAGTTTGATATAACCTTTTATTGAGCTATTCGTAGCACATTGAAACCCCAAAAGCCTACGGTAGAGCCTCTCAGAAGAAAGAATAAGGTATGGGCGCTACGTATTTGCCATTGAGATGACGTCGTAGCTATTAATCGAGAGGATCGCAGAGCCGCGCGCCCTCCCTTCGCCCGGCGCGCCTGTCAGTCGTACTCCCCCATTGAGCGCCGCGCGTAAACTCATGGCAAGGGGAGTCCCGGCCAGAGAGATTTTAGGTTAGTGGACATGTAGGCATATAGACGGAAACACGGCAATATTGTTGCCACATTTACTTCTTGTCGTTTCGTGCTTTTTGTTCGTTCGTCGCGTCATCGTTCGTCGTAGTCTCGTGCAGTATTGTTTTGCTTAGCGTAAGTGTGTGTTAGACGTAAGTACGGACTTAAGTTTAGGAGTGACTTTGAAACTTTTGCAATACTACGAGTGCGTAAGACGTGATTTAAGTGACATCGTGAACGAAAACATAATGGATTTCAGTGATTGAATTTTTCCTGTGGAAAGTGTATAATAAATTCTGTACTTATACTTTTGTTTACGTGAACAGTGGTACTGAAACAGAGTGAACGAGTTAGAAACGTATTTACTGTGACGTGTATGAAGTAATGTGAAAACTTGTTTGTAAACAAACACGCGTGAAAACTCTCACTGTTGACACAACAAGCATTGCTACCTCAAATAGTCTCGTGTTGTAAGATAATAACTAGATTAAAACATTACTATTACCTCATTAACTATATAGACTTACGTTTAGTTCATTTTCCATTAGAATTGGTGCGGGACCGAAGGATCGCTTAGTATGTGGGAAATGCATAAGTGAACTAAAATTAGAACTTAAGCGAATAAGAGCGCATTTGATGTGGCAGGAGCGAGCACTCCGCAGCAGTCGGTGGTGGAGCGCGCGCTTTTCACTCAACACTCGTCGCCTTTGCGAGCGTAACAAACTAGTGCACGTGAAAGTGAGGTGATACTTTTGAATACAACTAAACACCGCTGTAGTAGTAAAACGATCGATAATATTACGCATTACCGCTCCCGGCCGCTCTGCGAGAGGAGTGATCGTGTGCACGGCACGCACACAGAGAGCGCCTCGCACACAGCGGCGGCGCGCCCCTGCGTGAGGCCGTCATCGCGCCGAAAGCAATTCCTGACGGCGAATGTAAACAACCTCCGCATGCCGATGACATACACGTTAACGTCGAGCTTATGATGAATTGAATTGCGCTGTGTGCTCACCATTAGCGACCTCATAGTACAAATGCACCATTTTTATGCCAAACTATAAACGTACCTGATAACTGTAAATAACTGTTGGAGTGTTCGTTGTTTAAGAATCTAGTAGTAAAGGTCATGCTTGTGGGCCCAAATATTTATAACATGAACCCGGGTTTGCTGGCTTATGGCTTTAACGTGCCGGGTCAACAGTTTCCGTTGAACATGGCGCACGCGATCCCCCGAGGCTCCGGGCAGGGGTCCCAGGAGTCCTGCAGCGGGAGCATGACGGAGAGCGCCCCGCAGACGCCCGTCAGGACCCCGGCACCTAACATAAGCCGGGGGTCCTCTTCGCCACTGCTGACCCCGGCCGAGCGCACAGGGGCGCCCCCTGGTGCAGGCAAAGATGCGGTGAAGCTGTTCATCGGCCAGATACCGCGACATCTGGAGGAGGAGGAGCTGCGGCCGATGTTCGAAGAGTTCGGCAAGATATACGAGTTCACAGTGTTGAAAGACAAACACACTGGCATGCATAAGGGTAAGTATTAGATTGGTATAGAGTTCATACTTTAAGGTTTGGCTAAGGAAAAAATTCATACAACTTTACCTAGTTTGCTATGCATACTTTTGCAAGGTATGTTATATGAAATTGTAAATGGTGAATTGACAATTAGGAAGTCAATCAAATAATTTATTTGTTTTTAATAATGACTGTTGCCTATATGGAAAAAGTTTGTATTAAGGGTAAATATGATCCTAACATCAATAGTGGACGCTAATTATGTGACAAGAAGTTCTTACTTTAACCAAATATAGCACAGCCTTACATTTCGCTATGTTGTTACAGTCAATGAGGTGCTATGGTGCTTATTGATTGGCAATCAGTCATATCCCAACTAATACTTCAAGTTTTATTCCCCGAGTGACGTGCAACCTTAGTATGAATGTAATGTACATTGAACTGCTATTTCACGTTTCATATATCATTCTAAGCAAGGCAAAACCACAATGCGACACTCGAAGCAACAGACCATTCATTAAATAGCGTGCCATGACGTCATACGTACGCCACTACTTGACTCGTAAGGATAAAGAAAAATAGTACTATTTACAAGATGCAGACTAGAAATCCAAAATAGATGTGTATAAAATCTTTTTCCAACTTAAATTTTATACTTCAAAAATATTGTTTGATTCAAATTGCTATTCATTTATAAGTGTCCTTACTTATATATACGAGTATTACTAGAAAATAAAAGAAGAACTGTGAAGCGTTAATGTATTATTGTTTTTATATGTATATTATTTTCTAAGCTCTTTCGGAAACATAAAATTAGGTTAGGTAATAATTCTCGACCCTTATCACGAATGGTAGAGTACTAGCTATCTTCGTTCGAGAGAGATTCATATGTTCTTTCTGTGATTGGAGTTATATACATCCACACTTTAGACGTAAGGTATAATGGTCTTCAATGATATGTTATATATATTTAAATCCTTTTTGCCCCAAGTACCACAAACAAGTCTATTTGAGTACGTCCTTACGCTTAATAAATGCTGTGAGCAAACTAATATGCAATGCAACGGTCATTACTCACGTTGATTGCTGGCTCTCAAGACCTGATTCCATATCTAACTAGAACTGGAGCTTAATCACTGTTTCCTGACGTCATTGTGATTTGGCACTTTTTATTCATTTATTTTATTAGTTAGAAACTAATACGGACTCGTCTGTACGGAAATAGGTGTGACCAGTTTGGATATTTGTGTTTAACTAAGAAACATATATTCTTAAGGGAGAAGAGTTAAATAGAACAGGTATATTCTTCCTCTGATGGCATAACAAGGATTTGGTCATTGACCTGCAATCAGGCAACAATATATGGGCTATATTGTTTATTTACATCTCGTTCTGATATGGTGACCGATTCGATATTATTTTGCATATGATGAACTGTGAATTTGTGTTTGTGAAGTTATGCATTGGTTTAATATTATCGCAGAATGTAACTAAATAACCTTTCATTCAAATATAACATAAGACCCCTCTTACTACTAAGTCTGGGTCTAATGAAATCTATTAAGCGGTAGGCTAGCAATCTGTCATACATTTATGCGATTTCGATTATTATTCTAAAAGTAACGGAGGAGAAATTACATCTCAGTTATATCCACCCTCAATAATATGTCTCTGAACTTTAAGTAAGGTTTAAACAAAGGGCATTTCAACGTTCGTACAGCATTTCATATATCCTAAAACATGCGTCAAAGTTTTCAATATGCATATAGTGCATGCCATGATGCACTTTACGCTTCGTTGCGCTTCCAATCACAGCTGACCTAGGAATACGTCAGACGAGCGAAGACGAGTGAAAAATTAGTTTTAGCATCATGGGAGCTCGTTGAATACTTTTTGAAATAGTAGTGATTAATCAACTCGTATATATTGTTGTTTGCTTATCAATTTAAAGAGCATAATTTACTCTTTATGTGTTAAGGAAACTTACACACTTTTTTTAGGACGTTGTTTCATGTATTTTGAGATGCATAATACCTTCAAGTCATCACATCATATTTATTAAGCTAAGCGTTATTATCCGAAATTTGTTCCTTAGATTTTGCACTACATTAGATCTTTATAAAATAATATTACTTAAATTACTTACAATATTTTCATTACATACTCTTTTCGAAAAAAATACGGTATTCTCTTCAAAATTATACATTCACTCACATCAACCAGCCTCTATTATTTCTATTTTATTAATACGGAACTCCAGAACCATAAAACCTACACTATTAACATTGACTATTAGACGAAAATAAACCGTGAGTGTTCCCTGGATCAGGCACTGGAGCACCTCAGGGCGAATGAGGCCTCTCGCGACTCATTGAGTGCTTAATGGGGTGAAATATTCCATAGGTATAATTAGGCGGGTAGGCATGCCTAGTCAGCGCTTGTCCGCCATTCGATTAATCGGAGCTGTTAATTAGTGACAGGTTATTGTGAAACATCTATATTTATGTCTGTATCATAGGATTTGTACGGTGTGAAATGTACCTAGCCACCGACATGACGTATCGTATAAAAAGTTCTCAAGTAATAATAATAACAATAATCCTTTATTTAGATTCCACAGTATATTACAATAATATAAATGATCGACACAAGATAAAAAAATGTTATACACAAAAATCAAATAAAAAAACGATACATAAATACAATTTAATGTCAGTCATTAAAATATGCACGCTGCGGAGATCCCAAATGGCGTCGAGTTCGCAAAAAGTATTAGTGAGTTACCAAACAAGGTAATTATAATAAATATTAATCTGTATTTTATTTATGGCAATTAAGGAGATTGGTGATGAAAACTAGCGTATCGTATTCGGAAAACCTTTATCCCCTCAGTGATAAACTCACCTTATCACATTTAATTGAAGCCCCAGAATGATTGTTAAAAAACCTCATGTTTTACAACACGATTGTCCTTAAAAGTACTCACAACCCCCGTACTTCAGAAACGTTGATGATGTTTTATTCATTTCAGTTTGATCTAGCTAATGCCAGGGTATATCAATGAGATAAAGACTAGTTTTAATAGTTTGAATACACTCGTAGTTCTTTATATGTTCCCTCTGACATATAAGCCCAGATGACGTCATATGAAATACTACGACCCACGACACAGTCCCTGAAGCGTTGGCGCCGCACGTCGCCAGTGTGACGCAACCTTTATTCCTCGTCCATTAGTTAGTTCTAATAATTGATAATTTACTTTACTCTTATATCTAAACAAATTATGTACATATAAACATGAGTTCGTCGTAGCTCAGAATCCGACGAAGCTCAATTGTTTGGGGTTTGACTTTGTATCAGTGGGTACAAGGTTCAAAACCCACTTGAGCATGCACCAATGGAAATAAAGTAAAATAAATTTCTATGTACATTTTCGTAATAAAAATATATTCAAATTCTATGGTGAGGGAAAACATCGTGAGGAAACCTACCTGTTCCTAGAACAGGTAATGGTTAGTGCTTCTAAATGGCCACATGGCTTGCCACCTGTCACATTGAGTACTAACTATCTGGTTAACACGTGGGTTCGAGGTAGCCGTAGAATTACTACCTTCGCAATTGCAAAGATGGATACCCAAACCTCTGACTACCTCGCAAGGGTTAATGGTCGTGAACGCGATTGTCTTTGTCTTATATAAAACACTCTGTGAATCAGTAATCAAGATATTGTATATAATATTGGGTTTAAGTAAACTTCTAAGTCACCTTAAGAAAGAAAATTGTCTATAATAAGTTTAGGGACATTTTACCAACTCTACAGGAGTTTTCCACTACGCACCATCACATTGTACAGTTTACTTTAGCCTTTTAGACCACCCGGCGAGTATACTAAACTTATTTATCTTGGTAACAGCATGCCAAGAAGAAACTTAGCTTATTGCTATTCAATCGAAATGTGGAAAACGAACGTTCGTTTGTTTAAGTGTTGTCGTTGTTGCCTATGAATATTGTGTTACGAGGTGTTACCCTAGTCAATATAATGACTGATGCAAACAATGTATTACTCAAGACCTGTAACATAATGTGAGTTTACAAATAGTTGTTGTTCGCTGAAAGGGTTGACCTTCGTGATGTATGTGTTTCGTACTACATGATTAAAGTAAGCCTATATGTAAATTGTACATTTGTATATAAAAATGAGACCTTTTAACCACGGGTATTTACTTATTTGATAAGCTACTCTTCTATAGATAATAATAGATTAAGATAGAATCATCACGCCTGTTTCCTTACGAAACGTATGTAGGGATAACAAGTCAAAAACATAAATTAAAAACTTTTTCGTCTATACTATTGAATGTTGAGAATTATCTTTATACTGACTCCATTGTTCCAGTTTACCATGAATAGAGATTAATAAAGCTGGAATGTTTTGCCTTCCAGCCATATCACATCGTACCGTTGTTTGTGTTCCTATTCCTCCAGTGTGTATTGAATTCTAAATCCAATGTTCTGACTGACGTTTATGTCATTGCATGGAATATTTCAAATCCCTCTGCATGGAATACTTAAATGGCTATAGTTAACATTTTAGAACTTATCAGAGGTTCTTACTTAGTATATAGTATATGGAATCAGAGATAAGTTATAAATTACTGAGAAAATTCTAGTTCCGGTCTAAGATTTTAAACCAATTATCTTTACAACTGCTCTTTTACAATTGTCTAAATATAATTCGTATCCATCTAACAAAATACACACGTGGTTCAGCCTTTCGAAGACTTTAGTCAAACTACACGTAATATTACCACCAATATTTTATCGAAAGGGTAGCAATAGCGTGCTTCCAAAGTATAATCGATTAACCCATATTAAAATTCATTTTGCTAATTAAAGCGCTAATGTAATTATAAAAAGCGTCCCTTGTAAACACAGCGCAGTCATTGTGTTTGTAGAATCGTACGTCAGTCTACGGCGCCCACTATTAGCTCTAATATAATATAGACATAGGACCGGAATCACCCTCTAATGGGCCGTTCCTGACACGACCACTTTCCTACCTAGTAGGTCGACTAATTTCAAACTTATTTGGGATTATATCAGAAAATAATCAGTTGGTTTATAAATAAAAATAGTTTTATTAAATTAGTTTTAAGACAATTCTTTTGATCCGAATCTTGTGGTTGATATTATAAAATTGTCAATATCCTAAAAAACTCTATTTTTAATGTATGACTTAAAAAGGGTGAAAAGGTTCTCGGTGGTACAACATAAGAGTATAATATACTAAAAAAAAAATCCTACATATTTATCTCGCAAATATCTATTCTCCCATTGTATAAGATCATCAACAATGCCACCATTTTTTAAATAATGCAGATTTAACTCTTTAGACTTTTAAACTTTGTAAACTCTATCCATTGAATCAAAGACTACGATAGGGTCCAAAACCCACGATAATATATCTTCTAAAGCCTATTTCTGTATGTTTTTAAATACCCTAAGTATAAATGAGCCCTGGACAACATAGGAGTCGGCTGAACAACTCCAATCGTCCGCGGAGCGAGAGCCGTCGATAGTCAGATGCAATCAGCCGCGTGTCAATCAACGGCCGCCTTACTTAATTACCCACTGTGAGTGCGTCGGCCTATACTACGGATGTGCGAGCTACGGGTGACGTGTAGAAAAAGAATGGGAAGAGAAGAGGTTCTCAATAGAAGGAAGGGAATAAAGACTAGATTAAATTAATGTTTTAATTGACTTTAGGTGGTAATGAAAAGTATGTATATAGAAATTTCCTTATACGGATTTGATACAAAGTTTTTGGAGCGATTAGAGTATTGGAAACTATTTTAACAAATTTCTTGATGAGGTGTGAGTTACAGATTTGAAATTAGGTAACATATACCGGGTACTATATTAAATTAGCTAACTTATTTCAGAAAAACTTTGGCTACGATTTGGTGATGTCTAGAAACACTATCAATTTCGTACTAACGTTCACATAGATGCTATCATTATACGTTATGTAAGTAAATGATAGTTTATTACTTCTAATATGATAACTTGTATGTTTAAACACAAATGCTAAGAGCGTATTGGTACAACTCTTTCGAAAGTATGTTGGATACGATTTAAAAAAAGCAAATGCTAATTAACATCCCGCTGGCTTTCGGAATGGATTCTTTGTTTTCTCGCCAAAGGATTGCACGATCACTGCTGTGATTTCCACAAGTAACGACTGTCTGTAAAATGTGCTGAGTTGCCCTAGGTTGTGAAACGTCTTACGTCATTGGTGTGTGTAGTGAATATTATCTGCTGAGTAAGGCTAAGTGATGTTGCGTTTATCCAAAGGTTTTAGAAGAAATAAGGGTTGGAGACTGAAGTACATATATTTACCAGTATGGTTGGTGTGTATGAAGCGTTAAAACCATGGAGTGGTGTGTAAGTATGAATAAGGCTGGAGCGTAGCGTCGCGGAGGCTCGGGGGCGCGCGCAGTCGCCGCCGAGTGGCAGTGTGGAGGCGGCCGCGCGGCAGTCCCGAGTCTCGCAGCTGAGGCCGCACACCGCGCTCCGCACGCGACACACGTAAACAAACCACGAGTGCTATGCGCGAAGTCTTATGATACCTGCCGACCAAAATCACGACTTTCCGTTAAAGTTTTGGTGTTTTCTTTTAACGTAGCTTGTTTGTATTCAACGGTTCCGTTTGTGCGGCTGCTTTCGTTTCCACGGTTTGGTGTTAGGGGTTAAGATAAAAATATTAAATATATTGATTAAAAACGTGTCTTTTTAGTGCCATTCGAAACGTATGTAAGAGAAAGTGAAGTAAAGTTTAGTACGCTTAACTTAATCTATTGCGAGTACAAAGTTCGTCATTTAGTTGTCTTTCGCCTTCTTCTCTTAGAATAAAGTTTGTTTCTATACTGATAGCAAAACTTTTAAATCTTAGGCTAATTGTACTTACTAGTTCTAAAGACTATTGACGAAATATTGAGAAAGACTGTGTTTAAAACCAGCGTATTCATGAATGATGTCTTTGATATGTCGAGGTAAGTGGCTTTTCTTTACTACGAGTTGTTTCTCATCCAGACAAACTATATCCTTTTTCATTACATTAAATAACCTTCATCATTTATTTGAAAATATACAATTAAATATTACACATTCATAAACAGTCCTATGTTTAGCTTAAGAGATCATAAAGTGTGATAATAACAAATGGTTGAAGTAACTTAAATCTTATTACTTTAGGAGACATTGCCTAAATTATTGTTATAAATGAACCTTATATATACTTGTTTGCAGAGCCCAGCCCGCTAATGACTGAGCCGCTACTCAGCCTGTTCAAATCTCCCTTATCAGGTACGGCTTTATCTCACATGCTTCGATAAGTACTCTTGATAGAGCAATGTTCATTACATACTTGTAGTTCACATACAAGTGCAAAAAACAATGTAAATGTCTAGATAAGACATTGAAAAGCACTATTTAGATAAGCAAAATAAATAACTACTGTTTTGAAATAGTAGTTTGATTTATTACACTTTTAAAATGAATACTAAATGAATAATCGTGTTACTTAACTAATAAAACTATTGTTTTTGTTGAAGCAGAATTGTGTAGAAAACGTGTGGATTTTTACGTAAATTGAAATCAAAGTTACTTCATATTAATTAATCAATTACATCGTGGTTTAACTGTGACGTTAAAACCAAAAACAATGTTATATTCAAGTAAATTTTAATTAGATAAGTTATGACATTTAGACGTAGCATTCTAGGCACAATATTTCGAGAATACTTTTGCGTATTTAGTTTAACCAGCTCGTAGCTGACATTCGCTGACCTTGAATGACGTCAGGGTTCGATAGTCCTGCATTGAAAAGAAACTTAATCTAGATACCTCATCGTAGTTAATTTATAACATGATTCTGTATGAATTCATTCTTGTCACACCAACGAGTATAATATTATTATTTACTAATCGTATCAGTTTCACGTTCATAGATATTAGTGCCCACCTCTAATACCTATCCTTTCTAATATAAGCCTGCAATAAATGTATACACACATTCCCGTTCTTTAATCCCTTAACAAGTAAAAATACCTTGTCTTATGTCTTATTGAACATTAGTGACAGGTCGATAGCCCATCGCTTACCATATCCCGGGAAGAACGGCAACTAGTTAGCATTTTTTTAAAGTTCCAAACTTGCACGGGGCTACAATAAATATCTAGATCGTGAAATTATAAATGATTTTTTCCATGACAATAATACATATACACATCACGCCTAATTCCCTATAAAGGTGAAGGCAGAGATCACGGATCCCCTTTTGTCGCGATCCTGACAGATCATTTTCTTTTTTTTGACACTTATACAACTCCTCGTACACATTCAGAGGTTATAGGTACTCCTAACGTCACCATTTTTCAATATAATTTCTATCTGATTTATTATCATATGTCTGTCATATGTCTTTTTAGACCGGCCGCTACGTAAAAAGGGTCATTGATAGTGATTACAGAAAACATATCCTTAAGTTTTAAAGTATAAACATTTTCTTAAATACATTAATGAAGGCTACGTTTAATCACTACGTATAGTAACCAGCGTATTCATTTCCATTTCCAATTAATAGTTATTGATATTGAATTTCTATTAAACCCGTTGTTCCCTACAAATGAAAAGCAATTGCCAGTAAAATACCAAATTATAATGAGTAAGTAATTGTTTCACAAACAAATTATTAACAGCGACTGCTGAACAAACAAAGTGAACGCATATTAATAACAGTCTATCAAATAAATCTGAAAATTTTAAATGGGATCTGAAATGAAACTCATCCACGCTCGTCAAATTAATGTGGCTACTGAAACATTCCCCTTGCCGCAATTATTACTGAAAATGAGTTTAATGCAAGGCCGAATGAACTTTTCGGCTTAATTCAAAAGCAGGTATGTTTGAGCTATTCATATCTTTGGAGTATATAACATAATGGTTATTCTAACCCATCACTATTCTAAGAAGATTGAAATATTCATAGGAAGTTTTCATTGACTAGCACGAATCACAAATTAACAACCTTACGTTAAATCTACACATACATATCACACCTAATTCCCTTTAGAGGGGTAGGCAGAGATCCTCCCACTTGCGCTTCATTGACACTCAAATCTCACTCCGTTAAATCTCTGAGCGTTAAAATTAATCCTAAAATCATTGTTTTGCTTACAAGGAACGTACCTTGCCGATATCTGTTCAAATGTAGAATAAGTCTCGTTTTCTTATAAAATGAATTAAAATCACAAATTTGTTAAAAATAATACCATCTTTATGAAATTCGCAATTTTAATCTATTTTATAACATAACGAGTCTATATGTAAATTTTTTCTGTTTTACATTTACCGTAAGGAATTATTATTGAAATGTATTTATTCTTTTGATGTGTGCATCTGTATTGAGGGCCCATTTTTCAAATATTGGACAATCGAAATGAAACTCACAGGGCATTTAGTAAAGAATTAGTAAAAACTATAGCATCTACTCTTAAGAACACGTCAAATACTTGCATATACATATTTCATTTACACATAACATAGTCACCCTACAGAATTTTCTCCTATATAAATAATCAAAGTCATTTTCCTCTTAAAGTGTGATATTTAGAGGCATGTAAATATTGCACGGATTTAGTAAAAAATTAGTAAAATTAGTCATACTTATGTACGCTAGTGTAGATGGCTTAGTTTAGTCAATATCGCCGAAAGTTTAGGGCTCTCAGTTTGTACGTCAGATGAAAATTCAAATTTCATTTTCTCTTAAACTATTCGCTTTTGTATCGTTATTTCTTCATCACTAATTCATTGAGCCATTGAGCTTCAAGATAATATAAGTTACATTAGTCTTTTTGTATAGAAATGTTCATTTTTTGATGATTCCAAAAGTCAGAGAGCTCTGAACTGAGGGCCATAGCAAAATCGCTCTAAACCTATATTTAACGCATTTTTGAGATTTAAGTTTTTCTTAATTTTTTTAAGAAATTCTTTACTAAATCCTCGAATAAACAGCATTATCCCAGGATTCGTACTTTCCGAGATCTAGAAAATGCTGGCATCTGGATTGAGGGCCACAGTTTTTTGACAATAACTTTTTTGTCTCAAGTTTAAGAAATTTAAGAATAGATGCTATAGTTTTTACTAATTCTTTACTAAATGCCCTGTGAGTTTCATTTCGATTGTCCAATATTTGAAAAATGGGCCCTCAATCCCGATGCACACTCTTTTGATACATACTATTATAATAAAAACAGGCAACGTATTTTTGATTCACAAGTACCTCATTATAAAATAAAAGTAAATCTGGTCTAGTTTAATCAAATTCAACATCTCAAATTCCCCACTCCTAAAACCTTCTTGGTATTTAAAATGGAAACGGTAGAAATTGGAAACAATAAATCAAATTTGACTCTGATTCAACTTCTTCACCGAGATAAGTTCACTTTATTGAAAATCATTCCAAGAAAATCTCGATAAGCGACTCGGTAAAAAATGTATTTGGCAAAAAACCAACGAATTCGAAACGCTGGCTGCACAAAACTTTCGCCATTAAACATCGCTATAAACTGACAGGGTAACACGAGGTCCTGATACTTTCACTGCTTTACAGGCGCATAGGAACTTATTCTATCCACCATTGTGTATTTAATTCGATGGCGTTGTATCTATTTCTATTACTAACACTGGGCAAGAGTGAGCGTTTATTTGATAGTTCGCCGGACATGAGTTTTCCAGTTCCTTGTGCGCTCAAGGGATTAAGGAAAGTTCAATTACGGGTGGCTCATGCAACTGGCCTGCTCCGCTATTGCTAGAGATGAAATGCTAGGATTTCATTCTCGACGGAATTACATCTCCAATAGGAATCCATTTTATTAATTTTCCGCTGTCTCTCGTAGAGAAGTGACTTTTCTACCTGACTTGTGGTCGATAACGGGCGTGCCGGTTTACACGTTTCTCTCTACTGTCAATATCGTATGTTATTCTCATCAAGCTGAGTGTTATTATATATTTTTGTAGCATAGCTTAGGTAGAAAATACGTTTTGTAATGATTGTTCACATGTAATAAAGTATACACAAACAGCAGTGGTTCGAATTAATGATTTTGATATTGTAATCAGAGATAAATATTTAAATTATTTCCAGTAAATAATCTGTTTCGATGCGTAAGGAAACATGATTACGAGCTTAACATTTTTATATAAACTGGAGAATTCACACAGCTTAGTATATTCATATATATTATAAAGTCCACCTCATAAGCAAAACAATATTAACCAAGGTTTTGTACTAAGTATTTCTTAACCACAGTTTAATTACTTGTGCAACCGGCCTAAATCCTTATTCACCACCAATGGAGCCCCATTTACTTGGGGATGCAGGCGTCTGCTATTTGCAGTGCTGTCGAATTGGCGACCGGTGTGCGTCTTTTGCACCTCTCCCATACAAAACGAGGCTTTGTCCGGACTCAATTGGATTTGTGCACGATTGTATAGGCCATGTATTTTTGGTTGTTGTGTAAGGACCATCTGGTCTGGGGTGAATTGTTAATAAAGTTTGATTATGGAGTTTAATGGAAAATATTGTTGCAGTTTTAATGTTTTCACTCATAATGCTGAAATAATAAGGTTCTAAATATAAAAACATATTACAGCGTGCTTCACTCTAACAATGTTAAAATATTATAAACAAATAGAACTTGAGTTCATTAAAGAGACATTCATTAATTCTGTACAACCGTAAATATGGATTGATAACAATAATTATAATAAACGCTACGTTGTCGTCTTTTCATTTTTCAAGTTCATTATACGATCAGTTTATGTCATGCCACTACGGCATACAAAAGACGATGACTTGATATTAAATGTACAAAAATACTTTACAAGGGTTATGGATGAAAAAGTTGTGGTTTTATTTTATATGCAGTCATATTTGTCCAAATCATCAATAATAATGAATTAGCTATACACTAATATAGTTTATTCAATCTGCGTTAAATGTCATTGACGTAACGCAACGAGTAAAGGGTTTCGGCTAACAATCAAAAAGACTTAATTCAACATTAACGAGCGGCGGAATAAATCTGAGAACTATTCCTCGGGAAACCTAAGTTTAACTAGAACTCAGTGGTCTTGGAGAAATGTGCCTATTGCTTTTAGTTAAGAGTTTGAAGTCCTTTGTAACCCGAAACACAAAGGGCGTAAGTTCACAGCGTTTGACCCCTCAGCACGCTAGATTTACACGAATAATGAATTTAGAGAGGCTATGGCTTCAAGTGATTTACTTAGCTTTAAATAGAAAAACCTCCGTACATCAATGAGTAACTAGCATTATGATACCTTATCATTTCAAATCACGCAAAACAATCTAAATCACTATATCTGTACTTACCAATAGAAGGATATACATAAGTAAATATAACAACTACTAAGCACTCTAGTCGTTGATTATGAGCGAACAGTGTTTCCAGATAACATTGAATTGTTCTAACAGAAGTACGAACGCTACTGAGAGAATTTCGCCAGTTTTCTTCACCTTTTCCGTTCGTAGTCCACTTGATCTAGGAGTAAAAACAAAGGCTGGCTTTGGGTCCGCGGAGGCGAATGCAAAACTTGTTCAACTTTGCAAGTGTCGCTTCAGAAAGTCGCAGTTCATATCTGAAAGCAGACTTTGCAACTTCGCCTACTGAATTGCCCAACTAACGTCAATAGAATAGACAAATTTGACAGTAATCTCAGACTGAGTTTTCTTACCGAGATTTTCTCGGAAAGTTACTGGCATTTCTTTCGCTGTGGCTATGAAGGGAATACAGAAACATGCCTCAATATCCCAATTATGTAACAATTATATACTTAGTATTATTATAGGCTGATTTGATTATTGATAATTATGCGTTCACTGAGAGTAACCGCGCTCGGCTGTTAATGTTGCAAAATGGCGTCACAAAAAAATAAGGATCAGTAAGGTCACCAAACCGTATTAAATGAAGTCCGTCGTAAACAAAGCGTGCGCACACATTCAGAAGTATCTTATCGACAGTATAGTTTTTGCGAGAGTCTTTACAACAGATGGATGCAGAGAACTGAATTTCGAATTCACATAACGTTAATTTCATACCAAAGAGGTTGCTCAAACGAGAACCATCTAGTCCTAAACAGAATATTGTATGACGTTATAGATCAATATCGGAAAGTGTGGCCCAGCATCAGTTCGGTTTTACGAAGCGCCGTAAATGGGCAGTCACGTCAGCCGCGTTTTAGCAACGTTGTTTCAACGCATTTTATGGCTGTGTTCACTCTCATAAAAATACCTTTCAGAGTGATGATGTCTCTCTTTTCCATTAATTTATCTTGTTGTTTATGGCACATCAAAATATGAGCAGTAAGATGGTGGTTTTACGTGCTCCGTGTGAGTGCATCAGCGTTAACGTTTACATAAATGTAGACATGAAAAATTGCGATTACATATATGTTTCCTGTTTGTTTATACCAATGTTTTCGTTTGCTGAATGGTATAGTTATGTTTTCTAACATCGATATTATTTTAATGATGGACTACATAATAAAGATATTGAAGTTTTCTTAAATATTCAGTGATCAATGATCAGCTTCTTAAACGAGAATTAATTATAGGGACGATGTTCGATTTCCGGTGAATGCAAAGTCTATTGTGCTTCAATAATTGTGTTCAATAATTTGACATGTAGACTTCTTTTGTTACTTGATCTGAGTGAAGCACGACAAATTTGTCAGGATATTTCCAGGTGGCGATCGATCTCAGTCTCTGTCTATCCCGTTGAGACGTAAATGCGTGAATATTTAAATGTAGTCTTAACCTCCATAATATAATTATAACGAAATGGGATATTTTTACTTGATTATGCATGCATGAAATAATATAAAATGACAAAATTATTTTATTTTTGAATAATTCATAAATAAATATGTTCTTAAAATGAAAAGAGAATTTATGTGTGATATCATATAACATACTCATCGTATCTTTTATCGGGACCGTAGTTGTCATCGCCCACCTACGCGTCTGTAGATGAATCACGACTTTACTTAACAGCCAACACTGGTATTATGTAACGCATAACTTACGCTTCACGACCGTTAACTTCTATGGGATATTAAGGAATTAGAGTGTCCACCGTCTTATTTACGAATATTGGCCATTGTTTTACCAGAACCCTACGTGACGGGTGGTATACCTAGTTTCTATCAACCGATTTTGAAAATAGGTTTCCTCATTATATTTTCTCTCATGAAATATGTGTTTTACTGAAAAAAGTACTTGGTCACGCGAGTTTCACTAATATTATTTGTGCGTATAATACGAATATTTTATTTTTGCAATCAAAAAACGAAAAACCTAAATTGTTTCATTCTTATTCCAATGTAGGTAGTGCTTAAAAGTATAATTTATAAATATATACAGGGTGGCGCATTCAAAACGGTCAGTATGGGAAAGTCTGAAACTATAAGAGATACGAAGATTTGTTCTAAGGAACCATGTCACCGATTTTGATAAAAAGAAAAACTGCATTCATACTTTCTTTGAAAAAACAACTGTATCCAGTACGGGAATCGAACCTGGTTACTTTGAAAAATTAAATTCGCCCTTTTCACTTTTTCTTTTTAAATATCGATTGTGTTGATCTTAAGCTGTAAATGTCTCTATGAAACATGGTGTCGAAAATGAATAAAATGCATTGTTTTGGCATACTTTAGTTTATCATAGTAGTTTACATACACCGTAACAATATTCAACAGACATGTAAAATTGACACTTGCTGTTTGTAGTTTTGTACTTCCCTACTTGTTACATACACCATATCATGTGGCATTAGCATTGCATTAATCCTTTAAGGAGGTTTTGTTATCTACAGTAATCAAAATCTATTGAAAAGTCCACTTAAAGTGACGTGTTAAAGCATATTAGAAAATTTCTTGTGGGATTACGTTAACGATGAATTTTACAAAACAAGCTATGACACCATTGAAGACCTAAAAGTAGCAATAAAGTCAATTGTAACTCTAATTCACCGCATGAAAATACAAAATTCAATAGTAAGATCGTTACCTAAGCGTGTTGAATATTGTATTGAAAACAACGGTGGTCACTTAGAAAACCTATTATGATAAACTAAAGTATGCCAAAACAATGCATTTATTCATTTTCGACACCATGTTTCATAGAGATATTTACAGCTTAAGATCTACACAACCGATATTTAAAAAGAAAAAGTGAAAAGGGCCAATTTATTTTTTCAAAGCTACCGGGTTCGAATCCCGTACTGGACCCAGTCGTTTTTTCAAAGAAAGTATGAATGCTGTTTTTCTTTTTATCAAAATCGGTGACATGGTTCCTAAGAACAAATCTTCGTATCTCTTATAGTTTCAGACTTTCCCATACTGACCGTTTTGAATGCGCCACCCTGTACAACTACGAACAACAAAAACAAAACAAGTATGCTAGGTACGCCTAACGAATGAGAAACCCGTACGCATAATTATCAATCAAACGGGAAACATTAGCTAAATCAAAATCCGTCCGCGATAATTCTTACTTTAGTCGCCGGCGGCGCACATGCATGAAATTGCGTTTGTAAATCAGAGCGTCCGTTCGAATTCTCCGTCCGCAGTAGCCAAAACACACAGTCACTATTCAGCAATATAAACCTGCATTCAGTGATACTGGCGCATTACACATTCAGCAATAGAATGGTTCGTAGTCAATAAACACGCATGCCATGACACATACAGTGGTTGTTATATATTGCGGCCGCGGCTCGCTGTAGGCAGATGCGAATTTAATATCTGTCAGAGGCAGGGAGGGCGAGCGGGGCCGCGGACGAAAAGGGGTTACTCGTCGTTACGCCTGCGGCACTTATTCACAGAACATCTGGCGTCTTAGCCTATTTGTTTCTTCGAGGCTTAAATATTTCTTCATCATCAACACACATGCAGGCCTTACGGATTTCAGGACATGCTTGACTGGTGATATAAGTTGAGATACGTGTAAAAGAAAATAAATTCGTATTTGCATTACAAAGTCTTTCAGACAATGCTTTCACAATGTTTGAAATATAAAAAAAAGGAAATTATTGAAATAAACGAATGTAGCAAAATTATGACTTTTAAAAATAAAGTTAAGTAAACTGATATTTTCAATCCTTAACGTTAGAACCAAATCTAAAAGAAGGTTTTAATACATTTGAGATTAAACATCTGTTCACTCCTTTGAAATATTAGTCCGTGTAAATATTGTGGCCAATACCTATACAACTAGATATTACTTTTCAAACAAAACAAAATATAACAAGAACAAAAGGACATTGAGCAATTAGGAATTCATGTAAGAAACATATCATGTTACCCGAGAAAGTTTTCCAATAAAACAAGAAATAGGCTTTTCTTTTCTCTAGAATCCATTCCGAGTCTTATTCAGTTATTGTCAGATGTTCTTTTGTGTCTCCACCCAATATGTTGTGTTTATTCTTAACGATGGAACGTCTGGGTATCTGTTAGAGCTGACGGTAAGCTTATAGTTTTAGTGAAAACTTTAACAGCGTTTGTGATTTGAGTGTGTTTGGGAGATACTCCTTTTAATATTAAATTGTTAAGTTACAAAATATTTAATTGTTATGCAAGAAAAAATCGTAAATAGTAAGCATGTGTCGTTTTCATCTGGATATGCATTTATTAGTGTCAATTAATCAATCAAATCATATTTTGCAATATATCTTTAATTTGATGATAAAATATTATTTAACGTATCTTAAAATATATTAGATTAATATTGAATATAACCGAAAATATGATGAATGCAATCGAATGATGAACGAATGGAAACGCAATGATTTTTTACTTTCGGACTGTTTCAACTCGTTTCATTCGCATAAATATATATTTATTGCAAAACATTTAAACAAAATGCATTCATTAATATGTATTCATGAAACCAATATGAATTGCAACGACGCACAGCATTGGTTTAATGGGTAATCGTTTTTTAACGCCTGCGTATATGTTGATCCACAGTTAAATGGTATTACCATTGATTTGCTGATTTACCATAACTTACACGTAGTTGGTTGTGCTTAGGTTCTAAATAACTATTAAACATATTATATATACATCTTCAGCTTTAACCAACTTAAGATATAATAACGCCGAATATTGGAGATACATGAACCTTAGTCTTCAAACCGTAAGCTGTTATGACGTATTTGTATAATCTTAGCATAATTCGATATGCATCCGTCCTAGCCATAAGAACCATTCATTTAATATCGGATTGAAGAAAAACACCTTAATTACAGCAAAGCATATCTTCTGAACCAACGTTTTGTTTAAAGCGAGAGACCTCTGGGCTCTACATCAAGTTTTCATCTCTGAGTACTCGGAGGGATAAAAGGAAACATTATGCAAATAAGGGGAAGTTCATGATTAACTTACAACCAACTTTATTTAGGGTTCCTATCAAATAAAATTATAGGTTAGTTTAAAATTCAGTTTGTTCGGAAGTTCAAGTTGAATTTAATATTCCGTTTACATTTAGGCGGGCGATGTCGTTATAATGTCCTTTTGTGATTATTCCTAATTTGAAAATGGACCGAACGTTAAACACAACAGAGGTTCCATTTTCCTTCCATCTATATTAATGTTCTCATATTTAATTGAATCTCCAGTTCCTTTGGGGCTTTAATAAATTGTAATAAGCTAAGTTTTTACTATGTAATAATTAGAAAAAGCCATTGCTGTCAAGATTGACCGATATCTTGACAAAGTGCTTGTTGGTATGCAAAAAGATACATCATTGACATACATATACGAGTATTATCTTCAGTAATGGTCGACTTCGAATTCTACCTTCTAACCAATTATTCCTCAGGTTCATAATAAACCGCGATTCTTTGCTCTTAGCATGTATAAAAAATATTGCACAAATGATAATCGCCTACGTTCACTATTACATTCCACATTCCTTTGTGGCTGGTCTTCATTTCCCGTCCATTGTTTCATTTTTACCCTGAGCTAGGGTTGACTTCACCTCGCTTGCCCTCAATGAGGTAGTTGCTCAGTGCCACGATAGTGCAAGATCACTTTTTAATTGCTCCTCCTACATTTTAATGCGGAATTCTGCATGTGAAACTTAGAACAATCGTGATTAGAATGTTACGTTATTAGAATAGTGCAGTTTTTCTTACGAAATATTGTGTATAGCGTATTAAATAATCTTAAGATGCTTAACTTTGATTATTCCATAAGCTCTGCCAAAGCAAAGTATAAGAATTCAAATTACTGTATTATAATCTCTATATTTTTTCTATTGTGAGTTTTCTCAACGATATTCAAGAAAGCCTAAAAAGCAAACAGAATTCGTTACAAGCCTAATAAAATAATGCATAGAAATGGACTTCTAAAACAAAAGTTTAGTAACGTTCCATTATATTTTATCAAGCTTTTCCTAACTTTGATGTTTTCTGACGTTGTTTGTCCGTTGTAGGCTGTAAAAATATTACTCTCCCCATCATTAAAACTCGATGTTAGAATTTTTACGAAGCGAAGATTCCATCTCGGCAAGACTTTTTAATAAAAAGGTAATTTCCTTGATGAACGTCAGGGTACAGATACAGTTGTGGGGCTGGTCTTGTACTTCGCGAAACATTTCGCTTCATTATAATGAATATACTCCGTCTTCTTTAAGGTTTATGGCATCTGGGAAAAATGTTAAGATGTTCCGTAGGTTCATTTGCAGTTTACGACTGCTACGTATACTTAGTGCACTATTAATATTGTAAGATCTACGTAATTATTAGACACGACTACGAAATTTTATATTCTGATTCATGTTATTAGAAATAAAAAAACATGTTTAATATGTAGGTATAGAAAATGGAGATGTTAAATTACCGATTTCGAATCATTTAAGCTTTATTAAAAGGTAATTTTAGTCAATTGAGTCTAACACTTGTATTCTACTTTGTAAGTTCAGTATGTGACAGAATGATATAAAAAACTGTTGCCTCTATTATACTTAGCTGAGGATTGTACATTTCAGTGTTTGAAAAATATATTTTTCCGCGTTGACCCGTGAGGCGCTCGGCTTTTGACAATTTAAATTAAATATAATCACGAGCCTCGCTTTCTGGGCAAATGTAAGATCAAAAAAAACATTAATATGTAGCGTGATTTTCCAAGTACCTACGCTTTGCTTTTAAAATTTATGAAAAACGCATGCGTAGGAAGTGTTGCTGTTGGAAATTGCTGTGATTATACTCATTCGGTAATATGCCATATAATGTTGTTTTTGTTCTTAAAATTTATAGTTAAACTTAAACATTCACATATTATGTAGCAAAACGTGGAATGATCTAGCTGATATATGCACGACGTGCCCTTTTCTAACAGAAGCGTAGGGAGCAAATAGCAGAGTTCACAATATTTCATTTTCTCGACCCTGGCATTTGATTTCGATTCATTGACAAATGTTTGTCATAACATCTTGTATCTATGTTGTTATGACAACCACTCAAATACACTCGCCGGTGAATTTTTAAACTTATTTCGGTTGGTAATTGGTAAAATAGAAATTAAAATAGTTTGAACTTTAACAATAGGATAGAAACTCGTTACCAAATTAGTCATTCTTAATAATAACTTCAATTACAGTGAAAACTATGCGAATGCGTGTATGTAGCGGTTGTATTAGGTTTATTTGGAAATATTGCTATAACGTTGCGTGGGTACGCGTAAATCATTTTCGACATTGATGTATGAATGTCGAGAGCATGGGCTGTATGCTCCTAACACCTAAATTTTGTTCTACAGTACAGTGCACGTCAGGAAAAATAAGGAGTGAAGATGATGGATACGAATCGTGATTATTACGTAGTAAAAATATGTGCTACACAATTTTGCAACATTTTCTTACTATAAACTATGGTACCATGGTTACATCATAGTCAGTATTCTAACCCATGATATTTCACGTCAGAATGTCAAAGGTAAATAAAATATAATTCTTTTTGGCTACCTATATCATACATAAACCACACTTTATCTAAAGTTAGACTTAATCCGTTACAAAATCTACATATAAACTGAACACTAATTACAATATTATACATTTATAAATCAAATCCATCTTGTGACCAATACACTTAATGTTTTAATATGTATGTAGGATTCATGCAATCAGTACAATGTGAACACACGTGTACTTTTCAGCATTTGATTGGGAAGTCTGTGTTATGTACAACCACAGGATTCGCGCATCCCCTTTTTACGTTTCATGTATGACAAAACACCAATCCAGTTACGAATGGTGTCGAAATATTGGATTGAGGAACGGAATTACTAAATAATGAGGTCTGGTGGATATTCACACGTCACACCTTGATACTTGCGGTAGTTAGATGCTTGAGTGACTAGATTGGTATCTACAAAGATATGCGAGAGATGGCACTAAATATACATACATATATACGCTTCACGAATTGAGTACACCACCAAATATGCAGTACACAACTTAATATAATACACATAAACATAATTTGAACGTAAAGGTAGTTTGAATCAGAAATATACAGAATATTTAGTTCTGTAATAATAAAACATCTTCTTGTGTTCGGGAAAAAATAAAATACTAAAATGCACGCATACTAATACTATATTATAAAACAATGACGAAGCTCTTTCATGGTTTCAATATCGCAAATCGTATTGCACAAACGGGTTCTCTATACATAAATCAAAAGCATAAACCTTGACATCCTTCAGTTATTTAGAGGCAAAACCACTCTCCTCAACAATTAATTGAATTCTGTATTTGAAACAACCCAACCCATAACGTGCGGGAACTGCCCAGGGGACGACCATAGTTCGACACTTTTATTACGGCTATCAGGATTAAAAGCCTCATGGGTGGGTTAGCGTGGGGCCGAAATGACCTCTACTACGCACGCCCTAGGGTTCATTGTGCCTTGCGATTGAGTGATCGAAAGTGGGGCCCAGTAATGAGACGGTCAGCAGTTATTGATTCACGTGCTAGTTCCATTAGGCAGCGTCTACATTGGGAGGAGTGACGTGTTGCGGACTCGGCAAGATGTGCCCGCGTATTTATTATACATCATTGCGCGCTCGTAAATCTAGAAAGAGATATTTCATAGCGAATGCAAAGATTTGCGTTTTATGTTTTTTACATATCATGATAATACCGCTCTGATAAGAGCGTAACGATTGAGAAGAAGTAGAAGAACATATCATGCATGGATGTTTAATATTATACTAATTATGATATTGTTCACACTAGATATGAAGATAACAGGACTTAACAGTAGTTTAGTGTAATTAATTGCTTTTTTGCCAATCAAATTTTTGAATATCACAAGAAAATAATACAGTTACAGCTATAGTTACAAAACTGAAACAAAAATCGTTGGAAAACGTAAAAAATCCTTTTATAACTTACAAATAAACAACACCGTAACTTGTAAATCAAGACATGATTCCTCAGTCTATTTACTAACAATCATAAGGGGAATAATGATAATCCCGAAAGGCGGATTATGACGTGGGACGCGCTGGAGCGTCGGCGCGGTGCAGTTATTACGCGCATCTTAATCCGAATATAATTGCCAACCGAGGCTCTGCTTACGTGATAGGGCTTTTAAAGCCTTATTAAGCGAAAAAGTACCTTTGTTTTGGACGTTCATACGTTTCAGGTTAGATATGTAGGAAAAACCTTGTAGAATGCGTGTTTATTACATTATGTAATTCGTTAGTGTTTTGGTTAGTTTAAATGCCTAGTGATTTTCTATGATTAACTTAAATGAAAAAATAACAAACTAATTAAACTTGTGTAATTAAGTGTGCATATTTTTCAAGCACTCAACTCCATAGTATTCAAAAATTTTAAAAATCTGAATTCTGTTGTATATATGTATATGTTACATATATTGAAACAACTATACCCATAAATAACTATGCAAAACCGTAGAAGCAGTAAATTATTCAAACATATTTGTCGCAAGGTAACACCATCTATTCCACGACTAAAGGTGCCTAATGAAAACAAACGGTCACTATTAGGAGGTGAAATTTAACAGGAAAGCCAAACTAACTAGCAATAAATTTACAAAGGTAAGTTGGGGATAATTATTGTACCCACCTTCACTATATTTTGTGGCTTGTCCCAGACGAGGGTCGCTGGGTATCCTGGGATGGCGTTTTGATATAGATCAATTTCATTCGTGGAATGACGTCGGACTTCAAACAATTCGTAATAATGTAATTATTACATTTGGATAATTGTATTTGCTCTTAATTTATTTAATTGAGGTGAACGGTATTTATTTGTTAAGGGGTCGGTGAATTTGCATCATTATTTCATATTGATGTCATTACAAGCCTCATTAATGTTTGAATTTCTGTATTAAGCGGTTCTGTCTACTCTAAAGGAGCTGGTACGTCTTGGATAGGAGTATTCAACAAGATTTGGAAGAAAAACTCTATATTTCAAATCTTGTTGTCATGATGGCGTAGCAAATTTTTAAGTACCCACTAAGCTTTCGGAATGGACTTGTTTTGAAAAAGGCGAGCAAAACAAATCCTCATAGAGCCTTCACGGCGTGGTTGGAAATCGTTAACATGGACGCTTTTGAAATATTTTCTTTACGTTAACTTACAACCTTTGTAATACTATTAGTCATTTTGAATAATATGTGAGTCGCATGCAGAAATGCGATTGCATTACGTACGATGTTATGCTGGCTTTACACACAACAACCTACTTAACAATATTCAGCTTGATTTGGGTAAGGATTGCACTTAGAGTGGAAATTGAACACTACGTCGAGAAGGTAAATGTGATGAAATTATTAGAAAACAATGAAACATTCGACTTCCTATGAATCTCATCAAAAACTAGTCGTATAAATTTCGAATGGAACCAATAAATCAACAAGTTTGTTCAGACTTCTATAGCGAAGCTGGAACGAAGCTACTTTAGGTATTCGAACACTAATATATCAAATTGTAGACAATTTTGATGTAATTCGTAACTTGGGCGTGTTTCTTACATAGTTTGTTCTATCATAATACGATGTAAAAAGCAACTAACTTCGTCAAACAAGCTTAATAACTTAGCTAACAGACTTTCCAAAGACATGCTTATACAATATCTCCAAGATTATCTTTGAAATTTGCTCAGCAATATGTTCGGCACCCACAATTAATTAGGTAGGGAGTGATGATAAAATTCAGCGCTTGAGGCGGATTGGCGAACCTCGGCGCGACGCCGTCACCGAATCCCCTTTTACGTTATTATAAGGTTTGATTCACACGAGAGTTTTACTTTGATGCGTGCGTAATTCAATTTGCGAATAATTTAATTCCTGGAGTATGTGGCACATACCTCTAGATTGTATTGTGTAAGGATGTCGAATATTAAAGTTATTAATTCAATTTCATACTGATATGTATCTAGTAGTAAAATTGGTTAGTAAAGGAAGAAAATAATTTTGAATAGGATTTATGTACTCATGAAATTAAACGATTAAGAATGTTAAACGTTGCTAGAACTAGCATAGAAATCAATCACAAACTTATATAAAAATTAGAAACTATATACAGTTTAAAACTCACGTTATAAGATTAATCTATGTTTATTACACTGCCTTAGTTTAATATTCATTTCCTGTAATCCGAAACTAGATACTAATAACGATCGCTGAACAGGATACTCATTTCGCTTTACCAGTGTCCTTTAAAATAATACATGGAGTAAATAAATCAGAGTGGCAAGCCTGAAATGTACACCAAGCCTTGAAAATGTCGCCAAGGAGCACAGACGAATATAATCCCTCCCTCAACACCGTTCGTCGCAGAGACTTGAAATAAATTGAAAATTCTAAAGAATTCAGCTGTGACACCGCAGTGTTTTGGTTTTTATCTACCTTATTCAAGGTTTTTGAAAACTACACTCAAATAATATGAAAAAATATTTGTTTGTCGCGTCTGGGATGATGATTTTAGCATTTCATTCGTGATTATTACAGTTACTGTATAGAACAAAAAAGGTTTTTTATTTGACTTACCAGGACTTAATTATTGCAAGTATTTAAATGTATAATTAACTGAAAACCAAAACACTGTCTTTTAAATAAAACTGTCTGTAAAATTTAATGTTACATCATTCAAAAGTACACATTTTTAATACGATTTGTTGTGGGCTCCATATAAAACCTTTAGAAGTGTAACAAACAGTAAGTTTGGAATTGGGGTGAAGGAAATCTCACTTGCAAAAGAAAAGGCCTGAAAATTATCTTCTCGTGAATATAATTGAATTAATACGTGCAAACCCATATATTTTCTTAACTGACATCTGACTGGAACTAATTTTAAGCAACAATGTAAAGCTGAAAGAGAACTTTTCTAACTGGCGGCGACATTATAACTGAATGAGAATTTACAATGCAAATGAGACGGTGACACAAAGGCATTGAAGCTGAAGATCAAGTGGAAAAGGAAATTACTTAAGACCTTTTGTATACGGATGCCCCCGTTGAAAACTGCGGAGCTCTAGGTCTTTTCACCATTCCCTAGAACGGAACTTTCTCCGACTATAGACTTCAGGAGTAACTCGTCTCCACATTTTTCTCATTAGCGATTCAAATTTTAAAAACTGAATTCGCCATTAAACTTTTGGACGCTGCAATAGACGGAGAACTAGGGAATAATTTCGGAACTCAATCGTTGAGCTTATGGCCTCTTTTCAACAGAATTCCTAGTTTCAGTTATGAAATTAAGCTCTAAATAATAATTAGTTATCGGAATTCTATTCATCGTCAGATATATTATGCACTATTTTGAATATCAAACGCAAATATTAATATTGACGATCTATGTACTCCAATTTTATCTTTTAATGTGATGCAATATATATTTATGCTTTCAGATTCTAGTGGTGTAGGCAGATACTATTGTTTATTTTAATCATATCCATTACTTTATGCATCCTTTCTATGTTTTTGTTAAGCATCGTCATTGTTTCATTTTATTAATTCTAATGATGTCGTTACTAATTATATAGTATGTAAATTTTTAAAGTATCTTATTAAGCCTTGACTCAAACACAACTAGACAATAATTACATAAATTGGAGTTACTTCATAGTAGATATGGTATACTGTACAATCAAAGGTACTAGAGTATTTTTCACTCCCTTATTCGTGACGTAAAGCAATATGGGGGTGTAATCAAATTTCATAGGCCTTAAGACGCATGCAAGCGGGCAATGTGGAGGCAGATAAGCAATGACCAGATAACGGGGCCACCACGGAAATAAAACCCCACTAACTGCTAATTAGTGGCCGGCACAGAGCCACAACAGCGGCTCCTACACCGCCATGCAAATTTCTCCAACTTTAATTACGAGCCTAGTATGAAACGAATTCCGTATTATCCTCAGTGCTTTGTTTGTTAGACTTAAAAAACAGCAAACATCGACTCAACGGAAATGTATAGGCACAGGAAATGAACCCGTTAGCGCAATGCAAGATGGCCGCCCAGCGGAAGCGGCAGCTACGATTTATTCCAACTGCAGCCGGACGAGCCTCTCAGATGAATGCTGACTCCGAAAAGCTTATTATGTGGACTTCGGGATCAAATGCTACGGTTATAACTCTTAAATCTATATTTAAACAGAGATACGCATTGTTGTACCAGCTTAACTGAAATGTTGACGAACATACATTGAAAATATCGTTAGTTTTATTAAAACAATTAATAATCAATAATACATCGTATAAATAAGTAATTTTCCATATGATTTTCTTCAACCTGTTAAAGTAAAAAAAACAGGGCGATGAACAAAAAAACTTCATACCACAATTTTAGAATTGTTAATAAAGTCGCGCTTACACGATTAAAACGGTGACGTGAGCTCGGCTCTAGAAGTCTCTGTGATCTGCATACGTAACAAACGTGAAACACCAAATTGACAGGAGCACTAGCAAATTCACATCGTAATGACGTGCTTTTCCAGAACCCAGGACGTGACTGCTGGATCAAAGCTGCGAACACAGGCTTCTGTGACTAGGTGGTTTTAGTTCGGTATTTTTCAACAAAATTGTAAAAGGTTACGTTGAATCGTAGGTTTACCAATCGCGGCTAAACATTGATACTTTAATAAATATATAAGTTAATAAGATTTAATATGCTCTTATGTATCTATTAAATTAAATAAAATTACTTTTATAAATGATTGATGACTTAATAAAAAATTAACCTCTGGTTGAATGTGATAAAAACTGCAGTAGTATTATCTAACGAAGCAACGGCTACGTAAGCAAAACCCAGCTTATGTAGCCAGTTCTACAAACATGTTGTGACTGTTTGTGTGAGCGGTAGAGCTGTCAGAATTGTTCGATTTATATGCTGTTTGACAGGACGCGTCCTCTCGCACACATTCTTAGCATGTTACATATGTTAACAAGTAAAATTGTTATTGCTTCTTAATTATATAAATAATTTTCGAATAAAATTTAAGAAATATGAACTAAGAGAATTGTTACAACTTATATTTAATGAAATGTTCATTATGTAAATAGAACTGAAAGATATTAGTAATAAATGATATTAAGGAGGATTAAGGAGATATTATCGTCTCTAAGGTTCTGTCAAACCCGAAGGGAATTGAATGACGTGAATGTACTTATATGTTTATATATATATATATATATATATATATATAAGCATAAGTTGTAAGATACCTTGCTTAGTGACTATTCGTTGTGTTCGCAGGATGTGCCTTTCTGACGTACTTCAATCCGGAGAGCGCGTCAAATGCGCAGTCGGCGCTGCACGAGAAAAGGACTCTACCAGGGGTGAGTCACTAGCTATTGTTTTATATAGGACTATAGTGTATTCGCGTTAAGTAAATAGTGACGTCATTATATATAGAGGTTAAACTGACCAATAAGACGTTAGTTAATGAGAAAACAATTCACATTGACCAATTGCAGACAACCGTTGTCACGTCTCATTGGTCAAATAGTGGGTACACGATGACGTCACTATTTTCTTAATGCGAATATACTATAGTGTTATATAAATAGTACACGCTCTATGTTCTACAAATAAGTTTACAGTGTAAATGTAATAATTACTAATTGTAGTAGAGGAAGGTAGAATTGGATGGGGGTAGACCGCGTAAAATATATACATATCAAATTGGAGGCATTCTTCTCAAGGCGGGTGTACGTAGTGGTAAAAACATAAGAGCATGTGTGTAGAGGTTAATTTGTGTGAGTGAAGATTTGTCAGGTACGTTCCAGGTGGCGATCGATAGTTTCTGCCTATCCCGTTGGGGACGTAGAGGCGTGAATATATGTATGTATGTAAATACTCGTACACGAATTGTACATTCAATGAAAGTCAAAACTTATCATTAAATAGATACAAGTGATAAGCAAGCAGTTTGTCATACGATTGAGTGACCATCGTCATCACTAAGAAGGTTCATGTGATGATGATAATGAAGGAATCTATATATAGATTCCACATTAATTTAAAACTATGAATTCCATTTAATTTTTATTCAAAACACATTTATCATGAGTGTGTGCTAAAAATCTCTAGGATAGACTGAAAACGTAGAAAAAACTCTCTACTTATTACCATTTATGTTAGTTGGTATTGTCTGAAGGGCAAAAAGCTATAGATAGAAATACCGTAATAGGTGACTAAAATTCCACTTCAAACAAATATAACGAACTAACTTGGTATTATAGATACATTTTGTTAAAAGTTGAATGAATTCACTGTCCAAAACAAACAAAAAAAAAACACTACTGTACCTTAGATTTGATACAACAAATAAATTACGCTAACCGTACCTATAACAATAATTTGAAAACCAAAAGAATACCTACATCTGAGGAATGCTAAATATGTATTCAAGAGGAGTGGCAGAAATACATTTCAATGAAATTTCATACGAAAGTAATTTCATTTGGCAAAAGATAAAACGATTCCCGCATAATGACCGTATCCTCATAAACGCAGAGCCTCAGCGGCGGACCTCCATAAAACGGATAGGTTATATATAAATAGCGTCCGTATTTTAATTTTTGATCTGAACCCTAATCTTTCCCATAAACTGAAACTCGCTAGGGGGCGCGCGCGCTGAATATAAATTGTGTCATTCGGGAAAAGCCTAATGGAAAACCGGATTAAATAATTCAGCAGTAAGGAATTTTTAGGCTATAACTGTATTCATAAATAATATTGTTTAACACATTGCTCGGGCGTGTGACACGCGGTTTCTCGCTCCCTCGTGATTTCTTTGCTTTTCCTTGCAAATCATATTTATTCTGATGCCTTTCAGGAATGACATTTTATGCTGATTTTATGTGGACTTGCCGGCTTTGTGGCAAATATGGTTATGTGGAGGCATACTAATGACTTTGTTCTATTCGGATTCAAGTCGTTATATAGCATTATTAGACCATTAATTTTGGTTCAAATATTATGAAATAGAATGGAAATGTAATTTTAAAACATTAAATTTTTACATATAACAATAATTATTTTATTTCAATTCTAGTATAGTTTAGTATGAATTTCTGTATGTAGGTACATTACTAAAACAATTCTAATACTCGTAAACATAAACCAATGACTTTTTTCAACGTTACCTACGTTGAATAATTATTTTCTATTACGTTTGATGCAAATAGGCACAATTAAATACTTAAAAAATATGGTTAAATAAGTTATGACTAAAACTAGGACATATATGCGTACATTTATATATAAATATTCATTCACGTTATCTATACCTTTTGGAGTGAACAGAACCTTGGAGACGCCAATGTCACCTTATAGTACGAATATTGGGCTTTTAATGTTATATGAAAGGCAAAAAGTAAAGGAAAAAAGTAATGGTGACAGGTTGCTAGCCCATCCCCCGACAGATGCTATTGACCCATAGTCGCCTCCTACGACATGCCAAGAAGAACAACAGCTTGTTTGCATTCTTTTGCATAGAGACTTGCACGGGACTCAAACCCATAGGATAACTAATAGTTAGACAAACGAAAAATAGATGGCCGTACAATTCAAGCCCCTGTAGAAATCGCGTTAGTGTTTACCACTCGGCGTGTATCACGTTACGGGCTACGTGATCTTTGAAAAATCATAACAAATACGTGTTAGTGTTAGATAAACAGATCGGACATTTCTCTCCAACTTTCCGGACGGAGGCTAACACAGATTTAAAGAAGAAAAATTATTGTTACGTTTCTCCGTTAGCGTTATTCAAGCATTTGCCAGAAATGTTTCGTGAAGAAAATGGAGGTGTTGGTATAATAGAGCTATAAACGTATGAGTATATATTTAGTTATAATCTCAAAGTACAAAAAACTTTCTTCAGCTCATAATTTTTTTTAAGAGAAAAAAAGCGGCCTTCTCTGTTTTGTATTTAAAATCATTAATGGATACCCATATAAAATAAAAGAACGGTGTTCGTTTTCCTAACATTCTAATAATTAGGGATAAAGTTATATACGGCTATAATTATTTGCGTGGTAATCAAAGCCTTAGTGAACATTGCAAAGGAATAGCAGATATCATATAACCAGTACCTAACATGACAAGTGGTGAGTACTCGTATATAATACACAAATTATGATAATTATTCAATATCTGGTTCGTTAAATGTAAAATAAAAAACATATTATTAAATTAAATTATTCAAGGCAATATGATTTTGCTTTCTTAATATATACAATTGTTGATATATTCAAATTATATTTATACAAATAAAGCATGAGTTAAAAGAAATTTGCCACAAGTTTTATTCGGGCAAATTCCATTCAAAGCTTAAAAGCAAAACACGAGATACATTTACACTAAGCTGAACCCAAAAAACGAACAAACGCAATCCGACCAAAATGGAGATTTTACAGCAACACCAAGGTAATTCTTTTGGCACTAGATGCGTTTGTAAATTGAAAAATGTTAATGATAAGCTTTGTAATGCGCCGCCGTTTATTATTATGTCATATTTCAGTTAGCACTGGAACCGCTCCAGAATAAAGGCCATGCATTCTAAACGGCGAGCAATAAAGGCTATTACGAAACGGATGCTGGCCTTACAGTGTATTTTAAATCACAAGACACATCCGAAGCTCAACAGGTCCATGGGTTGCGTGCTGCGTGCCAGACCGCAGATGGCTTTTATAGTTCCATTTATTAGTGGTTTTATAACCAGTAGGTACGCTGACGAGATCCCGAGCTGACTCGATTATGTGCCCTTTCATATTTGCATTGGCTACGTAATGTAAACAAGCAACATGTGGATTCGTACTAAAGTACTTTTTTTTAAACGAACTGAAACAGTCAGTGCGAAATTTAAACGTCTGTTGTATGATATACCTAAAATGAGGGAAAAGATCATCTAAATGATAGTAACTATAGCTCAAAAGCAGGTAGGCAGTTCTGCCAATATCCAATCCACGTATATATGTCTCTATACAAAAACAATACACAAAATCCGCACAAGTTGACAAAATGCGAACAAACGTATGTTACATTGAACATGATGCTCGAAACCTCGTAGTACACCATAAAGACAGAAGCGTCTGCAGATTAACTCTCTCACTTAACCCATTTGGACAGATGCCTCAGTTTCGAGAAGGGAAACTCTAATGGAGCTGTGCATTTGTTACGACGAGCTGCGGACAACAGAACCGCAAGTGTGTGAAATTAGCTTCGCTTGAGGCTAGTGTGTGTCACTGGAAAACACGGATAACATCTCACTTCTTGCTGTTGATTAGTTTTGGGACTAATGCAGATATAAATTGAACCTAATTGTACATATAAACCTACTCAACACGATGATAATCTTAGGAATAGATTTGGAAAGAAGGGTGCGAAATATAGGTGCCTATACCTACAAATAATATATCGTAATGTGTAGTTATTAGTCAAATGAAAGAGGTTGCGAACCTACAAACCGTTTAAGTTTAATCGTACTTGATCCTGTACATCATGAAATTACATATCCAAATTAATTAGATACATTATATCATTTGGATTTCCCGGTCATAGAATGAAATGGTTTATCAAACTTATCTGTTATATAACAAAACGTGTGAATTACAGGAACAAAAGTAATACCAAGAACATCCACGTAATATTTCGTGCGAGCTCAGCGCCCTCTATGCCATAACTCGCTTCCTTCTGCCACCATAGGTAACGTATATATTAGGAGCTGTTCTGACCATGACAGTTATATTTTATTGCCATACCCCATTCGAGCACAAAACACGGCAGTTTGTAGGCGACACAAAAGGCAAACTTTTTTTACCGCGCGCTCGGGCAAATTGCTATGTAAACACAGTTTCTTGAGATAAATCATGCAAAATTGTTCTTTGAATAGTTAAAGTTTGTGCATCTTTTTAAACGTACTTTTATTCCGAAACGAAATCAAGAGTTATGTTGTTCTTTACTTTTTGTTTGGTTGCGGGGCTTGTAGAGTAAAGAAATATTTATATTTAGGTTAGAAATTTGGGTTTCCCGTATTAAAAGCTCAGCAGGGTAGTTACCTGAGTTTTAATGAATGTAAACCGGTATCTTTTAATTTTGCATCTTTAATCTTCTTAATTATATCTTTTTATTTTATAAACACGATTATTATTAACAGAAAAATTACTCCAAAAAAAACACGTTCTTCGATAGAGCCTAAAACTAAATATTGCATAAAAACTTCAAAGTGAACTAACTTGTTTTGAATTCAAACTTTCCTATGAATGAGTACGGATAACAATCAATTACTAGAAAAAGGTCGGCAGCGGCGCTAACAGCTCAGCACACATACCGAACAAACATAAACGATTTGTGTATAAAATTTGGTCTTATTTTAGCTTTACGAACGTTCCTGTACGTCAGGCGTTACTCGAGCATTGCTTCTTTAATCGACGGCCGAATAGTCACTATTTCCTCTGTACTCAGCCAGGATTCAACGGTATACATTCAAATAGTTCAAAAATATAAAAAAAATATATATAATAAGGTTAATCGTGGTTTAAAAATAAAAGAAATACATCGGAGTTATCGCACAGTGAAGTTAAATTGGTTTAAAAATTTTTTTTCAAGTTTCGATACTGCATTCAGTGTATATGTAATAGTGATTGATTAGGATGTGTTAAATAATTAGTGGTCAGTGCTTAAGCTACATTAGTGTTTCCTAATAATGGATTACGACACTCTGGTATACACTCAATTGGCCAACTACTATGACGACCTGGTAAGTCCGGCAGTATTACTGTTATTATCTCTAAAATAAAAGCAATAACCAAGACCAGTAACAAATAGCGGACATTTTATAGAATAGTTAAAATATATCTTAAACAGAAATGTTACAGATGGTGAATGAGATAACATTTCTATGGGTTCTATGGTATCAAATTTCCTAGACTTTATTTCACGATATTAAACGTGTAATAATATCGAACAATATTGAACCCTATAATTTCAATAAGAAGTGATCTTTTGAAACTTAATTACTTAGAACAAATTTATGAGACATACTACACAGAATAGGTAATAAATAATCAAACGGAGATCTTTACCTAGTTATGACCAAACATATTTCAAGCTCTTCACTAAGATGCACATACATGTTTTATAAGACGAAAGAAATTGCAATAAGTATCAAGTAATTTAGTGTGTTAATCTTGAATTCCATTTATATATGACTAGGCTAATTACTGTACTGATTGCTCTTTGACTGAAAGCTTTGATAGCAAGCTAGGCAGAAGTCCAAATTCTGTTTCCGTAATGTTCGGACGTCATAATACAACTAGTTAATAAATAATAATAATAATTCAATATATTGAGTTTTTCTTGTCCAAGTCCTTTCATATTCATATCAAAAATTATGGATGGTTAGCTATGAAATAACAATTCAACTAGAAAGTTCTGTTATCTCCTATAACATATTATGTATATGTTATTTATAATTTGTTAAAAAAAGATATATATCTCTCTGAACTATAATTTATAATTAACTAAATATGAAATGAATATTAATTTTATTTAACAATGCGTAATGAACACTTTAACTTAGTCGTATTTTTTGCTGAATATTTTTAAACAATATTTCTAACTTTAACACTTTTAAGATTGTTCTTTACTTTCTACTCATAACCTTTACTCGCAGCACCAATTAGCATATTCAATTAACACTGTGTGCTGATGGTAGTTCAATAGCAATTAGGACCTATCCAAGTTCACTCCAAAAACGAACAATAGATCATTTGAAAATACTGTAAAGCTTTTAATTTCTATTTGGAAAAGTTTTTAGTTACAAGAACGACCTTTTATTTTATTAAAACGCCACAAATAAATATATCTCCACGTTCAATGCATAAATTGTTACTGTACTTATGTAGAATAAAATTATTTTAAACTGGGTGTTTTTTTTTGTATTTAAAGCACTTTGATAATAACCTTCTTTTATGACTGATACCAGCAAGCGTTACATAACTGTATTAGTACCTGACATCCTAATGAATAATCAATGCACCTCTATCATAACACGTTTGTACATTTGCAATCACAACAAACGTTGCAAATACAAACCATATGTACCTGGACATTAAATGTTCAAAATAATAATTAATATGATATTTAATATTATTTGACGAAAATTCATAAAAAAAAACACTTTGAGGATATTCTGAACAATTGTATGTAGACTTTTACACATTAATATCATTAATTGAAAACGTCTCATCGATCATATTTCGAATGGTCATAACATTGCAAATGTAACCCAAAACATAACACCTTGCTCTCGGATTCAATCGGAAGGCATGGCGAACGCATTTCTATTTTAAACCAAACCAGTCGATGTGCTCGTAAATAATCTGTACTAAACGAAATTGAACAAGGGGCATGCATTAACATGCTTATGTTAGTTCTAGAGTTAAAAATAACTAGGCACTAGCTTCGGAATTGCGGCCGCGCGTCCATGGCTTCTGTTCTTCAGTTAGTAGGATACTCTCCATTGGCCACTGGCCGCTATGAAATGATATATAATCTTTTTTTAGACGTGAACTTTACGATTGAACAAACGGCAAGTTTTTTTTCAATACAACACTTCTTGTTTATCAGTAACGGGATGTTTATTTCTAAGATATGGTAATCATTTGGGGTTAGAAGCAGTCAGAACTCAATTAGACGAAGAAAGTTTTCGCTAAACTTTAGAGTAAACAAAACCTAGATTAGTGTTTAGTCTACATGTAGACGAAGAAACGTGTACGTAGGTGATTCAACCGAATGAGTAAAGGTTGGAGCACACTAACAGGTTTCAAGATTCGAACTTTCCTTATATAAATTTATTTAAACGAGTAATATAATATACAAAATATTTCATATCCTTGAAGGCTAGAAATAACATCGGGGTGTTAAATACTTCATTCAGGTTTCGCAGATGAGTTTAAGTTTAAGAAGATAAAACTATAAGATAAAGATTATTATTATATTATAATACATTAATAGGCTGTTCTGGGGAGTAACTAAAATATCTACTAGCAGCCTTTCATTAGGGTAACCTCTTTGCATTAGGATCTACATCTGTAGTAATTATAAAATATAATTATCCTATAGTTACTACACTTGAATTTACTATTTATTGTAAAATGGTGCCAACTATATTTCATTACCTAAGACATACGTCGTAAGATATACGTCCACGCTACGCGTTCAGTGAGCCCGTACCTTTACAAGGCAAGCATCCACGTACATTGCTATGTTTTCTTTCAATTAAGCTGGATGAGAAACTTTTGCAGCTTCATCTCGTGGCACTAGAGCTATTCGATCTTCAGTTTCAACAGTGTAGCAGCTCCTTTAATTCCTGCTATGTGTTATCTATGAGGATATGATACTGGCTTATATGTTTTAACAGTATGGTTTTATAAGTACTTGGTTTTAATATTTATTTTTATTCGGAAAGAATACGATTGATTAGGAAATCGCCTGCAAGTTTTTTATGTAAGTGTTTACATAAAATTTATAAAGAAATATATAGATACAAATACATTCAGTTTCAAGTTCTTTTTGTATACACTTTCAATTTATCGAGATCATACAATAAAGATGTAATCGAATCAATAAGTCTCGTTTCGGCTCTTCGACTTCGTTTCGGCTCTTCGACTTTTGGGTTGCATACGGTGAGTGAGACGTTCGTGGCTAGGGTGATCCGGTCCATTAAGAGTGATGCAATCGGTTATGATGGTATATCAAGGGACATGGTTCACCTGATGATGCCAGAAATGCTGGAAACTATAACGGGGCTTGTGAACGCTTCCATCGCGTCGGGTATCTTCCCAGAGGCATGGAAGACAGCAACGATTAGGCCAATCCCTAAGGTTGACGACCCTGCTGTTGTTTCGGATTTGAGGCCTATCAGTATTTTGCCTTATTTGTCTAAAATCCTTGAGAAGGTGGTGCATGGGCAGGTAACAGAGTACATACATACACACAACATTCTACCACTTTATCAATCTGGTTTTCGGAGACAGCATAGCACCACCACTGCATTGATGGACGTATTTGACAACATTTTGACAAACGAGGACAATCATAACGCAACAATACTCGTGCTATTGGACTATTCCCGTGCTTTTGACTGTTTGAACATTGACCTCCTATTGGCAAAATTAAAATATTACGGTTTTAACGACTTGACTATTGAATGGTTCAAAACATATTTAAACGGACGCAAACAAGTAGTTTCATTGACAAGGCCAGATGGTACCACAATACACTCGACAGTTCACACGACTAGTAGGGGAGTCCCACAGGGCTCTATCCTAGGTCCATTATTATTTATTTTATATACCTCAGACATTGCACTACACATAACTACCTGTAAATATCATATCTATGCCGATGACATTCAACTCTACACACATATTAACATTAATAATTTTGACTCTGCTATAGAAGCACTAAATGAGGACTTGAGAAAGGTGTATGACTGGTCTGTAAGCAACTGTCTGGTCCTCAACCCTGTCAAGACCAAGTACATGGTGCTGGGCAGCCAGCGAATGGTGTCTGGTGTCTTGATGAGGGGGCCACGTATTCGCGTCAACAGTGTCGCCATAGACAGGGTGGAGGAGGCTCGAAGCCTGGGTGTCGTGATGGATAGTGGGATGCGGTTTGAGAAGCACGTCGCTCAGCTGGTTTCTGCGTGCTTCCATCGTTTGCGGGTTTTATATCAGTGTCGGGGGTTTCTAAATGTAGACTTGCGTGTCAGGCTTTGCGAGACTTTGGTATTGTCCAAGCTCAATTATGCCTTGACAGCGTACGGCCCGTGCCTGTACAAGAAGACTCGTGGGCTTTTGCAGCGTGTGCAGAATGCTTGTGCCCGTTACTGCTTCCCCATTCCACCCCGAACCCATGTTTCACCATTCTTGAATAGTTACAGACTACTTAACATTGAAAACCGACAAAAACTACTCCTTAGTTGCCTACTTTTTGACATCATTCACACTAAACAACCGAAATACTTATTCGACAAATTAACGTGGCGATCCCAGCATTTTAGGTCATCCCGCGCTTGTGTGCCGCCGTTTGTACTGCTCCGACACCGCACCACTGCCTTCAGGGGTGCTTTCAAGTACGCCGCCTCAAAGTGCTGGAATAACATCCCCCCACCGATGAGGCAGGTAACGTCTAAGCCAAAACTAAAACGGTTACTCAAGGAACATTTCCTCAGCCAGCGAAAAGAGGCGTGTGCTCCCAACGTTGCCCCCCGATCCGGCCGCTACACTGTGTTGACTGGACAATAACATGTAATTGTGACACATTAATTTTTCTCATATTTTACGTTGAATATCTTTGTATTGTATGTATTTGTAAATACATGTATCGTACACATAATATAAGCATTAAAAAACATTTATATACTGTATGTATAATTTCTATATGTTATTACAATATGTAACACAATAATTTATTTATAGTTTACACTTATTAATATGTATGTTTATTAAGCTCTTATTGTTAATTTTGCCCTCTTGTTGGTTCTAACGTAATATCAGCGTTGCGTTTGCCACCAAACGTAACATACCAAGCTGAGTTAGAACCCTTTTGCTGCGACAATAACATGCACAAGCTATACCTCCTAGTTCGTAAGTTTGATTTGTAAAATGTTTGTATTGTGTATGTTTTTGTTGCTGTAAATAAATGCTTTTATTATTCTTATTAAGTCTAATTTTATGATCAATTTACAATGGTTTGGAGGGGTACTATTGTCAAAGTACTTTGATTCAAATTTTTTGAATTGTTAATATCGGTATGGGCGTAATTTCTATTAAATACTTCATGGGTTACTATCAACTTATTCATAATTGCCTCAACTGGAAATAATGTACGTTTATTGTTTTATTTTTCAATATCGTTCTTCTTCTAGTTAGTTCTTTCAAATCACTATTAAAACACTTCTGAGTCATTAGGGACGGCAATTACGTACAATTATAACATATTTGACTGTACGTAATACAAGCATATACCAAATATTTACATAGACTGTGTAAAAATTTACTTACAATTTAGTAGTTACTAGATTAGTAATATATCATCTTTTATAAAAATACATCATATTATTATTCGTGTGCATCTGGATTGAGGGCCACTTTTTCAAATATTGGACAATCGAAATGAAACTCACAGGGCATTTAGTAAAGAATTAGTAAAAACTATAGCATCTATTCTTAAATTTCTTAAACTTGAAACAAAAAAGTTATTGTCAAAAAACTGTGGCCCTCAATCCTGATGCCAGCATTTTCTAGATCTCGGAAAGTACGAATCCTGGGATAATGCTGTTTATTCGAGGATTTAGTAAAGAATTTCTTAAAAAAATTAAGAAAAACTCAAATCTCAAAAATGCGTTTAATATAGGTTTAGGGCGATTTTGCTATGGCCCTCAGTTCAGAGGTCGCTGACTTTTGGAATCATCAAAAAATGAACATTTCTATACAAAAAGACTAATGTAACTTATATTATCTTGAAGCTCCATGGCTCAATGAATTAGTAATGAAGAAATAACGATACAAAAGCGAATAGTTTAAGAGAAAATGAAATTTGAATTTTCATCTGACGTACAAACTGAGAGCCCTAAACTTTCGACGATATTGACTAAACTAAGCCATCTACACTAGCGTACATAAGGATGACTAATTTTACTAATTTTTTACTAAATCCGTGCAATATTTACATGCCTCTAAATATCACACTTTAAGAGGAAAATGATTTTGAATATTTATATAGGAGAAAATTCTGTAGGGTGACTATGTTATGTGTAAATATAAAAAAGTATTCGACGTCCCGAACCAAATACAAAGATACATATGAACCAAAGTAGCTAGGATTGGAGATTAAATTGCCTACGCAAAGTCATCAAACACTTATCTATGGTGGAGATAGTGATCAGTCCGTTTGAAAGTAGAATCAGTGTGACAATCGTCTATTTATTCATGTATTCTTTGAAAGTCAATGTGAAAACTTCAAATATTGTGTTCTGTAATGTGTCAATTACAACCCTAATATTTATGTATGCTAAAAATTGACCTATGAAATATTATCATGTCTTTGAGGGTATGTACAAGGTATATGACGAATATGTTACGGTTTTATTTGTTGCGTAAAAATAAATAGAAATGTTATTAATAAAATATAAACATAGATTATTAGCACTTTATTGACAATAACCACATTCAAAGATATTAGCTACAATACAACACACTATCTGTAACGCCGCATAAACCGGAATCACCAAATAAATTAATAGTAAACTATATAAAAGTATACAGACACTTTCGTGACTTTAATCTTTGCAGGGTTTTCAGGTTCGAGTAATCATCTTTACAATTGCGGAGCACAAGTTATCCAATCACAATACAACACAAACAATCAAATATAAAATTTAATTTCCATAATAGTACATGTTCCAGGCTTTGAAATTCGTACTCATTGATACAGAATCAATCCATCAATGAATGAGCTACGTCGAATTTACAGAAAGGTTGAAATATAAAATACCATATTAAAAAACAAAATTTCTTGTAACTAGTCTGAAGTAATAAAAACAATAATTATTTACAAAATCTATGGCCTGATATTCACACAATATCACACAATGAATAAATGAAAAAGAAAGATATTCACACAATGCAGCGTCAATTTCTAAATGGTTAAAACAATGGGTTAAATAAATTTTTGAGAATATTGTAAACATTTGTTTAGAGCAATATAACGACAATGAACAAAAACAAAACACCCTATACAAAAAGAAAATTGCTGAGAACTTAAAATTCTGTGTAAACGATTCTCAATTGATATAGATCTATATGAACTAAAAAAGATTACCCCTGTCACGGCGTGTAAGAAAAAAAAAGACAATTCATTTCGAACATACCTAACTTTACCAAAATATAAATGGTCTGATATGATTAAACAGACAATTTGCCAAAATTCTAAATTGAGACGTACATGGATTTTGAAAAAAGTAAAATACAGAACGATTATATTAAACTGAAAGGTCATCGTTGTCAGTGTACAGCTCAGATAGACATATCAACCTTAAAAAACCGTAAAAATACATACATTACTATGTACGATTAAATATATATATAAATAAAAATATTCGCAAATTAAATCAGAAGCTAAAATAGAAGAATTATTTGATACGAATCCATTAATATCGCTTATGATAATGGCCAAAACTTCAGAATATGGAAACGCTATTCGAGAAATTTTTGTTCATCCACATTTTCATATCTTTTATTGGACCGATAAAGAGGTAGAGTATTATAATATGTATTATACGAAATTTCATAAAGTTTCACTTACCATTGACGCAACAGGCTCTTTTTACGAACCTATATATCTAACTGACGGCAGCCGGTTAACTAAAACTCTTGACCGCTAATACAAAATTAAAATCTGTCGCTGTTATTCAAATGGTAACTGATTCACACAATGCAGCGACAATTTCCAATGGGTAAAACTCCTGGGTAATGGGTAAAATTCTTTTTTCGTCCCTGCTAGAATGGGATATTTAGGCGTAATAAACCCCCAATTATCCATCTGTGCTACAATATACTACAAGAACACGTCAAATACTTGCATATACATATTTTATTTACACATAACATAGTCACCCTACAGAATTTTCTCCTATATAAATATTCAAAATCATTTTCCTCTTAAAGTGTGATATTTAGAGGCATGTAAATATTGCACGGATTTAGTAAAAAATTAGTAAAATTAGTCATCCTTATGTACGCTAGTGTAGATGGCTTAGTTTAGTCAATATCGTCGAAAGTTTAGGGCTCTCAGTTTGTACGTCAGATGAAAATTCAAATTTCATTTTCTCTTAAACTATTCGCTTTTGTATCGTTATTTCTTCATTACTAATTCATTGAGCCATGGAGCTTCAAGATAATAGAAGTTACATTAGTCTTTTTGTATAGAAATGTTCATTTTTTGATGATTCCAAAAGTCAGCGACCTCTGAACTGAGGGCCATAGCAAAATCGCCCTAAACCTATATTAAACGCATTTTTGAGATTTGAGTTTTTCTTAATTTTTTTAAGAAATTCTTTACTAAATCCTCGAATAAACAGCATTATCCCAGGATTCGTACTTTCCGAGATCTAGAAAATGCTGGCATCAGGATTGAGGGCCACAGTTTTTTGACAATAACTTTTTTGTTTCAAGTTTAAGAAATTTAAGAATAGATGCTATAGTTTTTACTAATTCTTTACTAAATGCCCTGTGAGTTTCATTTCGATTGTCCAATATTTGAAAAAGTGGCCCTCAATCCAGATGCACACTTATTATTCATGTTCCCTTTTCATTTAAAGCATCCTATTACAGCCCTGTTACACCAAAACACAAACCTAACTTTACGCATGTCGTCAAAATAATCAGTGCATGTAAGTTCATCAAAAGACCAAGGAAATTTCAAACTCGGAATGCAATAGTACCGATTCCCCTCAAACTGTGGTTTTAATATTGAGTGTTTCATGTTGAACAAAGCTGCTTGCTTATTCAAGGAGGTATCGACAACCCAGAGTAGCCAGCGACTGCAATAAATATCTAGCAAGTAATATTGCAATAGTTTGACGAAGATCGACCTAATCGGCTTCACTCAATATTTACTTACTCGTATATGGCACGCTTTTATGCATATAAATGAACAGTCCTGTGCTTGTCTGGGCGTAAAAAGATTGATAACTAGCTGAAGTTCTTCCCGGCATGTGTTAGGAGGCAACTAAGGGAATGGAGGTAATTAGAAGCTATTGGGCGATGGGCTAACATGTTCTGTCACTTCATTATGACATCTTAATACTAAAAACTGATATTTTGTCTCCGAGGTTCTGACCACTGCGAAAGAAATTAAAGGTCATGAATGTTTATGTATGAAAATGAGTAGATAGCATTTGCAGATCAGAATTAATCTTAATTATAGGTATGTTAATACTGTTTATTAAGCTATATCATATTACTTATAGCGAGGCGTTTATTTGTTTTTCTTATATAAACTTATGAGTGTACAAATCATCTTTGGGTGAAACCTAGAACAGCACTCCCTATATATGTACTGTATAATAACAGTACATATATAGGGAGTGCTGTTCTAGGTTTCACCCATTCACTCCTGACTGTATATGAATCTAATCAAATAGAAGATAATATTTTTTCTAATAACAGACGCTGTTATTATTGAGATACCATGATAAATATTAGATTATGGTGGAGATCAGTATTAGTTTTGATGTTATATCGATGTGAATATCATATTGATGCTGTTTTATAAATGTATCATAAATTGTAAGGTTATTTTTATTTATTTCTAGAAAATAGATCTAACAATTAAGAAATAAATAAAATACCGTACCGTGCTCTAGAATATAGAGCGTGTTGCTTATTAGTTATTTATTTTAAACGAAATTTTAATTACCCGTAGTGATAAAGTAAATTACGTTAGGCTGGAATTAAAATGCTGCACTGCTGCAAAATAATTGCACTTTATAGGCTTATTTAGCTGGAATTATTACACCTTACAATTTTTCTCTCACCTAGAAACGGCAGGCTTATATTACGGTGAATAAATATGGCAATTAGAACACAATTATGAAAGATTACTTAACGTTACACTTGCGCTAAGAATATGACAATTGCAGATAAAATTACCCTAAATAATCATTAGAAAAATAAGTACCAATAACCGCCAAGTGTGTATGAGGTGATGTATGAGTGTCAATGAAGCGAAAGTGGTCTATCAGGATCGGGAGAAATAGGGATCCGTGATCTATGCCCCTCTACAGGGAATCAGGTGTGATTTGTATGTGTGTAAAAATAAGATATGAAATGTTGATTTTTCTTTATAATACGATTTAATTTGTTTTAATGTGTACGAGTACTAATATAAAATTACCCTTTGAAAAAATAGAAATTTGGAGATATAATAACCTAATTACGATCACAGAGATATTTCGTGTCGGCCTGGAACGGCAAAATAATACACAAAATAACGGACGTACTACGCAATATACCCTCTACCAACAAAGTAAACAGTGTTTCTACAAAAAAGAATACGCTTTGACGGTAAACGTTCTTAAAAGGTTACCAGTATTAGTGTTTACTGCAAATGGTTATGTTGGCAAAAACATGGGGTAATTGATTACGGGTGCAAAAGCGATAGATCTTGGAGGGTCCGAGCTACCTTGCCTTATCTCGAACATATATCTGGAGAGGTGTCAGTCTTCGTAATAGATTGATGTGGGGCGCTAAGAAACGTTACTCTTACACTAACATTGTTGTTACAGAATGTCGGCCGGTGTTGTGTGTATTTTTGTAAATAGTATAATAGAGTAAAAGTAGTATGGTTGACATTAAAAATAACGTTTTATCGCTATATCAACCGAAGGAAAGATATCCTCTAATTTTTTTTAACTCTTCACGTATAAATGAAATTATATTTTAAAATACGTGATTTGAAATAAAACGTTTAAAGCCTTAGAATGTACGTTATCTTTGTAATTCTGCAATCATTGATGATAAAACTACAAAAAAATAGTTCAAGTTTTGTGAAAAGAAAATACTAGAACTCATTATATATAACATATTTACCCCTTTACCCCTATATATTAAGTGTTAAACTAAATGAAAATACACCTGTACCTTCCAACTGGTACAGTAAATAATACCGTAAAGAGGAGGGAATATATTCGGGGCTTATGCTGCCAACAAACGGCGTCAGGGCACGAGTGGAAAATATTACGGAAGTCAGCTGCAACATTATAATAAAAGGTAACTGCGAATAAGTTTCCTGGATAAAATTTTATTGTGCCCATCGACAAAGGAGCGGGGGCAGTGCATGTGAACAAAAGTCGCCGAGAGCCTGTTGCAAGATCCCGTCCTTGGTTAGACTTATTAAAGTTACGATACATATTTGTATAAGGACTATCATTAGGTAACCTTATGCAAGATTTTATGTGAATGGATATATAGTTTTACTATGTTACTAATAAAAGTCTTTAGGTAATTTTTTGAGGAATTGGTTATTTGAAAGTGTTTTTTAAATGACGAATTATTAAAACTTTAGGATTGAAGTCATAAAAATAGAAAATTGACACTTAGACAGAATGTAAACGTTAATATGGAAAAGCTAATCTATTTAGAAACAATATATGAGTAAAATTTAGCTAACCTAAAAAAAAACATGTTTGAGACTGCCTATTTGCAGTTTTGTTAAGGAATTGTTTTAAGTACCAATCAAGTTTAAACCATGTTAATTGTATACAAGTGTTGAAGAGATATTTTGTGTTTAAATTTTGTTAATGTCATAAATCAATATTTTCTTAACTAAAGACAATAAATATAAACCAATATAAACGAAAACTTCATTGAAAATATTTCAAAAAAATTACAATACACAATATTAGAATAGCTCTACCAATAAGCTCCAGTTTCTTATCCTTCAATGCCAAAATTCAGTAAGTATTACATCATAAAAGGCTAGTCTATAGGGTCTTGGCCCTGTGGAAGGGGTTCGAATAATTCACCGGGACTCGCGTGGGAAGCAGCCCACTAGCGCCACTCTTATGACGTTGACATAGAGTCGAGGAAAATCAAAGAATATATTTACAAGGAAAACTATATATTTACTAGAGTACAACTAGTGCAATTGGAAGTAAATTTACGATGGCTCCTGTAAATATAAAAAGTATAGCGTAAGCACGGGTTGAGTTATTTATTAAAATTGCTCGGATCATAAAAAGGGAGTGCAAGTCTTTCCTTATCGTTATAGAAATTAATGTGTTGTAGATATATATAATATGTAATACACGATATGTATAATTTAAGTAAATAATTATAAGTGAATGTCATTAAAATCAGGAAGACATGTAATTGTGAATTACCTTAAGAATTTAATAATATTTGTAAAAAACTGGATACAATCATTGTCGTTTGTATATCTTCATGCTTGAAGAAAGAGAAATCTGCCAGGATCATTTCAGGTAGATATTGAAAGTCTCTATCTATTCCATTGAGGACGAAGAGGCATGCATATATATCAACTTACTTAAAATGATTTCATATATCCCAAAAGAAAAGAAGTTTCGATTTTATATTTCCAAAAGAGGTTTACCAAAGTACAACAATACAATGTTTGATTTAATTGTAAATTGGCTTAATAATTGTAATGACACGTCTTTCACGAAATCACCTAGAGACAAACAAGGAGCGATGAGTCTGATGGTATCGATCCCAAAGCATTTTAAAGTCAAACGATTAAAGCTCGGAGTCGGTATAACGATAGCTATTGTATACTAAAGATAGCGGGTATTTGCAAATTTCCTCAGGGACAGGCTTGTTGAAACTACGAGTAGCATTAAAGCCCCCGTTGACTGTAGGCTCGAGTGTACCGTTCACTTAGCAAACCCATTTCATTACTTTAATATGAGTAATTTAAGTTGAAAAATGCGCTTGCTGAAATATATAGGCACAACGAGCAGACAAGCTCCTGCTTTTAATACAAAATTGCATGCCACTTTTATTTTGTAAAGCACTTTATTAATGAATTTTACGTTAATTAATATTATAACTATGGATGGTTAATTAAAATACGTAAGAAACGTATTGCGTGAACGGGGACCATTTATCAATGCAAACGGTGGGTGTAATGTTTTATTAAACTGTTTAGTACGTTTAGCATTTCGAGTATTCATGTCAATTTGAAGAGACATAAATTCGTACCTATATTCTAGTTTATTGTTTAATCACACAATTTTTTATGAAGAAAATAGTAAAACTAGACCATTTAACCTAACACTTTTTAAACTTAAAATAAATAATACTTTTTAGACTACCGTTTCTATTGCTGAATCATGTTTTGAGCTCAACATGCAAATTGATTAAGTAAGCTACTAAACTTGGCAACGTCACGAGTGTTTAGCGAATGGTGAGAGCCAACGTTCAGCGGCCGACGATGTGTTGTAGGACATACAATATGGGTAGATTGTGTTTGACGGTTTGGTTAGTTTGGCTTGTGTACTGTACATGAGTTTTAAACGTAATGAAGTAAAAGCTTTTTACCGATCAGCATAAGATAATTGAAAATTTTGTGAACTAACAGAATGAGCGTATGATGAGTATATGTTAATGTTTAGCATCACCTTTTAGCATCGTCTAAAATTGAACTATTTAAATATGTTAAAATATATAAAATATGTGATTTAGACATATAATTAACAAACAGTTAGATAATAGATATTATATAATAAATAGCGCATGTTAAAGTTTATCAGCATTCTTGCGTGATAGATTGACTGTAACCTTTATCAATATACAGAAGGCAAAGTTGAAATACGTATCCATCCGTGGTCACAATTTATTTTACAGAATATGCACGAGAGCTGTTTCAAGATATTTTGTGCTTCACACACTAAAGGGTTTTGGGGGCGAGCCGTCCTCGTGCCTTTGACCGTTCAAGCGAATTTATTTGACGTTCATACGCTTATAGTTAGTGATGGAAATATTTCTTACAGTATGAAGGGACTGAATATTGAATCAATATGGTACGGGGCAGTACAATAACTTGTAAGGATATACGGCTTATAAAAATGTGTAGCAAATGAAGGTTAGTGAAGGGAGTGTCAATACATTTTTTTTTGTTAAAGAGATACTCGTACAAAATTTGATTGTTATGTTACTTGAACAATATTATTAGATATTAATACGACAAAGGTATAATATGTGACAAAACCTGTGCAAAAAGAGTGGGTAAATCATTCAAAAAGTTGTGGCATGTAAAAATAAAGCATGCCGCGAATAGTGTTGTCCTCCAAGCGAAGGAATAGAGAACGATTTTAAAAAGTTGCCAAAGTTGAGCGGATTGGCATCGAGTGGGACCATCCAGATGCGTTCGAGGAGACCTCGCCAAAACCAAACAAAAGGAGGGTTCGCTGTGCAATCCATTTGAATGTGCATCGCTTATATCGCCGACGTAATAGACTTGAACCCAAGCCAAGAATGTACGAATTGATTATTGATATTGCAATCGTATATTGGTTTTCCAGAAATGAGCCTCTTTCCACTGAACTAAGCGGACGGTGCCAAGAAAGGGAAGTAGCGAAGCCCCACGGCGCATATATTTGATTTATCTCGTCTTAGGCAGGCTCCGGCTTATTTTACTAATAAAACGGTACTGGGGTTTGCTTTATTGTTGCCTCACTATATTGTGGTATTGTTATTGATTTGTTGGCTATTATACCTGCGCTGTATCAAACTTTATGAAGACAAATTGTTAAAAGTTTCACTTTTAAATACTCATACGAGTATTTTAAATTGATGTGGCACAGACCAAAATTTGAAATATAACATCAACAAACACAAATCAAAACTGATTGATACAAATGAAATAAACTAATACATTACACAAACCATTAAATAGATGTTCTACAAAAGCACATAAACCACAACCATAGGATACTTAATATCTTACAACAATAACTAAATTATACCACCACTTGTCCCAACTAATGACAATATAAGAGCTTTTTAAAATTAAACGCCGCAGTCTAATCTGCAAACCAGTTTCCAAATAAAAGGCAATTACCTGGTTGTAATCAAATCAGAGCTATCGGAGATCGGGGCGGCATAACCGAAACACAAGAACAAATCCAATTCGATGGTAATCTCTAATTTGTGTTCGAATCGGCTGGACTGCGACATGCCACAAATGTACGTTACTTGAGCGGACGGCAAAAAAGTGCCTTCCTGGCACCAACTAATTGACAGTGAACCTATCGAGTAGATAAGTCTTTGTACGATAGAGTGGTGTGTTTGAAACTGCTTGGTTTCAAAATAAAAGGTTATCTATTTGTTTGTCTATGTTGGTGGAATAGATACATGTGATTGTTAAGGTTGTAAACAATTCATTAGAATTAGTAGAATGTTAAACGGAAAAGCAATTTTGGTTTATAAGAATGACACGTTTTATAATGAGATTAATTTATGTTCATACAGATTAACTCTTATTGGATATTGAATATTTTTTTAAATCATATAGATATTAATTGTTAAAAATAATTATGTTAATAATGTATTACATTACAATATATATATATTTTAACATTTCCAACGCACTGCTAAAATTCTTTATAACATTACCCTAAGTAAACATACATAGCCTATAATTTTAATCAAGAGATCACGTGCCATGTCTAGTGTAATTTGCCTTGATTAATGACGCCATCAATCTTCGCGTCCCATCTAAGTCCAAGTGGTTAGATGTTTGGCGAATGTCGCATGCACTCTGCGGTACATCTACCGCCATCTGGGGCCACGTACTGCCAAATTGGACTCAAGGGCTTTCCTGTCCGATTTGGTGATGCGCTTCCCCTTTTCACCCTTCGGTTGTTGCTCCTATTGTGACTTTGTATCGTTTCTTGACACACTGAAAGCAGTATTGTAGATTGTAGTGGCTTACCTATAACTTATATTAGGTATAACATTTTTGAAAATTTACCACGGTAAATGAGCTTCATAATTACTACCTAATCTCTACAGCGAAACGTGAAAGATATTAAATTCAAAAATGATTTATCGTAAGTTACTTATCATAGGCAATTATTGTGATGTAGAAGCCTGAAGACTTAATAAAATTTACTAGTACAAGATTCTATTTTTACCGATTCTCACAAGTTGCATATACAAAAAAAAAAGATTGTAATTGTTACCAATGAAATAGCATGTGTTCACTTATTTGTGAATAAGTTGCAATTAATGTGTACATATATCTGTAGTTTTTATTCCTTATTATCACCGATCAGCCATTCTATACATTTTGTTTCACCCTACCACGTTCACTGCTACAAGTACTACGAGCCCGATGCAAATTTCCCAGTAAGAAAGCTTAAAAGCACCTCTTCATTTACATTAATAAGTGTCACCGGGAACCATAGCACAAAATGCTGATCGGTCGAATATATAATTTGCTCCAATTTTAAAAATAGCTGCACTGCTCTTGGCTCCATCAACGTATATTCTAGTTGATGTTATTAATTAAAAATCGATATGTGACTTGGGAAAATTGGGGACAAATGTGATTTTGTTCTAATGGCCTTAACAATGAATTGGAAGAGATCAGCCTATGACCTAATCAGCCTTATAACGATACATTTATTTTCTCAATGCATTCGCCTACAGCAAAATTCGTGTAATATGTTTATGTATTGTTTCGTTTTTCATTAAATGGGAAAGTGAAAGCTATAGTCACTTGTAAGTGTTAGTATCTTGTAAGAGATTCATGTTTTTTAATTCGAAAGTAAGCTATTGCTAGCAAGGCACTAATACTTTTCCTGTAGAACCTAGATTTAAGCACTTCAAGTATGATATTGGTTCATATAGAAGGTACCTGAAAACAAATCTTAGTACTATTCATCAGCCACAATACATTAAAGATATCGCTTCATTCAATGGAAGTGAGATTATTTCCCGCTGTGCTATTGGCAGATGGCTAAAGTAGACACAGAGGACAAACGATTTAAGAACTTTATCTCAAAATTCATTTTCCGAGTTTCAAACTAAGAGATCGCGTCTGACTTTACAGCACTTTACTCGTTTAATAGTTTTAAAATTCTATTTGCCTAGATATGTAACCGAGTTAATTTCATTCGAAAGCCATGTTGAGTTATAGAGAAAACCATTCATTCATTCATTCATTAACTGCGGAAATAAGATTATAGAAGTTCGGAAATACGTTTTCGGAGCTGATTGATTTGTCTGTTTTCGCCAGGCAATAAAAGAGTTTATTGGTGCACTGAAATAACAGATGCCTAGAAATCGTAACTCTTACCTACTATAAATTAGAGTGTTAGCGTAAACATGAATATACGTATATCTTTCTATAAATAGAACAACTAGCAGGAGAACGGAAATAAATAATAAATAGTGATCATTCCTACTTGCGGGGTTGCGTCGTCGGTAGCGACTAAATTACTTGCACACACGTGAATTGAACGTTAGCATTTTCTTATCTTTCGCACGCATTCTGCCTTCCCTTTAATTTTTGTTCTGTAGTAGGCTTAAGACTAGTTAATATGAGTAGAAAAATAGAGTAACTATGAATTTACCAAGCATTAAAAAATATATTATATTAGAATGATGGTTGGTGGGAATTCTTACAGAGGTAAAAGTATATTTACATGTGTTTAAACTAAGAAAGAGTTTAAACTATAAGAACATAACAAAAATTTCTTCTCTGCTAAAATGTGAAACTACTATCAAAAACTTTAGTGTATATTAGACTAAGCTAGTATAGAAACTACTATTAATTTGTCACGGGAAATATAAGGCAAACTCTACTTATATGATGTCGGTAAAAAATACTTAAATGCTAAAGTTTCATGCACACTTACGTAAAGTTAATGTAGGTTATATATATGTTACCTATATGTTTTTATTATACTTTTAACAACAGCATCGTAAGAGATATCGCTAATAGCGTTCGTTTTTAATAAGATACTGGAGCACGTTTGTGTGTGAAATGAAAAGTCGTTTAAAAGATAGTGATCGTAACAGTTACCTTACGAGTATTTATCGCAGAGCTCTAGTTAATGGGGTGGCTGATTCTACCGTTTCAGGAGGGAGTGAATCACAACGCACCTGTGAATAGAAATTGTGATTCATTTACTATTAAAATAAGTCCTTAATAAAAATTGTGCTGGAAAGAAAAGATAGAAAGAAAGTACTTTATACACTGCACCACAACTGCACAAATTACATTAAACACACAAACAATAAACATCAAGAATGAAAACCATTGATGCAGTGAAAAGGTGCTGCCTCAGTATACGATTCAGCTAGGCTGCATCACTGGTCCTCCGGCAGGAAATACGGTTATTTATTTGTGTTATTCTAAACTACGCCATTCTATATTCTCTCACTAAATTTATTTATGAATTATTCTTTGGGTCAGCAAATTATACTTTAAATATTTTATTTGAAACGGAAAAAGGCATTTTCATAAATGATCTGAATTGAATATTAGATGAAATGAAAAGTAACATATTATATAATAACATAATCCAGCTAAACAATGACCTAGGAGATATTATCGGGTCTCCGAAGTTCTGTTCAGCCTAAAAGGTATTAAAGTACATGTATAAATGTATATCAAAATAATGATAAACACAATAATATGTGGTAGGGTTTTCTCGTCGATTCCTCGCTCTTTCTGCGTTCACTATTTGCAGAACTAACGACATTCTCTTATTCATGGCCAGTAATAACAACTTCTACGTGGGACTGCGTAAAGGCAGTTTAGAAATAGGGCACAGTTAGAAATAGATATCGTATGAAATTGCTAAACTTTCCTGATACTCCTATTATGATCTTTCTGCTATATTCGGTATAATACTGCTATTGAATACATTACTTTTTGCAAAAAGTTTACGGTTTCAACTCTTTTACATTCTGTAATTTGTTTAGTAATGCTAAAAATAATTATTAATACATATATCCACATTTTCATAGTACTTTGAGAAATACCTCACGTGTACTAGACAAAACATCATATTGAAAAGCTCATTTTGAAACTCGTTATCGGATTGTGAATCGAAAACATTTAAAACTTTAAGTTAACTATATCAGCCGTGAAAATGTTGTAGTATCTTTGTTATTTCGGAACTTTGACACTAAATTGGAAAATTAAATAATGCTTATATCGTAGATGTTCTACCTTCACGTACATAAATTTATTCGAGTATAATAGCAATGTTGCATAAAATTAATCGTTATTATTTCGTAGTATTAACATAGGATGATTGGTAATTTAAACCTCCGAATCTCTCTTTAGATTTGACAATGAATGTGGTCCGATATAATTTAAGCTATTCGTTTAGTATGCCTCGATCAGTATTTAAGATGTCTACCTCTTTGAATAAAACACTCTTAACCAACGTACGAGTACATAGCAAGCAGAGTCAGCTGATTCGCTCGTAGTCCTCCACTTGGTGTCGTGGCTCCAACGAGCCTCTAAGCGAAACCCCTCAAGGTTATGAATATTTTAGTACTAGAAATAGGTCGCATTCGGCCCGTACTCAGTCGTGAGGATCCACGTACACTTTTCGTAAAATATCAAATTTTCATTACTGGAGTGGCAAGTTTAAAGAGGGACTCCTGAATATTTAAGGGGCCAAGTTTAGGGGACACGTGGCTTTGTAAAAGTTCGCCTTAGAGTCAGGATTTTATAAATATCCCGTGGTTTGGAACTGATTTATTTGTGGCAATGGGAAGTGGAGATTCGTGTATAAATAAATAAGAAGTAAGAATTTGCCCATTTCAAAATTTAATCACCCTGTTTAGCAACTCAGTTTTGTTATATTATTACAGAAAATATGCATTTTAGAACAGTAATAATTAATATCATTAAGTTATACCTATTATGCTTACAAAGAATGTAGGTCAATTTCAATGTTATCCAATTTCTTGCACAAATTTCCATAAAAAAATATTGTTACGAAAAAAGAAACAAGCGGACACATTTTAATTAAAGCCTCCCTTAGCATTCCCTTATACGAAATGAAGTAATATTAAAAGATGTGATTTGACTTTTTGTTTGTCTCCAAGGCCCTTGTGAAGGGAAAAAAACCTATTATTTGTAAGAGTATTTGCTTAGCTGCGTCGTTGTGAATTCAGGGCAAACTTAAAAGGGCGGAGGAAGGATTGAGTGAATATAAATACATTATGAACCTCGGTGCGTACTCCCTAAACAGTTGGCTGTTTTGTCTTAGCGGGGATCGTGACTTAAGAAGTCATTTAAAATTAAGGTGCTTCTATTAATACGCTAGAACCTTCCTTCTAACTTGACTCAGTGGTGACAGGCCAGATAGAAGTTTAACATAGGCCTTGGTAAAGTATATAATTGTTTTACATTAAGATTTTGGTATTAATAAGCAAAGTAGCAAATGTATTATATAAATTTGGTACAGTATGGGCAGATTAAATGGTCATGGCCTCATGAAATACGTGCAACAAAACAATGTTCCACATTTAAGCAAAATGGTGCACGAAATGAGGCTGTACACGTGTAATTACGACTGAATGTCCACCGCAAGTATAATTCATACGCTTAATTGGTTTTCGCATTCACAATCTTTCCAAACATAAGCGATGGACTAGATTATCCCGCTGAGCTAGCAACGCAACGCTCATTATTATTGAAGCTTTCTAACGTATGAAGAAAAACTCAAACAAACTGGTTTCAGTCAACAACTATAAAGGAGTGAAACAATATTCGCCTTGAAACTAAGTAAATCATACCCGATACTAACGTAATTCTTGAAAATACAGTTTACAAATTAAAAAATGTCAATGAAAACCAATTATCAAACGGAGGACTAAATTACCAACACTATGACTATGTGATAAAAATACAAAAAGGTAATTGGTGAAACCATGCAACATTCAAAAAACTCAAAATCGCAGTTAAAATTTTAGCTACTACGAATATGTTGCAGGTACACAATTTTGTTACTACAAACATATATTTAACAAATACACAGCCACAGTAGCAGTTTCAGTTTAGGTTTGAAACCAAAGCCTTTAATTTAGGTGCAATTACTTGTCTGTTGTTTGAATTCAGAATAACGTCGGACCGCGACACGCCTGTCAAATTTGAACTCAATAACTCACAACCACGGACATCGGGCCTAACCAGCCTGGGATAGGCAATTCGCAAGCCAATAATTGGAGCAAATCAAATTTAGCCATCGCATCTAACATGCATACTGTTATTAGCTCATTTATCATGTCTTTGTATGCGCGTAGCTAACATTGATGTAATGCTGCTAGTCAGTATGCAGTGGTTACTGGATGCGATGTATGACTAGCCGAGAGCTTCGTTAATGAGAGATGAATTAAGTGTCTGTTATGGAACATTGTGCATTCGTAACGGTTTCAGAGAATGGTTATCGAAGTATGGATTGTATAGAAGTATATTATAATCGGATTTTGTTTTGTTGTTTACATATATACACATCACGGCTGGTTACCTATATAGGAGTAGGAAAAGATGACTGAGAAACTACTTTCGCCTTACTGACGTCTATATACCTCATATTACACACGCTGTGGTTAAAGGTAGTTCTAACGTCGCAATTTTTCAATTTAGTTTTACTCCTTTTATTAAATATCGAAGCATAACAGCGAAGAAACACGAGTTTCCCAATAACCAGTTGGTTTTTTAACGAACAATGAAAAAACAAATATAAAATTCCGCTTAACAAATCTCCTTGATTTATACCTCTGATCAGGACTTTTCATATTTTACAAAAGTAATTGCAGAATCCGCATCTGGTGTAAACGGGAGCCATTAATCACGGGGAATAATTCAACATTCAGAATTTTAAAATGATAGGGAAATTGGTCGGCCAATAAACGCACTTATACACAAAGAATCCTTCACGCTTATCATTCCATCATTACTACGAGTTTTGTTGTTACTATTCTAGTTATTTTCTAATAGTTATTTGTAATGTAAGAAGATACATCTTCCTTCTATTTTTTAATAGAATTTTGTAATTTTTCGCAAATTGTTATTTAGTTAAAGTAAAATTGTTAGTTTGTTAATAATTTATTAAAATATTATTCCCCTTTTTTGTACCCTAAAACTTGCAATATTTTATATATTCACCCTAGTAGCAATCGCTCATTTAGTGTGGTAAAATCGTGGTTAGCGTGTGCCACTGATTATAAATTTATTTGCTTTGATGACCAACAATTAACAACTCGTTACAAAGGGCCGATAACATACAGGAATCATACAAAGTATAGGCGATCAAAATGTAATTAGCCTCACGTTATGTTTTTCTATGGTTTTAGTTATTGCAAAACTCTTTTTATAAAGTAGATAATACAAAACGTTGTAAATAAACGGTTAATTATGAGTAGAATGTATTTATTCAAATCATTATTTTAATTGTTGTCGATAACAGCGAGTTATCGATCATATTTTTGTCGTACTTTAGTAGTTTTGCATATACATACACATCACACCCGATTCCCGTTAGAGGGGTAGGCAGAGATCACGGATCCCCATCTGTCTCAATCCTGACAAACCCCTTTCGCTTCATTGACACTCATACACCTACGCATACACACTCGGTGGTTATAGATACTTCTAAGGACACGCTTATTAAATATGGCATCTATCTGACTGTCATGTCTTATTCGGCCGGCCTCATAGTATTAGTAGTGTATTTAATGGTTTTCTATATAAGTTCTGTCCAGATTACGAATTTTCCACCGTTAATAGCGCTTAATCATTAGCTTACATTTTGATAGCTAAATATAGCATAACATCTAATATGCCAGTGCATAGCGTAGCCTGTGGTTCATTCATCCGATAACGGGTTATCCGATCGTGCCTGAGCATATGAAAATTACACGAAATGCGAATTTTGGTTGATATCCACCTATATTTGGATTTAAATTGAGTGCACAACTTGCAGTTATGGAGATTGTACTAATAGAGGTTTGTGAACCACAAGCAGTTTTGTGATAAGTTATTGGAACTAAATAGAAAAACTTTAGTTAGTTATTTTAATTAGAAAACAAGAGTACTGTATTATCTCTGAATGATTAATATCTAAAAATATATTAATTAATTAACGACTTCTCTTCCCACCCAACTTATACTAGAAATATACTTTTACGTAAACATTTTAGGGATTTATGAGCATCTCCGTAAAAATCGATCTTTGTATTAAATATCTAATACGTTTTGTATAGCTGTTTATACTTTATAGCTAGTACGAATAGTAGCTAGATAGATACAAATGGCTTGAACCTCGCCTGCTTGTTATTGATGGCAGCCCAAATGATTGTATTAACAAAATAATTCATGAATTCCAGGAGCATGCAAACTAATGCAGTGATGCCGGTGGTAGAGTTATCGCGATAACATTACTAATGCAATTTCGCGTTCCTCAAATGCTAATTCGAGCCAATCAACGCCTTGGCACGCAAACTAACTTACGGTTCTAATGTTCTAGTGCCTGTTAGTATTTATGGCTCTGTCTTATTTCATATATTGGGTACCTGGTTATGTTATCATTTAATAAAAAGGGAAGCTTGATGATTTGTCCCGTACTAGTCAGATACGTAAAAAGGATGCTAATACGCTGCCGTTCTACCCGGCCGGTCGTAACCGCCGTCATAGGAGGCGACTAAGGGACTAGGATGGAATCTATGAGGCGATGGGCTAGCAACTTATTATTAATGTCCCATTATGACATAGCAACACCAGTATTCATGCTAAAAAGAGACCTAGTATGTATTTTATATCCGAGTTTCTGTCCACCGCGAAAGGGAGTAAAGGACGTGAATATATATATATATATATATATCTTATTTCGTATATTTGGTACCTGGTTATGTTATCATTTATTAAAAATAAAAACTTGAAGCTTGCAATAGATTTACGATCTTAAAAAGATTGAGAAGGTCATTCACCGTTCATATGAAGCTCAGAGTATATTATTCTGCTATCTTTATTGAACAAATAAAACCGCTGTAGCCGCGATATAAAAAAGCAATTATAGTGAATAATCGTAAAAAAGATTAAAAACTGCGAGTAAAATAGCTCTGCATCATTTTTGATGGACGCATAAATATCATTTAATCTCTCTTAGTAATTGGGTCAGCGAATCGTTGGAAGCATTTTTGTTGCAGAGCTGATGCGAGCGTCAAGTACAGCAGCCGCGGCTTAACCATTCATCATTTTAAATGTACCCATTACAAATGGCGAGGGAATAAATAATGACACTGGGAACAGGTTGCGAATAGTTTTTGTGTCAATTAATGGCGACACTGCTCTCTAATTGGGCAATGCGTTGCATGATGACGCACTCATGACGTGTTTATGTCGAAGCGAAATTAGGTGATTAAACATTGAACTCAAATATGGCGTAAATATATTAATAATGAGGTTATATGTACTAAATATTGCAGTTTTTTCTGCAGTGTACATATACATTACATAATACATATCCATTCACGTCATTTAATCCTCAGGATGGACAGAACCTTAGATACTATATAATATCTCGAAGGTTACTTTTTAGCCTAATTATTAGGATTATGGTGTCTTATGTAACATTGCTGATAGGTAGCAAGCCTATTTTCCAATGAATTCCATTTACCCGTAGTCGCTTAGTCAACTCTTACATTATGCCAGGTTGAACGGCAGCTAGTTAACATTGTTTTATCATCCCAGCTAGCATGGGATAAATAAGTTTTAAGATTACAACAAAGTTTCAGTTATTTTAGGATGTTTTCAACGTAATGTTATTGTTGTATCTAACACAAGTTATCTAAGTAGATTTCGTAGAGAATTCTGAAGGCACGGGCGAGTGGCCTAATTCTGTCCTCTAAAAATATAGAACAGATTGAGCTGGGTCGCTTTCTTTGCTATACGTTGACATATTCAGTGAAATTCAAGTTATAGAAGTAGTGGTTGATAGATATTTATTAGATTTGATAGCAATGGCTAAGGGAAAAAACAATTTAATCAAGTAATACATGTATGTAATGAAATAAACAATTACCAAATAAAGAATCTTCTCCAAGTTCTTTTCATACCTTCGTCATATGTGTTAGTAGGGCGGAAGAGACTTAATTTAGTCATAATAGCGATCACGTGACTTTAAATGTAAAAACAATCATCTGTGCAATGAAATAGGTTAAAGAAATAAGTAAATAATTATTTCACTATATTTGACGTCTATCCATATTGCTTACGAATATGAAAGCTATGAAAGCAAATTTATTTATTATTATTTTATTATTATAAAACTTTTTTGTCATACTACATTATTATTAATATATTTATTATTTTTATATTGTAAGTTAGTTGTATAAGGCTAAGGTTTATAAAGATGTTCATTCCTAAAACTTGCATGTACTTAAACAGTATAGAGCATATTCGTGCAACTCATTCACTTTCACGCGTACAGAACACAACATGCGCCTATTTCCGTGAAATATGGGAGATTGCACTTAACTGATTGAATTTTCGTCATTGCGACCGACCCGACTAAATGGTTTGCTTTTTGTTTCAGGTATGTTTCCGATTCGGTCAATTGCCGTAAGTTCTTAGTACATAGAGTAAGTCATAGATATAGGTTGTTCTTTTTGTTGAGTTAAAAGTCAGGTGCTTTAATAATCTAGTGAAATGAGTGATTTATAATATTACCATTACTAAAACAAACAGGAATTAATGTGATTAAGTTTGCCAAATGTTTCGATTGTTAGTAAGAAATTATACTATTGACTAATTTAACGATACTAACTTCATTACCGTTGTCTATTGATGTACATTTATAAATATCTCATATACACATCCATATATAATCACGTTCTTTAATCCCTTTCGGGATAAGCAGATCCATGTAGGGAAGATAATATCTCCGATAAGTCACTAACGAGTATTAATATGTTCGGGTTATGATGTCACATGTAACATTAGTAACAGGTTGTAAGCCCATCGCTCAATAGATTCCATTTACCCCTAGTACCGTAGTCACCTACGACATGCCAGCAGGTTAGAAAAGTAGGTATTCCTAGTTACCATTTTTTTTTCAGTTCCCAAAATTTATATTTCTAACATTCGTATCCGAATAAAAGGCTGTCACTCGGTCCGGTTTGGATTATGTTTGACATATCCATTTTGGACGCGCAGTATTAATTTTGTTTCGGACAAAGCCCGCAGCATTCGCGTACTAACAGTATTAACTTTACTAAGCACTGCTAATGCAAACCAGCGTGGCGCTATTTGGCGAATAAATCCCAAATAGGTATGTGGCTTGCAATGAATTGACCATGCTCTAACAACTGTATTTTCATCAGAATCAGTGCAGGTTTTTATACTGGTACTTTGAAAACTGTTGAAGTTCAAATTGTGTTTAAATTAAATTAGAAACTCTGTAAGGTAATAAATTATCAATTAAATGTAAGGACATCTAACTGGGCTGGAACTTAGGGACCAATCGTAAGTTCCATTTAGAGTAAGATATTAGTTGTTGTGAGAGCTCAGATATAGTACGATTATGGTTGTAATATACAGCTGCTTCATCTTTTTGTAAATTGGCTTAGGTATTTAAAACGTTAAAGATTACAAATACTGTTGAAATACAGAGTAGAGTACATTATCCTAACAACTGAATTACCCAAACCCTTTGACGAACAAAACCATTTTAATGAATAGTGACAATCAATCTTCGAAACTCAGTAATTGCGCACAAACTTTCCGATCGGAACTTCACAATCCAGTTGGGCAGAATAAGCCTCGGTTTTCCTCATAAATAGATTAGCAAGTTGTCAGCGCGTTGCACCGGGGCATATCTATTAAGCGCGTTATTTCCGAGGCTGACAAATACTCACAATCGAGCCTCCAGCGGCCGAAACGATCGATTTCCGGACTCTACTCGACTTTCAGAATCCAGTTCTCATCAGCTTAGATCGTATGTATTCAACGATGAATTATGACAGCTCGACGGTGACTAAAACAAATAATCACCTATAATAACAATATAGAGATAATATTGAACAATTAGAGGTAGAGTAAGTACTTACATAAATCTATCTTAAGTAGAAAAAAGTAGAAAGATTTTGTATTCATTTAGGAATTTTCATACATTATATAGTGGCCTTTTTATCTACAGGTTGAACAAACCAAAGGAAAACTACCATAACGTTCCCCGTTATCTTTATCAGTAATTCACAAGCCGGTTATCTAGAAGTCAGACATTAAGTAACCTCCAATAAATGAACTCGGAGGCCTGCTTTGAGATAAGGCCACGCCGATCAACTTTTCTAAGGAGGGGTGAAAATTTATTCCAAACTTTCTGTGTAAAACTTTCAATCCTCCAAAATACGACGCTCGCCTAACGGTCCTGGTCCCTTTGTGTTTCATGCTGAGCCAAGTTTATTTTTAAAGGCAACCTGCTCAACATACATAGGTATAAACGAGGCAAATAATGATTACATTATTCATGCTGTGAGAGACAATAAACCGATGAAAGCTTCGGTATGCAAAGTAGCGCATGTAAAGCTCATGCGAGAAAAATAAACGATAAATCGCTTTTAATTTATGTTAAAAAGTTTTCCTTTCATATTTACACTTCGTATTAAGGGTTCATTGTTGACGGTACTCAAAGCTATAGTTATAAAAGCCTATATTGACCACTTTCAGCGTTCTACGCTTTGCTTTTGGTCACTAAAAGGCTACTTTCTATCAGATTTAGTGCCCCTCTTGAAAGGTAAAGAGCCTGCCACTAGCTTTCAAAGACTCTGATTAATACAAGACGAGTGTAAGGCGTAAGTGTTTCCTGAAGGCGTTTTAAAACAATAAAACAATGGATAAAATTAGCACTTCCTATGGTGAGTAAAAAATTTTGAAGAAAATTGCCCACTTCTCGGAATATGTGCCTTTTAAACAATATAGTACACCAACTTACACACTGGGTGCTAACTTGCTGGTAAAATATACATAGGTATATAGGTCTTAAAAAAGAATGATTTCATAATTGCGAACTATTTACTTTGTCGCTATAGAAAATGGTCGCGAACGTTGTATTATAATAACAAAGAAAACTGAATGAACCTAATAAAAAATCTAATCCATACTAGGATATGATACGGATACATAGCTAGATAAAGGTTCCCGTTAGGCCCTCTGATAAGTCGAAAGCCACAAAAGGAAACGTCCATGCAATAAAAGTGTTCGGACCCAACCGGACTAGGAGCGGCCTCATAAAAGCCAATCGATCGCACGTACACATCAGACGAATAATGAAAGCTAGGATATTCAAAGATAAAATTGGAGGGTAACGAATTATGGGGTAAATTTCTAATATGTATGCATGACTTGTACATATCTATGAAATGAATGCGAGCCTACGAATTATATTTAATTTTGTAACTTTTTTTTTACTTTCATAGAGGTTAACTCACCACGAAGGTTGAATATTATGAAATCTTGAACATAAGACTTTGGCTTCTATATTCAGCCAATAAAAAGCAACAGTTTTTAGACTTAACGGATTAGGCTGTCCATTGCAATGAATGGACGTGGGGCGAGGTAGCAAAGTTTACGGTTGATTCTATCCGTAGACAGCGGCAACTCTTCACTTAAACCACTCTGAAGCTTGCCCAATGAATGGTAAAATTCACAGAACATACAACCACGTGTAGACTAGTGATAAAATTAATTAGTGAAGAAATACTTTTGTAAGATTCTTTTTTTGATGACAATCTTATTACAAAATAATAAGATGATAAAAATGGTACAATATCTAAAGAATTGTAAGACATACAAACTTTAAATTTATTTATACATACACACATACACATCACGCCTGATTCCCTGTAGAGGGGTAGGCAGAAATCACGGATCCCCATTTGTCCAGATCTTGACAGACCACTTTCGCTTTATTGACATTCATACATCTTCTCATACACTCTCGGCGGTTATAGGTACTCCTAACGTGACTTATTTAGGTACTTTTTTTCTTAAAAGACTTTATGTAGCCTGATTTATTATTACTAATTTAATTAATGAAAAAAAACCATCTGTTTATACAAGCCGTATTCCCCTAATAAGACCTATAACCCATTCTTGAAAACGCAACAAAAGTAACCAAAAAACCGAAACTGTATAATATTACTCATCAAACAAAAACTGAAACTAACGAAGGCTCGGTTGAACTGGGCGGCCGAAACCGGAGCAAAAATAGTCCGCGTTGCTTGCCCTAATTACAGCCCGTCTATTAATCAAGGTGTAACTGTGGCAAATGAATCTGGCATCGAGGGGCTCAATTCAGTGTTCCGTTTGTTATGGAAGTAGAAGTTGCCTTATCTGGGGCCAGTAATACGCTTCGGTGGGTCGAGTTGTTACCCAAAACTTTGTAACAACAAAACATTCGCTAGAAAGCACTCCTTTACAACAATGGCTAGCAAAACATCGTGTATGTACCATTTCTAAAGAGTGTTTTAATGTGTTAGGCGCATTCAAATTCTGTATAGGCTTTCTTTTTACGGTTTTCAATCGCAGTTTCTTTTGAAAACACGTTAGATTAATCATAACGTTGCTGTTATTAGAAACTTTGACTTACTTAACTTATTTATATTAATATATATCTTCAGAATCACAGTAGAAGTATTTGTCATAGTGTATGCGTTTTTTAATATATCCCATGAATCAGTAGTATTATGAAACAAATAACTCTGGAATTAAACCTAACAAAATGTCAATACATACTTACATATGTGTAGGTGCAAATAGATTTATGGCTACATGACCCAAAAGCTACTGAATATTTGGTATACGTGAAAACCTGTGAATCAAAAGATGATACACATTGTAACTTTGTAACTTTTTAAAGTATAAATAATATGTGAACTGAGACGTAACAAATCCACACAAATTCTCTGCAAAGATTTGTAAAGAATTGTTTGTTTTCGAAAAATCATTGGGACATAGTGACTACTTTCCTAACAACAATTAAACGAATAAAGACCTTGTTCCTCCGTACTCCTGAAGCTATTTTGTCCATTTCTCTCACTAGAAACAGAGATTATATCATAGGAAAAATATCGAGGCCAAGCCTTAGCGAATATTTTTTGTCGGACCTTTTTGCGAGATTTATTCGCATGCCGTCTATAGAGCACACGATAACATTATATTTTGTTGTTAGTTTTCCTTTGTAACATCAACTAACTGTCTTGTTCGTTTTTTGTTGTTTCGGTAGGCCTTGTACGAGAACTTATTTATTTGTAAGGGAAATAATAAATACAGTATGCCCTGACCCAGTATCTAAAGGGATATAACAATTATTTTATGGGAGCAAAAAATAAATAAACATGGGGGTTTTATATATGACGAGCCGTTTACGCTGAGAAAAAATTGGTGAATGATGGTTTAATAAAATGTGTTATAACAGAATAAGAAATTTTCTTTAACTAGAACGTAAAACAGAATGAAACTTTGACCACAGATAATATAATACTATACAGTATTTGACTTTGACAAAAGACTGATTTTAACCTGAGCATCTCCTTACAAATTGTGTGTACTAACAAAGTTATAACCTAACTTAAATAACACCATAATAACTGTAACTCGAAATCCAGAAGCAAATAGGATAAATGTCACGTGGATGATATTAGTAGTGAGATTCCGCAAACATGCATATATCTCTTAGTGTTCCGGCGGCTGGCCTGGCCGAGAGAACGTGTTATGTTTCACAGTGTGAAATACTAACGAAAACTTCCTGCCTGCATATGTAATGCGAGGGGGTGAGCTTGCTTTATTGTCGTTCTGAAGAAAAACTTTTGTCGTGTGTAGCATGCTGGGCCTTTTGTGCAAGTGGGGCTCAATTGTCGCAGTTTTGTCACGATGACCTTTTATTGAGGAAAGTTGAGCGATTGTTTGCGTTGCAGACGATTTGCTGTTTACGGCGTTTGAAAACTGTTTTATGGGTTGTTTGTTCCAATAGGTCGGGAGAACGGAGCGGGTCGACTTATTTTATTGCGGCGATTCCTTTTTTGTTTAATGACTTTCCTAGTTAGAAAAATAGTATTGTTTTTAATTGAAAGATTGGTGGAACTGGTGGCTTCCTCCATGACACAAGGAAATGGTGCTAATATCAGCCTAAATATATTAGAAAGGGACTTTTCATCGTAATGGTGACAAATAAGATGCATACAATGGGATCGTAAACACAACTAATCTAAAAGTCTTCTTGTAATAGGTCATTTTTCATATACAATTCATTACATATATAATGCTTGAATCATAACACGTTACAAACTTATTGATTATTAGATATGCACGAGTCAGATTCAACAATATTGCAGTAACATATAAAGTATAACGGCGTGCTTAGTTGAATATAATAATTATAAATATTATTATTAGTATAAAAATAAAACATAAAATTTAATCAATTTTAAAAGCTTTTCCTATCCATACAAATAAAACTTCTTAACCTCATCTAACTTAACTATTAAAAAATGGAATGTCTGCTTACAAAAACAGCATGGGCAAAGAAAACAGCGGTTTCTAAGGAAACACGTGTTCCTGTCTCAGACAGAATTCACAGTTACTTTGGGAGAAATAAAGGATTTGCAAACGTTTATCGAATGGGGAATTTGTAGCTGAACACATGTAACTTAAGTGTATTGGATAAAGAGTGGAGCGTGTCTTTGCGAGATTACTTGTCTCTATGGTAGCCTCTTTAGTAGCGATGTGTGGGAATGTCTCTATTGGTTTTGTAAATTGTGACCTTAAATAGATTGAAATACATTACTTTATAGGTACATTTCTAAATGAATTGCAACTTATTTTTATCATTATAACTATAATTGATATACAACCAAAGTAAATTATAAAAATAAAGTGGTTTAATTTTTTTTAAATCTTATAACTTGCATTAATCTTCATCAATACTTTATGCACCGACCTATCAACGTGATCTTTTTGATGAAACTATCTCAAAAAGATAAAGCATGGAACGATTGTATTTTCCTACGTTTAACTTAGTGTAAATTTCAATAACCCTCAAAACATTATTGAAGCCTTTATTATTTTGAACTAAACCACAAATGATTCAGTACCAAGTACAGAGAATAGAAATGGATTTAAATCTGTGAAACTAGTGCGGCTTGCAACCGTCACATATCCCCGAGCTTTCATTAGCAGAGGCTTTTGTTTTTAGCCGAGAGAACGCACTATGACGTCACTTGTCTTGTCAAGTATAGAGAGTGGTGTTTCATATTTGCATGGCTTATTCAGGTTAAACGAGAGTTTAGGTGTAATAGAGGGGAAAAGTAGCTCTTGTTCTGAGCTCTACTTTACCCTTGTTGACATTCTTTGGAGAAAGTGGTGTGATAAGTATCGTTTCAATATATTGTGTGAGTATTGAGACATTTACACCGAAAGAAACTAACTACATATAAGATTTAGGTAAAAAAATGCTTATTAATAACAATTCAGGTATAATCAGTGGCCTCTTTTGTAAACAAAACAAAATAAACACAACCGTTACATTTTAGCACTTTTCATTCATTGTTAACTTAATCACACCAGTTCCACACACCCATTTAAGCACACCCAAGGCATTACGAAGCAATTATTTACATGCAGTACAGATGCAATGACACAGTTGAGCCTGCTCAGTTATGCAACGGCCGTTCGGCTGTTCCAACGAGATTTATGGCGCATCCTTAGCCGTTTGTGGGCACCGAGACACATGCATCACCGTCTCCTCAAGCCTCCAGACGTGGCCAGCTGCCTTTCCGGTCGTTCGGAGCATATAGATGTAGGTGGGGCTTAGAGCTGGTTAATAAGCGTTTATTTAGAGTGATTGGATAGGGAATGGGGCTTAAATGAGTTTTGTGAAGGTTATTAGCGTATTTGTTAGATCAGTGTGTAAAGAGAAATACGATTGGAGTGCGTTTTTTATTTATATGCTTAGATTACATGAATTCAATTTTGAAATTCATTTCATGAATTACTTTAATTTCGTAATTAATAACGTAGTAATAGTATATAACTGGTCAAGGCATTGACCTCTAATATTAATGTTAAATTATTAACATCGATTTTATTGTATATTAATATGTTTCTATTATTTGAAGTTTAGATGAATAATCCGAAATTGAATAGTAATAAGCCGCCTAAGCCTCTATTAATCAACGGAAACATAATACCAACGCAAATTCCGCTACCTAACCATTTAATAGGATTATTGTAGAACCCGTTAATTGTCTGCCAGAGTGGTCAAGGGTTAGATTGTGTGATGTCCCTTGCAGTTCCGATGCTGAATAATATATGTCCGTGTGAGTCTGCGATGGTGCTTGCTTGCTCTCGTCACCCAGTTCGACTGTGATATAGTATAGATAGACATATATTTTAAAACGAAGAGGGTTCTGCTAAATACTAAGATCTAATGAAGTTTTAAGAGATTATAAAAATCTGTTAGTAACCATTTTTTTTAAGGTTTGTTAAAACTTAACTTTTCCTTGTTATGTTGCACTGTTGCAAACGTAACTGCAAAGGAAATCGATTTTTTTTATTTGCATGGAATAGTGTATTCAAAATACATACATATATCCACACGTAGAATATGGTTCTCCTTTTGTATATCACATACATTAGATGCGTATAAGAACCTTTCAACCACAGGTACACATTATGGAATAAACAATTAAACGTAGAGCGTACTACACACAAGCCATCACAAACTAATACCATTACTCCCCGGTAATAATCTGTGGGGGCGCATAAGCACATAATCTCAATATATGAGTACACAGAGTAGCAAGAGTCTTCTCAGAAACTGCATTAAGATGTTGCTTTTAGTCTGTAAGCACAGCACGTCTTGTCCCCTAGCATCTGTTGGCCTCCACAAGGGGCAGGCGTTGCAAATGGGATTAAGTCTCACGTTGTAACTATGCAATTTAAATGGGAAAATAATGGCCCAGGTCAGAACCTCCATTTTGGATAATACGTGCGACGTGCCGCAGGGAATAGTTATTAAAAGCTTTATTTATATTAAAGATACCTGGGTATAGTTGGTTCAAACTTTTGTAATGAATTGTTTAACAAAGCTGAGATAAGAGAATGTCCGCTTAGAAAGTTTTGGTGTGCGATACGTTTTATTATGTAGTATTTTTAAAAATAGATAATCATTGTTTATTTGTAGGACTATGTGCCAATCTTAATTTTAATAAATATCTATAAATAAATACTGCACCTAGTATCTAACCTCTGTGATATTAAGTCCTAGTGCTATCGACTTACCATGTTCTTTTGAATTATTTATCTCTTTTTTTTGTCCAAATATTATTGTTTACAATATTAATATATTTGTTTAATGGAAAAATGAAAAATAATTAAAAGCCATTGATTTTTTTGAACTTTTAAATCTTACTGAAGAGAAACTAAAAAAACATAAAACGGTATCTGCTACTCGAGTTAAACTATAAGTAGCTTGGAAATATGTTGTACCTAACCTAACGTGTAAATTCGCTGTAAATATCAGGACTGCATTGTGATTATTCAAATTTTATGAACTGTGAATGTTGAAAATGCAATTACTAAGAGTGAATTTCAAGAAAAGCAACAATAGCGCTAATTTCCTCATTTATGTGGCTAGAAACACACAAAGCTGGTGAAATAATTGGAATAGCTTGTTTTTGGGACGGAAACAGTTTCATTCGCTGTATTTGGTAAACCGCTTAAAAAACAGTAGAATGCTTAGCACTATACACGATATGTTCACTTACACTGTTACTTCACATTAAGACAAGATCTTGTAGGCTAGATTATTATTGATTCAAGAGTAAATGCTAATAAGCAATGAAAACCTTTATTCGTTCCATATCGATCGAAGCTTTTTCGCCATTAGACCTGGCCTGTATCAGTCGCTTCAAAGTCGCAATAGCCTTTGAGAAGGTGTAACGCATCGTAGTTTGCAATTAGTATAGTTCCCTAGAAGAATACAGCAGTGTGTAATCAAAAAGCATGCGACGACTGTAGCATAAAAATATGTGGGTTACGTAGACATGTATTGTAAAATGAATTGTGTAGTTTTAGCATTTTCAGCGAAATTTAAACCTAATTAAAAGTGATAGTTTACATTTTATATGGTTTCATATCATTTAAAATCTGGCACAAAACCTTTCAAACCATATTGAAAATAAATATATAGGAGTCGAGTGAAAGATAAAAACAAAGTAAATTTAAAATATATGCACAAAACCCGTTGTTAGGAGCGATATAAATGAGGCTGCCCCTATTGTTGCAGTAAACCGGACGTGGCGTAAGCCGCCGCTGACAGCCGCGTGACGAATGCTCCGCCGGACTAAAGTCATTTGAGTTTGGTTTAACCGTAGCACACGAGCGGGAGTCGTTCTGGGGTTAGGTGACAAATAACGTAATGGTGTATAGAAAAGAAGCTATGATAAAGAAATTATAATAAAAGAGTAAAATAGATTTGATTTGCTAGAGACACGTATATTTTTAAATATAACTGCTGAACTAAATGTGGTTCCCGCAAGTTATAATCATTTAGGGTTAGTAAAGTGTAATCTTTGGATTGTCTTTGATAAGCTAACAGGTTATAATTTGTACGCGTTGACTCGTATTTAAACTTCAACATAAATAATACGCATTCAAAACATTTTTATGCTTTAATCTTTAGGAAATTCGTGATTTATACTCATGATTAATAACTAACGGGACTTATCGCGTATGTTTTTATATAATAACCATGGCTGCTGCAATGTAGCCGAAACGTCGGGTTAATAAAGGTAACTTTATTATATAAAAACATACGCGATAAGTCCCGTTAGTTATTAATAATATCTGTGTGCATCCCGCGAAAAACAGTCGAGATAATTTATTAATTTTATATCTTGTAATATTTTGCCAAACTTACAATGTAATCAAATTATAGTTTAGCTAACCGGACTTGTGTACAATTCGATACGGATAAAGGTCTATTGTGAACACGGTCATACAAAACTATTCATTCTATTCCATCAAAGTTTTACACTTGAGTCAAATTGGTTGCCGGCAACTTGTCTTAGTAACTGCATACAATGTTATCTAACAACGTAGCTGAACAGAGGACTGTCTCTTACATATTCAAAGTTTAATCTGAATCAGCTTAACTTACAACAGACTTTGAGGCCAACGATTGTGTACGGAAACTCTGTATCGATACAATAAGACTTCATTTATTAGTCTCAATTTATAAGCTGACGTTCGTCTTCTAATATATTTATAAAACAAATGTTGAAATAAGTTTTAAATTATGGACGTGCCTTTTTAGTGTTCAGGCTATCTTAAGTTTTTTAATTATAATTAAAAAAAAAACATTAAACGTCAAGCTATACCGTTAAAATTCAGTCATTAAGGGGCTTAATATTGTGAGTCTTGTTTTATGTGTAATTTCAGAAATGGGATAGTCATTTTTGTATATAAGATGATGAAACCAAGAAGGACATATGTCGCACCTAATAGAAATCATGTAATGAAACTATAAATAATATACCTATAGCAGTAACAGTATATTCTAAATTAATAAATATGGATAACTGAGCAAGACAAAAGAATATGGTCCAACAACAATTAAAAAGGAGGTATGCTTAAACAATAACCTTCATGGACACTAAGAATATATTCGTGAAGATTTAAATAACTATTAAAATTTATATACGATTTTTCACACCTGTAACGTTAAATTCATCATAGTATTATAATTTCATACTTTGTAACACAACAATAGCGTAAGCTCCTCTAGATTTTGCATTAAGGTACATCCGGAGCTGGTAATAGGATTCAAAGTTTCTCATACAAAGTGTATCTCCAAAGTAGCTTAGAAGATAAAGTTTCCGCTAATTAACACGCTGCGAAATAATTCTGCTTCTCGTCACGTCGCCACCTGTGCTGTATTAGAAACTTATTCAGAAGCTCCTGTTTCACCAAAGTAATCTTATATAAATCGTCTTCAGGCATACGAGTACTGTATTCAGTAAACGTTTACGTATTTTCATTAGTATTGTTGTGTCGGGCTATTTTGAAAGACAGAAAGGTAAAGCTTAAGTTTCTCGGAAGAAAGCAATTACTTCATGCAAAAGTTTTATTTAATAAGAAAAGTTATGACTAGATGTATTCATTTAATGAAAAATATATATGTACATCACGGTTTAGTCCCATTAACAGTAGTATACATTGAGTATAATCACAACCAGCTGAGTATGGTTTTTGGGAATTGATAATGTATGTGTGTAGTTTTTCTTAGTTTTTAATTATTACAAATCAAATACATTATGTTCTTATCTAATATGAAAACTTACTACACTAATACACCACAGTAATCACTAAGCCCTGGAAATATGACATAGCTTAATGTGACGCAGTATAACGAAAATGACAGAATAAAATACAGCATTTCATATACAATGATTAAATAACGTGAATACGGCTACGTACGGCACATCTGTTCTCTTCGCTTGATGATATTTGCATTCATTAGTCTGAAGCATACTCTCGACGTCCCGAAAATAAAATGTCAACACATTTCTTTCTCTTATTAAACATTATAATACGATTTCGTCGTCACGACACGTCAGTTGGTATATCACTTAGTTCTTTTGTATAAAATGGACGAAAAGACGCGTTTAAAAAATATACACTGTGTTACTATTGTTATATTCTATTAAATACTTAATTTAATTATAGGATGTTTTATCTTTCAGTATGCACCTAATTTTGATACTGGATTTTCGATTCTAATTATATAAATTAGTAAATTTTCTAGGACGTAAAAAATATACTGACTATTTTATCGTCAGACTATCGTAGCTTACTTAAAATATATAGCTTCTGAAACTCTTTCACAAAGTCACAGTTGATAGGATTGACAGCAATTCAATTCGTTACCGTCTTTAGCCGAACTTGGACGAATGGGAATACGTCCAACAAATCAACGGATCCCCAGCAGAATATCCAACAAAACTTCGTCCTTAGTTCACCGAATTACCATAAAGCTGACAACCGATTTAATACCTTATGCCACAGAGCAGGGACGAGCTACGGATTTTGTTGAAGCCCTGAAAAATACTTATTATATAATTACTTATTATAGTAATTTACATGGTACTAGAAAAATAATTAGTAACTTTTATTGTTTAGCTATAATTGATGTATGAGTTTTTGCTTTGTACTTTAATATTTTGTTAAGCAGTAAATATAGCGTTTTATTCTTTTCTAAACGTAAAGAAAATTATGACATTGTATATATATCTTACTTTCATAAAACGTATGTAAATGCAGGTCAGAATTATAAATGTATAAATTTAATTTTGCATTTGATTCCTTAGTTCAAATCTTGAATAACTCAAACACTGGTTTAATAATATAATAAAAAGAGTATAAAAATTAATTCACTTCAAGTCCAACAATAAATTCATCGAATACAACATTTACAAACATACATATTTTCTCTCATTACCTAAGAAATATGTTTTTGTTCGTTCGCCCTTAACCCAACATTAAGTAATTCGAACAAAGAGCTCTGCTTATACACTCGCTCCTTCACAAAATAGTGGCCTGAAATTAGATACACCGCCGCGCTATAATTAATTAACGGTAATGTAAAATGGTCTTGCATCTTTGTCTACTTTGTTTTGTTTTACGAACCAAGTCAAATTAGGTGGGCTACAGACGGCAATAAAAAGACGGCCATGATGAGGCCACATCAATTCACGTATCACTGTATAGTCAGTATCCAATTTAAATTAATATTTCAGAAGAAAGGGAAGGATCCGAAAATTTTAATATTAAAATTTATATGGTAATTCATTCCTAAGGTAGTTGTGTGGTTTTGTTCATTATATATATTAAAATATATATTCAATTTTAATTTATTTAAGTTGGCTATTCTGATATTTCTAACTCTATATATACGGACATTGACGCAACGTTGTTGTTCTTAGCACAATCATAAAGAAAACTTTATCATAATAAGAATAATAGAGGTAATATTATAGGACAATATTACACCTATACTGAGTACATAGACTTGTGTCATAAAACACAGGTTTAAAGGTTTCAGTCGAAACTGTGTGCTTTAAATTAACCCTTCACGAACAAATAGGCGAGTGTGTAAGTGGCTTAACAGCTTTGTTGGAATTTTTACCGACCATCACGAAAGGGTTAAACAGTCCCATGATAAAAGGCTACTGCTTGTTTCTTGACAAGTATTAATGCTGGTTCATGTTTGAAGCCTTGGTTTTGATTTAATTACGGGAATGCGTAATTTCTCAAGGCTTTGGTTAGGTAATTCTAGGTGTTAAACAGTAATTTATTAATATTTCACTGATGTTTGGCTCTTTTATTTGTCTGTCTACCATTATACGATCTAATTGGATTTTGGGATATGATACTTCGTTAGCTTCTATTTATTTTTAATTACCTTTCTTAAGTAAATTGATGAGTGTTGCAAATACCTACATCTACAACATCTTAGGTCTTTTGTAATGTTAATACATTCGTTAATTTACTCTTACGATCTTATGTAACAAATAAAAAACTAAAGAATAAGACATTTCCTGACCAAATAATCTTAATCATCACATCATATACGCTTAATATACAAAAAAATCAACATCCTAACCCTACTTTCAGCACCATAAGCTACATTCAAAAAGGAATCTTTCTCCACTCTTTTAGGGTTTAATTTGCAGCTTCCAGAACAAAAACATTTTAAGCCGAGAGCCGTCAACATGGCGATGGTGACGAGATGCTTTCGCTCGGTGGGTGGTGCGACGCTAGGGTTATATCCTTATATATAACACTGGTAGGGGCAGTCCTGTTTGCTGCCTTTAATTATATTATTAGGGGAAAATATTAATATGAGATAGCAACCCTATTCATGCTTAAAAGTGACCTAGGAGATATTAGGAGGTTCCCATTTCGAAAAGAATGATGAGAAAAATATTATCATTATATAGACAGGAAGGATTATTGAAACAACTTCAGTATCTAATTGTATTATACATATCTATAGTAGTCAGCAATCATGATTGTTTACTTCAATAAAATGTTTTCGGTTAATTAAAAATTATATAAGATTGGAAGTTAAATGACGATCGTTTGTCTCAAGTAAAAGATAAGTAATACGCGTTGCTTAGAGTTTTTGGGTTATGTTGTATATATTATATACTCCTAATCTTGAATTCTGAAATTATAGTGAATGCATGAAAGTTTCATACGGATTCAGAGAAACGTATTTCGTTACGTCCTCTAAGTATATGGTAGAGGAAAATGACTGTAATTGAATTTAGACCTTAATGAACGAGGGGTGAGTTTTCATCATACTTCTCTACTGGCTGGCTTATAAACGGATTTGTGGACTAAATCAGATATTCGTTTGCATATATTATATTATTTTTAGTCCATTTTTAATCCTGGCTTGAATTAATCAAAATGAAGACGAAACACTACTTGTGAATTAAGTCTTGTGATAAAATCAGATATTTTTATCAAACAGTCTGCAAATATAATCCCGTTTTTTGAAATATAAATCACGTTTGTAAAAAAGTAACTAAAATTCTAACGAAAAATTAACAATTTCAAAAACTAAAATCAAACAAAAGCTCTAACAAACCTGCAGCATGTTGACTGAATTTTCCCCTTAACTATACTAAGGTTTTACGTGTGAATTTTCTTAGACGAAAACTTTGGTTGCACAAAGAGTTCAAAGCCCAGTAAAAGTGACTTTCGTCGAACACGGCTTTGGTAATTTAAAAGAAACGTCTACTAGCACGATTAAGATTTATTGCATCTGTCTTGCTGGAGGCTATTTTGAGGCAACGACCTTCTGTGGAAATGTCGCTACGTATACATATTGTATGAAGGTGGCGTTTTTGTTTCACTATGATTAATACTCGGTGTATTATTGCCTTGACGTTTCCCATAACTTATACTTGGATTAAAGCTTGTGATGAAGTATGTATTAGCATTAATGACCTAAGTGGTAGGTTTAGCTGTTTTTAAGTATAATTAACATATAAATCTTTGATTTTTGGTAAGTTAGTGACGGTCACGTGTGTCCTTTTTCAAAGATATTATGGTCATCTAATTCATTTCTATGCTATGTTATAAATCAGTTCATTCAACACTAAATTAATGTGCGTATGTGTATTGACACAAACATCACCCTTCAAAAATCTCATATATGAACTATGAATATTAAAAAATCTACTTACGCTTTCAATTCTGGAGGGCAAAATATAAGAGAGCTGTTGTAAAAAATGCAACATGCCATAAAAACTTTGCAATTAATCTGTCTGTGTAACCTCCAAGCATCAATGCTTTAGAGAGGTTTTGTGCCCTGTACAACAGTAAGGGGTGCTTTTCAACCAGCTATAATGATAGAAAACTAGGTTTTATTTCATATTGTTTTGTATCATGTTAGATTGAGTACTATTATTTGCTTGTTAAAAATTTGAGGGAAAATCTAATAAGTATAACTGAAATACGAAAAGCGATACAGTGAAACGAATTTGTTTTACATATAATAGCTAACAGAATCTTTGAGTTGTGGATTATTTTAAATATATTAGATCGTATATAATACGAGTATGTTCAGTTTATACAAATTTTGTAGTTTATTTTAAAATATCACACCAGTTAAAACAATTTTTTTAGTATGAATATGGTTTGATTTTACATAGTAATAGGTACCTTTTTAAAGTATTATTAACTAGTAGTTTGTAAATTTAGATATCTTTTACAATACAGCTTTACATAACCTCCAAATTGAAAACAACACATGTAAATAACAATACTTTGAAAACCACCGTAAAGCAAATTGTTTTAAAGTGCCCACCATAATCACCAGTGTATTTTAGACAGAATTTGCTAAAGGGTTAGCGATCACTTTGTTTTCAATTACATGTAATTGAACACGATGCTGTAATGGCCGCCCTACATGGCAATTTGGCAAGCCCGGCCGAATCGCTTTGTGATGAGCGGAGTATCCAATGAGGATTCATATATTGGAATTATAAATACGTGTTGCAATTAATATAACAATATTATTCTATCAATAAATAAACAAAGGGGTGTTTCTTATATAAAATAGAAAATAACGTAAAAAATAGGTTAGATATAATGGTGCTTTTGTCGTCTTTTATAAGTATAATTATGGAAAGTATGTCCGCTTGTAATGGGTTATTTAGATTAAAAATTTGGCTATTTAATAATTGTACGATTAATAGTAAAAGGGGGGTATTAAAAGTAAATATAACAAATAATTATATATATATATATAGATAGCAGAACAATGAAGTGAAGGCAATAAGTTTATATGTATATAGCAGAGGTTACTGATTCCAGTTTTTCAAGATCTTGAAAAATCTGACCTATTTCATTGAGATCAATATTAGAGTCAGCGGTTAATGGAATTTCTAATACCATGCTTCATCAGCACAGCCAAAATTTGTCTACTGGCAACAAAAGTTCAAAGAGTAATTTATTAAACTGTAGCCTCGGTATTACTCCAATAAATTAGGTTTTAATACTAAACAAACAAATCCAGTAAAGTGGGCTGGTAAATTAAAATCAATCGGCAGATTCAATATTGGGTTTGGGAACTCAAATTATTTACCCGTACCATGTCGGATTTGCTTTTGTTTACTTGGTTCCGAACACTGATTTGTGCTTTGAATGAAATCAACACAAAGGAACCAATTTAACTAAATTTAGAGCAAAATAAATTAAATAGAAAACAACAGTTGTTAAACTTTTTTTGCTCGCTTTCAATTATTATTTAATACAATCAATCTTATTGTGTTATAATTATAGTGTTTTCCTTACAAAATTTCCTAAGGAAACTTAAAACTCACATATATACTTACAAAACTAATACGTATATAAACTAACGCTATATATTAAAACATCACAATATCTAATTCACATTGCCAATGACAAAACGAGTCAAAAAACCTCCAGAGATTTGCATATAAACCGCCATTTAAGTAATGACTTAGCAAAAGGGTATTCTATTAAAGTTTCGCAAGAGAAAGAATGCATGTAATAGTAATATCATCTACCCACGTTGCTGGCTTCCCCCGCCAGATTGAGTCGTTAGGAAAGGTGATTATGCTAATACTGTTAACCATTTAACTTTTTTATATACGCCTCAGACAGCTATTTGAAACAATTTGCTGCTACGAAGTAAATGAAGCATAGTTAGAGCGATTACTTGAATAGTGAATCAATTGGTAAAAGGAGATTTAGTTTAATACGTTACTAGCTAAACTTCTATTTTGGTTAATATATGAGAAATTAATCGAGTCAAGAATGAGAATGAATAAAAAATGAATTAGATGAGAATAAGATAATAATTCGTAATATATGTATATTGTTTACCTTAGATATGTTACGTAAAATAATTATGGAGTTACAGTGCATTTTAACTGACTTAACTATATGAATAGTAGCGGCACTAAAGAGGTCGACAAATTAGAGAACCATCTCTTCTAAGGCTACCTCACTCAGTCGGAGACACAATATATCTAAAGCCATCTCGTTTGCGCAAGTCTTTCTTTCTATATACGCTAAGGTTTCAATGTGAAACAGAACAACTGAAAACTTGAATCTAGTTTTTCGCTACCATATTATCTGTCTCAACCACCACCAAGGTAAAACAAAGCACATTATGTTCAACTATTCAGTTTGATTTACTAGTACAAGGTTATTCCTTTAATAAGAATCAAATTATAATAATGACTTATCCCTTCCCACTCTAGTACGAAATAGTATACTAACTACCTGACATTAGTTCCGGAAAGATTAAAGAATCATCTAAGATCCTAGAGATCAATGTTATCTATTGAGGGGCTTTGATAGCTTTCGTATTTCCACATCCATCCATTACATGTCACCATAATGCAACAGCGATGCTGATAGTAATGCTTAACGTGTCCTTAGTGATATTGTCTCATCTCATTGTTACATTCTATTCACTCAGTAAGTGATTAAACTCCACATACAAATGTATGTATAACTGAAATAGTGATGTATATTCGGAATGAAACTGAGTATCGAATGGAGCATATCGAGCTGTTTTAACGATGCCCCATGTCGTAGCATGCTCCGTATCAGTTTGTTGATGAGGACAGTAAGTGGGTATCGATCGGTAGCTCACCCGTCTGAGGGATTACGTGCCGACAAATTGGCCGATAGATGCATTGATAATTGATTTCTCGCAGGTGTCACTGCTCTGTAATAAGACTGTGTATATATCTACAGATTCGCACCTCGTTCAATGTGAGTGTACTATAACTATATCTTGATGTTATAGTTGAAGTTATAAGAAATGTTTAAAAACTATTGATAAGTTCAGTTTATCTCTAAAACGATGAGAATCGTATTTCAGCGTCCATCTACAAAACAGTTACAGATAAAACAATACATAAACCAAAGCAGCGCATTAATGTAATTGAGCAATCACCCCCTGATTTACTAACTAGAATTGTTTCTTAGAATCCAGTCTTCTACGAAAAATTCTAAGCCTTTAAACCGTCTACGAGCCCAGGTGTAGGTAACTGTGTGATTACGGCACCAGGATATCATAAAAGTCACGAACATGAGTTGATCCTTTTGCTCGTTTTTGGATAGCATTCAAGTCCTGAACGCTGGTTTCGCTCGCATAAAACAGTTCTTGCGGTCTCGCGGCCCTAGGCATGGGCTGTTCGAGAACATCCTAATCCCAAATGCGAACTAGCTCTGCAATCACTTTTGACTGCTGTCTCGATAAAACGCCATTCGTGAAAATAGCGGTTTGGTAAATATTATAAAACTGTTCTTATATTTAAATATATATAAATTATCCTATATTCCTAATGATTATTTTATTTCATAATGAAGAGAATTCAAACCTACGATTTTGATTAATAAAAATAAGGATATATTGATATACTCGTATGTAAACGAACTAGTTATGCACTATATTTTTGTAACTTCAAAGAATATTCAGTACAGCGATGGCTTAAATAAAACTAAGTAACCCTCAACAAGAGAAAACAGTAAAAAGTAGATAGTTAGCTCCATTTTGTCTTTAAGCCCATGCCTAGTAATGTCTCTATACGCTTTGAAAACGAGCATTTGAAACAGTGCTTGCAGCTCGCAGCTCCAACAGTGCCGAAGATTACGTTGTGATGAAAAAATAATGTGGATTTACGGATGCCGTCGTATTTTAGGGTGGCTAAGTGTGGAATTAAGTTTAATGATGAAAGTTCATGTTAATATCTTGTCTAGCTCGAAACTTCGGAGATTTACATAGCGGTTGTGGTGGTGAATGCTAACGGTGCTTGCGCCAGACTTTTTGTAAGGCTCTACATGATACATAATTTATTGGACATCTATTGTATATCGATCACTTTATTACTTTCTATTCTTTCAAAGTTGAAAAGAACTTTATAACTTCAAATAATAAATTTATATAAAAGATCAAATTATAAGAACAACCATTTCAAAAATTTCGTGAAACATCGTTAAAAATTGGTTGTTGCCATGTCATTTTGGATATTTAAAGCTCAAAATATTTTATTGTACCTGCAGCTTACCCTTAATTATGAAGACGTCAATCGATTTTATCCAGTGGATTCCGACAGGAATTATGAAGAGAAATTCTTTTGAAAAATTTCAATTCTCGCTCAGCCATTTTATGAAACGGTGGAGAAATGAGGGGCGAACAGACACCGGCCCGAGAGGAGCGTCAATTTCACGGGAGATTTCGCATAAGATTCCTAGAGCGCCTCTATACCTATGGATCTACTCGGCTAAAGGTAGTCAGTAGGTATTCTATCTGAACGACTGTCCCTCATTTACCTTCAACTAGGCAATCTGAAGAATCGATTTATATTCTTAGATTGCAATGTCTAACTTAGTGCATAGAAAATGGAACATTTATTCATTTTTGATTGATTCCCCAATCGTAAGTTTCGCTTCAATAAAGGTGTGTACAAAGTGAAAAGCATTCAAAAGCAAAACTGCGAATGTGGCAATTCGTCGTTGGCAACGTGCGAGCATGTCATTGTCAGCTCAAACATAGAAGTTTTTCGTTGAAACGTTGTTTCATATCATTTCAGAAGACAAATCGTTGTTTCGCTGCCTCGTAGGTATCTTCAACACAATGGCTCTGCGACGAATGCACAAAATTGGTATATTTTTATTCCAAAGCGGAAGCATCATTTGTAACATGTTTGAGTCGGTGTGAGGGCAATGTATTTTATGAATCATGGACAATGGAATCTTGTAAGACAAATCGACTAGTGTCTTCCTCAAATTACTGCGATCGATCTCGCCTTAAACCAATAGAGACTGGCAAGCGACCGTTGCAATCCCCAACTTGTCATTGTCACCGTCTTGCTGACTGTTCGCTACACCCAGCCGGACGCCGCCCTGCCTACATCAAACACGTCCCTCAGCTATCAGAGAGTGCCAGCACTATTCCCTTTGGATATTATCTACATTCATGTGAAACGAACCTATGGCTTCCGAAATATATCTTTCAATCACTAATAGTAAATGCCACTAGAACCGTACGTAAGAACATGATTTCTATTACATATGCACATCGAGTTTTCATTGGAGTTGTGATCGTGAGCGGCATGTGAATGTAGTAAGGGTTCGACGATGCTTCTAATAAATTTCTGAATCGACATAAGTTGTTTCGTATTCATGGTAAGACAAGGATTGCTGGAGCACAATAAGATCACATTGCGAAGAGCGGTGGCGGCGTACCCGCTTTGCATATCTACGAATATTCGACTAGACCGGAGAACGATCCTTGCCGTGTTTTGTCGTCGTCGACATTTTGCGCCCCCGGTGTACTTTTTCCAGAGTTCTTTGGCTGAGTCGGTAAACGCCCTCAGCACGGCACTCCATGCCCAACTTCTTCCATAAAGAGTTTTCGTATCCTTTCCTTTAGTATCCAATGTTACATTTATTATTTCGCCGTTATTTTAAGCCTCGCCGATTTATGATATTAGCCCTTAATTTATCTTGATTGTGCACGAATTGTGGATAAAAGAGTATGCTTCAGACTTTCTTTGTGTGAAACCGCTGAATCATTCTGAAACGGTGACTTGGCACAAAAAGCTTAATTCGAATTCGATTTTCTAGGTGTTTGCTTTGTATGTATAAATAATGAATTAATATATACAATGATATGTCCGTTCAACTAAGGATATTAGATAGAATGAGTACAGGCTATATACTAAATCTAGACCTTTTATTACATATAAAATACGATTTAAGATAGTTGTTAAAATATTCCTTTATACCAGGATCACTTACAAAACAACTAAGTAATTTTACTAATTTATCACACCGGTAAATTAACCTGAGGTTTTTGCAACTTTTCGTATAAATAATTTGAAATCTTCAAAGAGTGTTGTTTAAGTAAAAGTCAATAACGGATTTTATAATAAATACTGTACCAGTCGAACGCTATCGAAAATCAGAATCGGGCCTACAAGGTTATTAGGTCAGCACGTTCGATTAAAATCTGCGAAACCGAATTCAAATGTACATTTAGCCGAGACAAAAGCGGCTGAAAAGGGAAATTGAAAAAGCGTAATTATTCCTTTCACCTCATAATGTGGGTCGGCCGTGCACCTAGTGAATAGGCCACGCCCTCGGGCTAAGAGAACATAAAAGAGCACTTGAGCATCGATATTTCTTCCCATTCGTTACTAACGGGCCTAGCATATACTGGGATTTGCTTTAAGATACACGCTTTATCTCTCTTTACTGAAAAACGTAAGATGGAAAACGTAAGGAAAAACGTAAATTAACGTATCGCGTAACATCAATTACAAAAAGTATTTAAAATTGAATAGTAAAGATCGGATAAAGACTTGACAGTATGTAGTTTACTTCCAAAACATTACTACATAGCTTTCAATATTAAATTGTACTTGCTTCCAACAGGACGCTAATAAGAAAGACAGGTAAACTTTCTCATGCACAAGATCAACACGGGAGCAATATAAAAATTCAGCTCCGTTCATGCTCAGCAGGCATTATATGAAATTAATAGGTATACTTTGCCATGGCCTACTACTTACCGTTTTAAGGGTCGTTTTTATAATGAAGATGGCATAAATCTTCATAATAAAGCAAGGAGAAACAACCTTACAATAATTTTCCTGTTGCAGTAGTCTGGTTAGGCCTGGCTCTTAACATTAAATGAGTATAGCTACTTTTGTTTTTCTATAGGGTTTGACGCCTATACATATAAACTAGCATAAAATCATAAATTATTTCGCAAAAGAATGAATTATTAACCTAATTTTTCATCCTATGTTGATGAATTAAGTCAAACTTTAGTTTAAGAGTTAGAAACCTATGAAAGTAGTACTTCATGGTTATGGTTTATTTTTTATGAAATGTAATGAACAACTCCACTAAAACATTATTCAATAAATGCACATTTTTCTAAATGCATAACTTTTGTTCTCAGTAATTATATTTATATAATATTATATTATAATTAAAATGTCTTACATCATTTACATATTTTATAATTGCAGTAAAATAATATTTATAAACAATGCTACGAAATTTCGTAACGAATCCTTCTTCACCTTTTAATATAACATGAAACACAAAACGGATCATACCTTAATTAAAATTCCTTGACATCTAGAATCCCACCTAAATCAAAATTGAAACGGGAGATTAGAGAGCATTTTCTCACTGGCTTTATATTTAACGTGATCAAAAATAGGGACACAATATAATATTTAAGAGAATATGTTTTGAAATAGGATTAACTTTACGTCGAGTAAGGCTTTCTAAAATTAGTCCTTATTTAAAATGAATACGAGGTTATTCAATTACGGAATATTCAGATATTAAATTACGTACTAATACGTACTTTTCACAGTTTTAATTATTGAATTGTTAAATTTAAAAGACTTTAATGTATGCATATTATTTTTTGATATATGTACCCTTTGTACATGAATAAATACGATTAAAATATGTTGTTAATAACCTAATTTTCCGTGTATACATATTTTATCACTCCTATCTAGTCATTGTAATAATGAGCAAAAACCGAATACATATACCCTTGTAACACAAGATCATAAACAAAAACATGGGTAATTAGCGCAGCTTTTGAGGGAGTCAGCCGAAATGACCCCAAGGCAGGGCGACAACCCCGAGGCCGACGCCTGATAACGTCAGTCAAATGCAACCTCGAATGTTCGATAGCTTATAAAGCAGTTGAATGAAACAAAAATGGCGATTTTGGGTAAAGTAACATTGTTATGGTTGGATTTTTTAGACGTTTCGTACATATGATAATACATAAAGATAGTATGCTAAGTTATCTTATGTAATAATCTGTCACTTGAAAAATTACAGATAAAACGATTAGACGATTTTTGATTCGAAATCTGTAATTAATATTGTACAAAATTGTATAGCACTCTGCAAAAATTTTATACAAAATCTAGTAGCAGCATTTATTAATTGCGCCATCTCTATGCAATAATAGGCTTTTTTGGTTACTTTTCATAGTCCTTAGAAAATTGGTTCCGTTTTAGAAGAGCGCCATCTATTGCCTGCAAAATATAACCTCAGAACACAGAGCGGCCTGTAAGTAAACTAGAGAAGCAGTAAAGCCCAACAAAATATTTCAATGCTGTGCACAAAGATGGCGTTGTTCACCATACAAAATAGTCGGCACATTATCGAAAAAATTAGTTAAACCTTTAAACGGAATGATGTTTAGACGTTTCAATATTATATGAATACTATTAAAAAAAATCATATAAATATGTATGCAACAAATGTAGGCAAATCTATTCTTGAAAATAACTAAGTGTTTTTTCAGGTAAGGTGAGGAAGCTTTCGAACCTACACCGTCCCGTTATAGATTATTAAATAATTGGAAATGGTTAAGAAATTACCACTAGCCATTTTTATAGTTGGAAAACTTACGATTTATAATTTTATTCGTTACGTTTTACGACTCAGTATGTTCGATCAAACCATGTATGTAAATTTTTGAGGACGGTCTCCATAGGATGGTTATTATTTCAATTATTTCCTACATCAACCTTAGCTTTTTATTTCTAAAGTTGCAAGTTATATTAGGGAAAAAAATGCCACAATTCAGTCTCCCTTTTAGCTAGCGTCATCGCGTAGGTGTCAAAATATTGAGTTACCTGAGCGTATCATATTTGGTACAAAAATAAAATCTGTCGAGCTTCCAAGGGGTAACAATATTATAAATCGTCAGCTTCAAACGTCAATCGATGTTTAGGTAGAAAGATGGATTAATATCTATTCAGCTAGATTTTTTTGTAATATAAAGTGCTTATAATAAAAAATACCTTTAAAACATTCACACTAGTAAAAACATATTTTTGGAAATGTATTTAATTATAACCTAAAAACGAATATTTAAATAAATAATCGAATCATAGCAATAATCAAACTTTATGGTATATTAATATTTAGATCATATTGAAAGAAAGACTGTAGGTACTGACTCTTCTTGGTAAAAAAAATACAAGACAAATAAATCTGAAAACACCTTTCTACAAATAAAATCGATCATCGGTATTACAATATTTTTTATATATAGATAATAAGGTTATAAAATTTATAAATAAGTAAATAATATCCGTCCCTTCGGCTACTTTAGGGCGTGATTCTTTGACAAAATAAAAGAGATAAATGACACTGTTACTTATTTCGTGATAATTGAAAATGTTTTCCTTCTAAAATCTCAGTTTTCCTTGTTTCAATAAAAGCATTGTCTGATTAAATTTTAACTAAATTTCCATTAAACAAACAAAAAAATACACCTTAAAGAAGCTAATTAGGCCGAGTGAAATTTCTTGTCTAATTAAGTGGGTCCATTAAAATAACTCCAAATAAACAGAAAGTGAATAAATAAAACAGTGCTACAAAAAAATAAGTATCCAAATATCACCGGGAAAGGGATATTTGTAAAGAACCTCGACGTATGGAAACCCCTAGACTGCTGAGCTCGCTATGGCAACGCTGAACCCCTCCCGGGTCTCTATAGAAACCGACCCCCTTCTCAGATCTCCATTACGAATTGGGATTTCACCACCTCCTATTATACTTGAGTATTTCTCTTACTTGCTTCAAACAAGCGAGCGTTTATAACTTGTTAGGGAGTTTATTAGAGACAAATTCATTTCGGAGATTCATTTGCTTTTGGAAGGTTGACGATACGAAATTAGATATTTTATAGAATGTTTCTTATTGCTATTCGTTCTAGGAACCTCATGTCTTTATTTCAATTATTTTTTAAGTTGTTTGAAGAAAATATTTTATAGATATCTATAAAAATGTCGCGACAAATCCTTGTTTTTTAACTCTACCCGGTTTTGTATTTCTATTTTCAACAATATTTAGAAAATAACCTCTTGTGCGATCTATTTAATATATACATAAAGCAAAACCTATTAATCTGTGTACTAACCTGAAAAAACATGATTATATATGAATTCCCAAGGCACAAAGGATGTTTTCTGTGTGTTGAACGAAATTCCATTTTGTTGCAAAAAGGAATAAACAAAGGATAAAATATTCTGAAACTCATAACTACTGGATGCGAAATAAAATAGTTAGGAATGCTTTTGTGCTACGCCGTGCATCGAGTCGATGACATATTGCTATGTACGTACCATCGTGGGTCGCAGTATTCAAATTCTTTCCCATATTCGATAATATCAGCTCATGCAAAATGCATGCAGATTCATTCTTTTACTTTGTTCCCGGATACTTTTAAGGACGTTATTCATGCTGCCCTGGCATCATCAAATAACTTGCGTACTATAACTTGTCGTTTTGGTAGTCATAAAAATGATATATGAAGAGATCAATAAGTATTGTGATTCTGATACTTAAAACAACTGCAGTAACATAAAAACAATATTGAAATCTGTTATTGATTCTTTTGTATTTGAATAATAGTATGTTAAGAGAGATTTTATGAACATACAGTTATGTAGTAATAAATTAAATGAAGATGACACTTTAATTCACTGCCGACGTAAAACACGTCTTCTATCAATGGTTATCTAGTTTCCAATCGACAGAGATTCTTAATTTATCTTGGATACTTAAAAGTTAGCCGGCGGCAAGCGGCGTTCGTTGAGACTAGACACGGAAAAGTTTGTCAATATTTGAAGGGAGTAGTACTTTCTGCGAAATATCTCATTAACCGGAGTATAACGTCCGTAGCGAAGTTAGATTGGAGCGCACCGGTTTGATTACTGCTCGCTTCTGATAAGCAATTTCCTGAGCTTTGTGTGGACTTCCCGATGCCTTTATGTGTGCCCGACGCGGCCGCTGCGCAACATCGTTTGACTCCCTTACCGTTTTCAATTGATTTTACTGTTTCAACGCGGAAAGATCACTTGCAAGACACACTCATTTCCGGCTTCTATGGAAAAGAGTAGTTTGTGTGTAACGAGTTTGTTTCTGACGTGTCATCTACGAAAATATGAAACAGGAGTCTTTATACTGATTAACTTCAAAGGAGTAGACTTACATATTTAGAACTGATATCTTACATAATTTTTACTAAATACCTGATATACGTCATGAATATGAAGCATAAAATTTTCATATGTGATTTCACGATTCTATAAATAAAATCTAATAATGACAAATATTGTTTTATGAGACGTAAATAAAATAAAAGCCTCCCTGCTTTAGGCCAGGTGTCGTAAAAATTTGGACAGTTGTTCAAGCTTGATATTAATATTTTATAGCACAATAAAATGTATTCCGTTCAAATGAGTCTAAATATAAACTTGGGTACTCCTGTAAATTGTGGGGCCCTTTGTTAATGTAGAACCATGTTGAAAGATGACTTGCGTGGCGACAATATCACCTTGCAGCAGCATGATACGTCCGAGCCGAGACAGGGATGGAGTGTTACCATTTATTATCCCGTGATGACAGTCTATTACTCTCTCGAATACACCAAGTAACACTCCACCTTACCTCAATGATAATAAGCTCTTAAATCACAACGAGCGCAGGTAAGGAGACAAATTCACTCGTTATTAATCTTTAATTTGAGGGAAGATGTGATGAGATTTTTAAACAGTTTTTTGTTTTTAACTATGTTTGGTTTTATAATGATAATTTGAGTTATTGTTGTAACTTAAATGGGTTTTGACTTTAGAGCAGTCGGCGTAATTTAAGTTTCTCATTGAAGAGTTATTATGACTCTTTTAGTTTTTACGTTTAAATTATTCTTTCTTATATTGAATTACTACACTACTACTACACATTTATATAATGTATATTACTTTTAAATGGTGTTTTTATAAGTTTTAAGCACGATATAATTTTAGTAAGAGCGTTCTTATAAACCTTTGCTGAGCGTTATAACCGATATTAGTATGACATTAATAATTACGAACTATTGCTATCACGTGCTTCATTAATACGTACATACAAAGTTATATTACAGCTCTGACATGGATATTACAAAATAAACATGAAAAACTCTACGTTCAAGTTCTCAGGTACAAACGCTTGTTCGTAGCACACGCTTTTTATTTACTCTGCGACTGTCAAGCATAACATTGACAAAATAAAAACAAAGTTACACTATATGAATTCATACGGACATTTCACCCCTTTTCTCGATACTAAATCACACAGACAATGCTTATGAAAAAGGGTAACGTAACCTAAAAATAGGATAACATACGACCTTTGCTTGTCTGCATGTAATTTTTTTTTTCTATTCATCTGTTCAGTACGTTCACGTGATACTAGTTAATGTTTTGGAAACAATCGAACATTCAATCACTGATTAAAAAAATATTTGTTGTTTGGAAACTTTAAAAAATGCCTGTGCTAGTATGGGATCCAAATAGAATGCTAACTAGCTGTCGTTCCTCGCGGCATGTATGGTGTAAGAGGCGACTAAGGTACTAGGGGTAAATTGATTTTATTGGTAAGTGCTAGTAACCTATCACCAATGTTCCATATGACATCATAACCACAATAATTATGAAAAATGTTACATAGGAGATATTATATCTAAAAGGTTCTGATCACTCCGAAAGGGATTAAAAGACATGAATCCGTCAGAAATTATTCATTAAAATGCTTAACCTTACATGCTTATGTACTTACTAGCCGTGTAATAAATAGTCTCTCCATCTTATTTCCAAGCCAGACTAGGATGGGCAAACTAGCTAAGTTAGCAGAGCAACGCTTTAATTAATGTGTTTATTAACACGGGTTAGCTCCCGTATAAAATATAGGTGAGCGAGTCATGAGTCTACACGATTATGACGGCTAAGGTTCCCTCCTCGTTAAAAGGGGTGAGTGAAGTGCCCTTTGCTGTCAATATCCCCTCATGGCTGTTAACAAGCATAAGATGCGAATGTAGGAGTAAGCTGACAGCGATTTATCAAGGGCCTTTATGCTTGTTAAGGGCGATCGACTGGCGATTTCAACTTATGAAATTTTCGTATTAGATACATTTTGATAGTGAATGTTATTGAGTGTAATGGTATTGTGGATATGATGTGTACATTTGTAAGTGAAAACAAAATATATTTTTTTATAATGGCACTACTATTTTGAAAGTTGAGCTATAAAGATGTTACTTATATTGTAGCTCAATGCTATCTTCTTATTTAAGCTCATAGCTTGAAGGATGGAAGTCACCATAAAAAAGTGTTTGTAGAGACATCTTAGTAAAGCAAATATCTCTGCCTGGACAAATGGAAAACGATGACGCGTTTATATAACTTGCATAAATATGTCACCATACTTTTCATCCTCATTCATCATAAATTATTGGGTAATAAATAACCCATTTTAGACGCTCCGCGATTACCTTAGACTATCTCACGGTATCATCAAACAAGAAACGTGTCTTATACCTATTTATCTCACGCCTGAGTCAAGCTTGTGAACTCGACACTACTTATTCTTGAGCATGGAAATTGACATATTTTCATATATCAAAGCGTAGGAGTCATTGTGCGATATTGCGTTAACTTCAACTTTATCTAGTGTAACATTTTGCTGCCTTACCATCATAATGTGCTGTCATGTTTAAACAAATACATAATCTCTGTATTTCTTAGTGCATTTAGTTAGCCACACCCCTTTTCTCCACCAAATAGTTGTTTTCCGTTTTGTTTCTGTCGTCTTTGGATTAGTGTCTTTGTGAATAAAGTGTTTTTCTTTTCGTTCAATCATTTCACAATAGGTGAGTCGTTATTATTCAGTCTCTTATAAGAGTCAATATTAACAATATATTTTTTTGTTTCAGGTAAGCATCAACAATCAACGAAAAGTTTTCCAGAACCTTCTGTTATGTTTATACTTTTGAACTGCCTACTACGTATGTATAAATACAGTAAAAAACTATTAAACGTATAGTAAAGTATCCTGCCCAATCAATCAATTACGAATCCGAAATTAGCGTGCACCAAACATTGAAAACGCCACAACAGCATTCCTCAATACCAACAGCACTATGTAACGAAATAGTATTGCAATACAACAATCCAGAGTCAGTGCGCGGCATAATTAATCAGACTTAGTTGAAATTGAATTATTTCGTGACAATACCCTGTCATCAGCGGTCTGGTTCAACCTTGTCATGTTCAGACGTGTCACAGTTAACTATTGTATTCGTGTAGCGAGCTTGTTGTAATTGTGTTACCGGCTACGCATTGTCACTAGAACTATGCAAGGTGGAACACTGGCGTGGATCGGAGCCTGCTAGGCTGTGTTCCTCTCGTATTGTTTGTTAGTTATAGGTACTGGAGGATGATATATTTATGAAATAATATAAAGTATATTACCTAGATTCATTTTGAAGCTGTCGTATCCAGATTAACACAGATACAGTTTAGTTGAAGGTAAGTTTGTCATTGTCAAGGGATATTAAGTATCTAAGGAAGCATTCCGTTTAATCCATGTCAGATGTATTTATGCATGTCTGTTATAAACAGTATCGTATATAGATGATATAGGTACAAGATAGAAGTTATCTACAGGTTTCCAAGAAAAATGAAATTGAAATTATCAACCCCTACGCCAAATATGTAAGCATTTCGTAGTAGGCGGCTATCTGGAAAAGAAATCAAGATTAGTTAATTGCAAATATATTGACTACAAATAACTGAACTAAAATAACTTGGATTAACTCGTTGATGTCATGTGTCTCCTACATAGCCCTGTAAAAGCCGAGATTAATAATATTAGGCGGGAAAAGAGACTAATTGATTTTTTTTATTAATGTAATTGTAATATCTGGTTGATGTACTGATGAATAGTGTTATCCTAATATTTCAAATGTTTATTTTATATTTAAACCATATCATTATAGGAAATAAATAATAATAAACGAATTGTTTGCGATATACTCGTATACTATAACGAATTAATAATAAATCGATCCAACCGAACCTCCATATTAAAAGTCCCGGTCAACGAACCAAGCCCAGAATAGGTACGCTAAACGCATTTCACAACTGATAAATTATATTAGGATTTAATCCTGAAAGGCAAAAGCCATTCGCAGAAACACACACTCTAACACTATGTCCGGCGAGGCTTTATTAAAATCTGGTTTGATTAAAATGCTTTTGTTAATGGGCTTTGGGTGCAACTGACAAAGGACTGCAGTGCGGATTATGCGATTGGTATTCCTGATGCCGATCCCTTTCGCTCTATTGCCTGTATGAGGATATATGCACATACCTATATGACTAGTGCTAATAAGTGACCGTAGACTTAATTTGTTTTTCTATAGAACATTATCTATCGAGATTAGACTTACACTCAGAAGTTAAGACATCTTTAAGATGCAAAATAGTTGGAATTATAATATAAAAGCAGCTTAATATACTCGTACAACTAAATAGGAATCTAATTAAAAACATGAAATATTTTAGTCCTTCGGTAAATGCCTAACGTTACCAAGGGATCAAATATAACATCTTGAGACAAATCAACAATAACAATAATTCCTTACTTTACATTTTTAACCTATTTCGTTATATATAATCATAATCATCGCAATCTCGTTACCAAACCCAGTTTACTCAGAAAAGCTCCGGTTACAGCAGCTAAGAGTTCTTATTAGGGGACATGAGTTTTCATAAAATAAAAGATAACCCGTGTCGTGTAAGTGTTGCATCTAGACCGCTATTCAGGCATCTTGCCAAGGGGAGGCAGGGGCAAGCGACTTTGTGTCTTAAGCCACTGCAAGGTATTTGTTACATCAGTTTAATCCACCCCGTATACATTTTAAAATAAGGTCTTAGAGTTGCATCCTCTTTGCTGTTTAGCTAACTAGGTTTATGATAATGCTTACGGGAGCTCGTGGCGGTAATCGTAAGAAGAGTGGAAATTTGTCTTGGAATATAATTTGTTACTTGTAGTTTTGAATACCGTACTAGAATATGAAGTATAAATAGGCAAAGATGTAGAACTACCAAATGAATTTGTTAGTAGGATTATGATAAAAATACTTTGACTGTGCTTACTGTTATTTATTCATATAGATACAGAAAATAATAATGAAATATTTACTAATTAAAAACTGATATAAAGATTAATTTGTTTTCAATAAAGAAGTCTTTTTTATATATTTGTATAACTTTTACGAGTATTAGTTTATTGCCGTAAGTACGTAATTGTTTTACCATACTTTTGATATTAAGTTATAGGAGTAATCATTATATATCAGGTAATAGTGTACATCATTCACGCTGACGAAGTAATTCAACTGTTATATGATTATATGGAATTTAATATATTTATGGAACACTTTGCAGTTCAGGCATTTATATCCTTATTTTAGATTATAATTAAGGGTATGCGGTCATATGATCGTTAAGTGCTCGGCTAATAAATATATAGATCGGCTATAAATTACTGGGCATAAATTGAATTTATTGGCGATGAGCTAGCAACCCGTCACTACTATGAACACGTCAATCGAGTCCGTTACCTCCCCGATCGATTCAAAGGGCGACTCAAGATATATTCGTGTTTTCGTGGTTATGTCCACGTCGCAAGGAATTAAAGGACTTGAGCATTTATATTAATGTGATTAATATTTATTTGATTTCTCATTTTAAAAATTTCATACATTTTTTTAAATGTTTTACATGTACACCTTTTAATTATATCTTTTCATCAAATTAAAACTGTATTGATATGTTATTTTAAAACGCTTTCGTAGGTACGAGTATACTTGCTAAAACTATACATGAATGAAAAACCGAAAATCCAGCCAATCACCAAGTAGCGACTTTCAACTGGTTGAATTTTGGCAACAGCATTGCTATAATACAGCCGATGCACCGTTGGTTGGGCCTCGATCCAGGCTTTAGAGCCAAGAAGTTACGCAAGAGGCAGTCAGGTAGTGCACGGAGCTCGGCGCTGCGGCCTATGCAGTTACGGCCGGCCTCTTGGCAGCTTGCCATAACACAAACCCCGCCTCAGAACTCATTTGATTGGTTATTAACGTTAACCAATTGACACGGTTTTCCTCTCTGATTGGACAGTGCATTTAATTCGACGTATGTGTATAAACAAAAGCGCGGACAGGTGTATGCGGTGACGTGCGTCATAGAGATATGTGGGTCACCAGGCATAGACACGTGACGGACTTGGGAGGGAAATGTTCCGAGCAGTAACGTGCTTTTACGGTATGAATATTCCCTTGGTATTATGAGGAATGTTTCAGGTATAAATATGAAGATATAATGGTAATATATGTAACATTATTAAAGGTTTTGTAAGGTATTAATGCTAAAAGAGAACAGGAAATATCTTCTAAAATCTGTCGATACCGAAATAATTTGAAATACATCAATATTGTTAATAAGTAAGCTGGTGTAATTCGAGAAAAAGATAAAATAATAAAAAATGGAAGATTCCCTAATCAGTATTTAAATTTCATTCGTCGAAATTCAAGATTGGAAATGACGGAAAACTTCACAGTGAATTTGTTATTGTTATTGGATTTACGTTTTGTAGATTATTTTATTAGTTCACTTTTTCCACGTTGTTCAAACAAATTGATTAATTTTTGTTCTTTGTAAACCAGTTTTTATATTTCAATACCTCACTGGATCATACCATTTCAAAATCGTTGAAAACTCAGGCCGTAAATAGTGGAACGTAATTAGCGTAAAATAATTAGACATTAGTAGCACTGGCGAAACCACTATACCTATGACTGTGCGAAACAACTACTTATGAATCATGCAGAACTTCAGTAAACCTCGACCGTAGCTCCAACTCTCCAACATGTCTGTTTACTCTAAAGCACAGGATCTACTGAGTTATGCTTACTCAAAAGTTTGAATACGAGTATACAGAAATGACAATAACTTTGTGGAATACCAGATATGTTTAAAGCATTTCGGAATTATTCACCTAATGTTTTAAACAGCTTGGTATAAAATTCGATAAACGCATTCCATTAAAGTGAAGCTTTAGTATCAAAGCAAGTAAGCAATCACTTAAGCATAAACAAAACATTCAAAGTAGATCGCCTTTAAAGCCGAACTGCGAACGTAAACATTGAATGAATACGCTGCATTAAAATTTATAAGAATCTGTTGAGGAACTGCAAGATCCGTGGAAAGAGGGTTAAAGCGAAATGTGTATACGTAGGTTGCAGATACGATAAGAATTTAAATGGTAATGTAAAGTACTGACTTATATGTACTGCAAACTTATTTGTGATAATTTGTTTCCATATTTGAAGAACAGAAGAGCATGCATGAGAAGGTTAATTAATGTGAGGGAGGGAGTAAATCGTTCGAGGTGGCGATCGATTCGTTTTGCTTATCAAAATGGGAAGTAAAGACAAGAATATACATACAAGTACTGATAAATATATGCATGATAATATATAATTTAAATATCATAATTCAATAATGTTAAAAAGTATCGTGGTCCTATTCGTTCTAAAATTGCACTTCAGTTTGATAACGTAATCTCTCATGACTAAAATATTCAGTCTGATCTACTATACAATTCAAATATGCAAACTTAATTACAGAAAAACCATTCGTGCCGAGCTTGCCTTATAAAAGTACATTAGTCTAAAAAGTGAAATATGTCTGTCTGCATTCTGCTTTGGCACGATTCTTTTACTTTCCTTTTAATGAGCACGTAATGATGAAAAATATGGCATTAGCGTCCGTCGGGGTGAAATTAATCGATGCGATTTTTCCACTCACATTAATCGTAAGGAAAATGTACCAAGAAGAATGGTTTGACTGCACTACCACCCTGCCAGTCGGGGCAGCGTTTCCTCTACTTATTTATTTCGCAGTCTACAGCTTAATGAATATCATTTGTTTGACGAAACTCTTTTTGTTGAAATGTGCACTAAAGCGCATCCGACTTTTACGTTGAGAAATTTGTATGCTTCCTCTTTCATCTAACATACACAGGCGTATTTATTCACGTCTAGCTGATCCTTTGGAGGTGGATAGGTCATTAGAGTTATAATGTATGCAAGAAATAAAAAAAATTACTAGGCTTTTGAATGAACGTTAAAATTTCTTCTTGAACTAAGGTAAAGAAAGTTTGCATAATGATTTTGTGATCACCGTAAACATATTATGTACATTATGAATTTGACTAGGCTACAGAATTTCCTTCTAACCATTTGTTCGTCGACTTGACCCTCGAGCCGAGGAGTCAAGATGAAATATGAAGTAACTCGTCACCGAAATTACTGCTTTGATTACTTGCGAGATAAATTATTCGCTGCAGACGCGACCCGCCTTTATAAATGTTGAGAGACTAAAAACGTATCGTTTTAACTTTGCTTGAAGGGAAGAAACCGTCATGGACTGAAAGAGAATCAGATCTCTGATATGATGCGCACAAAAGACGTGGAGCGGATAACCTTCTTCAATATAAATGGATAGAAAAGGGAAACTTTTTATTTTGGGGAGAGTGGGATGAATTAAAAATATGGGTCACAAAACCTTATATTTTTATCTGATTCAAATACAAAGACAACTGAAGAGCAAACCTCAAAATATTTAAAAAGTTTGTATAGATGAGTCGTATTTATTTTGATCTATTTTAACAACAAATAAATGAAAATATTTCAATATTTGAATTTTAGAATGAAGTAGAAATAACTATTCACGTAATATAGTATAATAGTCATTAGGAGTTCCATCTCTACAATTGCGTAGAAGATATTTCTAAGTATAGAAACCTATTGTTGACAGTATAGCAACCACGAAACGTGACATAATTTAGACATTGACTATTATTAAGAATAGATAGGATTGCTCCACGATTAAACGTATTAACTAACCGTAGAAAATGTATTTCGCATCGCCTTATTTAGGTTTTGTACCAGCATCTATGCTAACAGAAATTCATGGTACGCATAAGTTATTCTCACCGAGCTGCCATCCTTAAAAAGGTTGAGCCCTACGTCTGTTGGGCCCTGATAAATGCGTCTTAAGCCTTTGGACAAGAAAGGCGGTGGCTCAGTCGATTTATATTAATATTTGGCGGTGCGCTAAATATTCAGCGTGCTGTGATTGATAAGCGGGTGCGAGTCCTCGGTCCTCCTAATATTCGGCTATTAGTCAGGCTCCCCGCATACAAAACATTGCGGGGTAATTGATCGGGGAATTTCTTAATTTAATCAAGGGTTTTGCTTACATACTTGCGTCATAGTTTTGGGTAGGGAAATTAATATGAATTAACTTTACCTGGTTGAAGTATAGTTTTTGATCATGTTGAAGTGGAAGTATATAAAATCATTTCCAAAATTTTATGGTATTGTACGTTCCATGTCTAAAACAGAAGCTGTTAATTCAAGATTTAAGACCTACGTATTTTTAGAGTAGCTAAATGAAATAACCTAGTCAAACTATTTAAATATTTTACCTGTCTGAAAATACGACAAATACACGTCCTTGATTATACATTCAAAAAGAATGTCCACATGTCTGTTAATTAAATTCTTCAGCTACAGCGACGCGACAGTGCATCAAAAACAATATCAACAGCATCCGATGTGACGTTACTTACAGAAAATAGCAAAACAAGCACAACTTTCAACGAGCAAGAAATTTTAGTTCCAACACACGATTCTTTGTTCCCGTAGCCATATAATTGGATGAAAAAACAAGCCAGCAAAATATATTTTAACAAGCGAGGCAATAAAAAGATGCCCCGAGAAGCAACGTGCACTCGAATAAATCGTGGAGCCCCGAGTCGCTCTGCCGCAGCCTGCCTCCGCAGGTGCCGAGGCCACTCGCGTACAACCACTCTGAACGGGCATCGGTGGTTCTATACCCGTAGCAACGTTTAGCAAATCAAATTATAAATATGTTTCAACCGAATGAGAGTATCGAATTTGACATTACAAATGTTAAATTGGATTGTGGATGACAATAAAAGAACTTTCAAGAATAAGTAAAAATCAATGTATAAATGATGAACGGTACTTACTGATAGTTTTTTAGTCATTAAAAGGATCCACTATATGTTTAAATTTTCGATGGAGTATTCTTTTTGCTTCATAACTATATGCATTATTGATCATGATTGGAACTATTTATGTGTGTATCAAAATTACTGAAATGTACACCAAAAATATAAGCGTATATGAAACTTAAGTTTTAATAGTTTATTATTTCAGTGTCAAATTCAGTATTATTGTGTGTGTAATTTCGTAGTTTTTAATGTTATTTAATTTAGCTTTTTAAATTGGGCACTCAAACATTTTCACAAGATATCCGCCACTGTGAAATCAATCATTAATCTATTCTTTTGGTTAGGATGCATCAGGAATACGGAACTACGGTTTGTAATATCTAGACTTTAGCACCGAACAGGAACGCACCAGTAAAGAGTAGTTTACAACGACTGCGACGGTGCACCAAGAATTTTCTCACAAGATAAGGAAGAAGCACTAGTGTAGGACTGTCGTAACAAACCCGGGTCAAATTTGGTTTGAATAACAAATTTCAGTCGCAAACTTTACGCGAATGTCTTCATGTAAGTCAGTCAGGCCGTGACAAATGGCTTTGTAATGGTTCCTCATGATTTGTAAGGTTCCTTCCTAGGTTTAAGCACTTAAACTTTTTGATGCATATGGTTGAAAAATGGGAATAAAGACTGTCCGTAGATGACTTACGACCTTGATGGATTGGATAAAAAAGCAATGTAAGTAGATGTAAAATAGGAGTGAAGGTAAAATGTCGTAGCGGGCCAGTAATACCAAATGCCTACAGTTTTAAATCAACTCCTACAACATCACAAGTGAATGGGTATTTATGAGTATGGGTATTTTTTAGGAAGAAAAATAATAAGCACAGACATAATATTTAAGATAAAGTTTATTTATTATATAATATAACTTTTAGGTACACCTATATAAAACCTAATTGTATACAGCTATGTGTGCGATATATTAAAAAAAGGACTAATTGACTCACAGCCTAAAAGCTTATTCTAATATGACGCCACAATGCCAAGCAATGTTTTTAATTATTACTATGTTAACTTTGTTAACTAAATCATAATGATAATAATATAACGCTTTTAACAAGAATTGACATTTCTAAAACATAATAATAAAATGATGGCCAAAAAAATTCAACAAAGTTTACTACACATTACAAGAAGAAAAGAAATTATTAAAAAATATATGTACATTAACAACAAAAACTTCAAAATGTTATTCAAGATCTGCAGCAAAACACATTGTAAAAATAAATCAACTGTTGATTGCTTGCCTTTGATTGCTACGCGACTAAATATACATTTATAATTAAAAGCTATATTTTTGCAATTCCATTTTGCTGAAAACTCCAACAATAATATTCACCAAATATTAAACTTCATATATTATCTAATAAAGTTTATGTGGACATATTCCTAATTTATAATCAATTTTAACCTAGTTAGTTTTAGAAAGCGCTGCGCTATCGTATTTAGACTTTAACTTACAAAACCTCTATATAGTTATTCTCTAGTAGTATATTCTTTTTAGTTTAATTAGTTTAGTACACAGGATTCGTATGTAGGTACCATGTACTTAATATTGATGAATGCGTCAGGCCCTCCATAACGCTCCAATACTTGCAAGGTTTCATCTATCATGTCCCCAACATTCAGAGTCCTCGATGTCGTATGGTCAATCTTCCCGTGATAGGTATCTGGAACATAATTACTAAGATTAATAACTAACGGGACGAAGGTAACTTTATTATATAAAAACATTCGAGATAAGTCCCGTTAGTTATTAATCAAGAGTATAAATCGCGAATCTCTTAAAAAATCATTACTAAGTTAATAGAAGTACTTGTAAGTTAATGTTGACATCGCAATGGGTATATTAATTAGAAATCGCGGTTCATGGTACTTGACTTAATTAAGAGTAGAAATAAACTAATTGACATATTAGTCTTAGATAATATCATGTATGATATCCCTTGTTACTATTATTTAAAACTCTTCATATTGCATAAAGTACTTATACTTATAACTCTTATTCATTTTTAAATAAATTATATAAAAAAGAGCGTCTACTTTTCAAGAGTCATTAAGATAACCTCATACGTACATTGTTCTTAAACATTTATATATTGTAACAATACAATAAATACAACTTCATGAACAACATTTTTACTTCGTTACTAAACAACAAAATAAAATACAAAATTCCCCTAAAAGAGTAGCAATCTCTAGCAGTGTTGCAAAGTAACGGAACTTCTTGTTGTTTCACTGTTTGCCCATCCATCAAGGTTCACTTTCCGAAATCAGAAAATAATTGACACATTCGAATAGTTCCGGATATTGTTTGACGTGGAACAATATTGTTAGAAAAACATATGGGTTCACTGACTTGACATATTTACACTGACCTCCACTTACGTGATTACTAAGTTCTAGTACTCATGCTTAATACAAATATTTAGCCAGTTACTCTAGGTCGTTGTGTTAAATCAGGAAACAATTTTATTTATACTACCTAACACTTCATAGAGTTTTTGCTTTAATTTAATTTCTTATAAATTGAAACACCAACATTGCTTATCCTCTTGTGTGTGGAAAGCCTGGAGCAGGCATAAATTTTTACTGTAAATTTTAAACTGAATCGAATTAATATTTAAAAATAAACAATTGAAGTGCTATCCGATACCTAAAGTTTATTATGGTATTTAATGTTTTAATGTTACTATATATAATTTGTTTCAATTATGCATGGATTTACGCAGTGACTAAAAGGATTTATTTCTTCATTAATAATATATTATTTGTAATGGTTCCCACTGGTTCTGACATAAAACCAGCGTTGCGTTTGCCACTAGACGCAACATACCCAGCTGAGTTAGAACCCTTTTGCTGCGACAATAACATGCACAAGTTATACCCCCTAGTTTGTAAGTTTTTTATTGTAAACGTTTTATATTGTGTATGATTTTGTGGCTGTAAATAAACGATTATTATTATTATTAATATAATCAAATTAATACTTTCAATCAAATTAATCAATCAATCAGCCTATGTCAGTCCACTGCTGGACGTAGGCCTCCCCAAGGTAACGCCACAAAACACGATCACTCGTGGCCCTCAGCCAACCACTACCAGCGACCTTTTTCAGGTCATCGGTCCATTTAGCAGGGGGGCGTCCTACACTACGTTTACCGAGACGTGCGATTAATACTTTAGTGCCGTATAAATATATCAGGTGATATTAATAAATAGTTTTATAAGAGCTCCCTTGCTGATGTGTCCCGAAGTTCGCACCATCATTGCCCGTGTCGCCTTGACACCCTACCGCATTGTTATCGTACCTCACACGGTAAACACCGAACAGGCCATGCAATTTCATACGAATATGAACCTTATCACAAGAGTTTAAGGCTTAGATTCCTTAGGCAAAGGTCACGTCCCAAATTCCTGACGAAGCTAGTCACACCCGGCACCCTTGGCTTGTGGTTAACGCACCTTAACATTGTTTTCAAATAAATGACTATACAATTCAGAAGTATGTGCATTCATTAATTCATTAAGAGACTTTACAAAGGACGCCATTTGTATTTTCTTAGAACGCATTAAAATGATAAAGAAAAGGGTGAATTTTTATTATTTCAGGCATCAAAATAATATTCTCTATTATTGATCTGTTGTTATGCATTGTACTTATGGTATGCGATTGGTTAACCATCTGAGCGCTAATTATGAGGTCCCGGGTTTGATTCCCGGTGGAGACAGAGTTAAGAACTACGCTTTTCTTCTGCTTTCCAGTGTAGTTATCGATAATATATACTATACAGGGCTGCGCATTCAAAACGGTCAGTATGGGAAAGTCTGAAACTATAAGAGATACGAAGATTTGTTCTTAGGAACCATGTCACCGATTTTGATAAAAAGGAAAACTGCATTCATACTTTCTTTGAAAAAACAACTGTATCCAGTACGGGAATCGAACCTGGTAGCTTTGAAAAAATAAATTGGCTCTTTTTACTTTTTCTTTTTAAATATCGATTGTGTAAGTCTTAAGCTGTAAATGTCTCTATGAAACATGGTGTCGAAAATGAATAAAATGCATTGTTTTGGCATACTTTAGTTTATCATTTTTCATCACATCATTTACATACACCGTTACAATATTCAACAAGTTCAGTCATGTAAAATTGTCTCTATGGCTGTTTGTAGTTTTGTACTTCTCTACTTGTTACATACACCATATCATGAGGCATTAGCATTGCATTAATCCTTTTTCTTTTTTTTTTAACAAGAGCAATCAAACATTAACAATCTATTAAAAAGTCCACTTAAAGTGATATTTTAAACCATATTAAAAAAAATTTTGTGGGGTTACGTTAAGAATGAATTTTACAAAACAAGCTTTGACACCATTGAAGACCTAAAAGTAGCAAGTAGTAGAGTCAATTTTAACTCAAGTTCACCACAAGGAAATACAAAATTCAATAGTAAGATCACACATGAAAATAACGATGGTCACTTAGAACACCTATTATTGTAAACTAAAGTATGCAAAAACAATGCATTTTATTCATTTTGGACATCATGTTTCATAGAGACATTTGCAGCTTAAGACCTACACAATCGATATTTAAAAAGAAAAAGTGAAAAAGGCAAGTTTATTTTTTCGAAGCAACCGGGTTTGATTCCCGTACTGAATACAGTTGTTTTTTCAAAGAAAGTATGAATGCAGTTTTTATTTTTATCAAAATTGGTGACATAGTTCCTAAGAACAAATCTTCGTATCTCTTATAGGTTCAGACTTTCCCATACTGACCGTTTTGAATGCGCCACCCTGTATATGTATTTATCTATGAATAATAAGTATGTATTTCTTAAATATACGTTGACTAGTACCCTTAACACAAGTCTTAAACGCACTTGGCAAGGGGCTAGTTCAATTGGTGTAATAGAGTCCTAAAATATTATTAATCTTAGGTTGTACTAATACTTACTGTTGATTTCTTTGTAAAGGTTGAAAACAGGTAAGATTTGACGGTAATATGGCACTAAAGCTTCTCCTACACGATCGCATCCTTTTACAAGCATTTGGAGGCAGTTACAAGTGAAACATATTATCTCAGGCCTCTTGGTTGATAAGGCATCTGTTGGAAATCAAATAATACTCAATAATTTTATATCAATAGAAAAAGAAAAGTAGTTTAGTATTTGAAAACTTTGAATTAAAAAAAGAAAAACACTTTATTCACTGCATATTTAACACAAACATTAAAAAAATATATAATTATGAAATCCTTAATGCAGTGAAATATTAACACAAATTAATTATGAATTAAAATCATATTTAATGATATGATTTTAAATAGTGAAATTATATTTATGTACAGTGAACAAATGAAAATGTATTAAGGAGTCTAATTCACGCTTATTATAGATAATCTATACTATTGTAATATGCAAAAAAATAAAGATAACTAAAAAACTTCATACTCACTCTTAATTGGTATTATTAATTGTGGTACTACCGGAAGAATTTTATGACTACCCTTGGATATCAAATCTCTTATACCATTTTCTACTATAAAATTATAAGGATACTTGTTTTCCGAGAGTCCTTCAAAGAAAAGCGGAAGGTAATGGTGGTAGTCTAATTTTTCTATGGGCACCTGAAAATAATTAATTATTAAGCATCAATAAGCATATATTTGTATATACTCTAGAAGAAATAAGAAAAATTATAAAGCTCTATTACTTATTTATATACACAAGTATGTATATTTCTTAAAAATACGTTAAACAGTGCCCTTAACAGAAGTATTAATACTTAGCGGGGGGTCAGTTCAATTGGTAGTGTCCTACAATATTATTAGTCTTTACTCTGCAATAACGGAGGAAAGTATGGTTTCATCTCGGTTATCGGTCAAATGTATTCTAAGTAATTGTATTTTACTTACTCTCCAACTTAGATGTCTGCCAGTGGTAGTGAATTCTATGGTCAGGGGAAACTCCTGCCTCAAGTAAGCAGCCCGAAACAGATTCGACTTGGCTGGCTCAGGTCGGAAAATATCAATTTTTTCCGGAGGTATCACTCGTGTATTCTTCTGCAATGCTTGTATAGTAAAAGCGGGTACCAAGCGGATTTTGGCCTTTTTTCTATAGTTTGGACTTTGACTGTGAAGTGCCTGACGAAAAGCCTTACCGCATTCTTTTGGGACGCACGGTGGAAGCGTCGTCATTTCTTAAGTTTATTATCACGCCAACGGGAACTTGATGATTGATGGATTACACTAGTTTCACTAGTAATCCGAATAATTTTGGATTGAAAAATAATGAAAAAAAGAAAGACTCAAGCTTTGACGATATTTTGTTTATTTTGCTAAGGTGACGGTTGCTAAGCAACGCAGTATTGATTGAACGAAAGAGGCCCCTGGCAAGGAAAACACTTTCCCAGATTTTTATCTTTGGCTCATGAATCAATGGCACATGAATTTCGGTAACCGAAAAATTTTTAACATGATTTTTAAATATGAACTGTGTAATTTTGACGTATCTTGTATCTTTTAATTATTTTTATCACTCATACTTTTGAAACTTATTACCATAACAACGATCAGATGAAGGGATCACTCAGTAATTGAAACATCTTTTATTATAATACATTTTAACAATAAAACCTTTAAAATAAATTAACAAAATATTTACAAACTTTAAACTAATTAAAATAATTTAACTATAAATTAAATCTAAAATTTTGTCACTGTCGTTGGATCAGATTGAATTGTCTTTGAAAATAAGATTAGTTGATTGTAAATTTATTGTTATTTTCTCATTTAGACACAAAATAACTTGTTTTCAGTAATAAATCCTATCTTCGCATCAAATCCGCAGGCAAAGTTTAAATGGTTATTTTATTGGGGCGCATAATAGCACTTTATAGCAAGAGATTTCCCACTAAATTGAATATTTGGCGGAGCCACCGTAGAAGCATTTTATGGTTAAATTTAAACTGAGTTAGTTCCAAGGAATAATATATACTTATACAGCAATATACTGTTTTCGTGCAGCATATTTTCAAGAAACAATAAATGAATAACAAATTTAATATGTCTTAACAATTTTCATCTTTATAGGTGTTTTTTACCTGCTCTTTTGACCAATAACTTTTCATATTTAAACAGTGAAAAATTTTATGGTATGTATAGTAGTGTAAAACACCTGTTAGGGAGCTGATAGTTGCTGGAAGAGGACCACGAGTGATAGGTTTTCTTTGGGTACTTTTGGGGAGGCATAAGTCCAGCAGTGAACTGATATGATAGGCCGTTGTTTGACCTTTTTATAGAAAGACTAAAATGCCAAATATTTTTTACGTACGTTTACTAAGCGAATTGAGAATGTAATTGTTAGCGTGATAATAGCATAATGGTGTTGTAATTCATGATTGTGTCAATTGGATTTAAAAAGAGTATTTGAGTCACCAGTGTGACATCACACACACAACAATTTTAGATTAAATCCTTGTCATCTTTGCCTGTCATCTTCCATCTTTACATAGTATCGTTTTTCCTTGTCTTGCCCTATAAGGTGAGAAATATCTATCTTTTATATGCGTTTTTAGTAATTCCTCAATTCAATATGGTGCAACAATCTGAAGAATGCAATTTGCAACAATCTAACAAATATTTTCGTGGGACTCTTCGTAAAGGGTCTTCCATCTACTCAAAAAAAGTTAATGTTCGCGTAGTACCAGCATTTACTATTCAGGCCTTGCAAAAGAATACAAGGGTCATACCCCCTAAAAGAATAAATATATTTAAGGAGAAGCCTTTTAAAACACGTTTCGAGGAATATTATAAAAAAGGGCAGTTTCCTGTAACTATCGAATTCACTACTGCTGGTAAACAGATACATTGGAAAGTAAGCCTTCTTTAATTTTAATTAATTCATACATACATAGACATATAACGCTCGTTTCCCTACAGAGGGGTGAGAAAAGACTAGAGATACCTATCCATCCCTATCCTGACAAACATATCTCTAGTTGATCCCTTATGACTGAGGATCGTGACTCTTCTGTCAATGATGGACTAAATATAGTTTTAAGAGATTCGCGATTTATACTCATGATTAATATATAAGTCCCGTTAGTTATTAATAATGATGGACTAAGTTCTTCCATTAATGCTGGTCATTTGATAGTCGCATTGCAGCAGTCATGGGCATCTCCAGCTGGTCATTTACGGGTGGATAATCGAGCCTTTTGAAAGGCCTACTGTAACAAATAACAACACTCATAGGTCGTCCGATATCGTTGCATCTGTCTCATTGTGTCTTTGGAGTTCTATTGGGAAGAATAAACGTCCCTTATGGCCTCCAAGGCGAAACTTTTATGAGTGTTTATAAATAATAAAAAGAACAAATTCAATAATACCCTACTATACACAACGAAAACAATATGTTTATATCTATATTTCCTATTTAGGCGAAATTTTTATTTACGTTTGGAGTTTTTTTAATGATCATATGACCACATGGTTTGAGGATACTCTATAACAATTACAGAAATTTTGTATTCTTCTATCCTCAAGGATTTATCGAAAGTATTATGCACCTCTGTTTGTTTTAGGTTCCACCTGAAAAGTTGGATTACACCTTTTACCTTCCAATATTTTTTGAGTGCCTGGCGGGAGCCAAGTATCCGACGAATTTCATTTTGGAAACAAGCATTACCGATATGGCTGAAAAGTCACCGGAAAAAACTCTTGGCGCCGTGCCCTACATCATAAAGCCGATTAAAAGTAACCATAATTAGATACATATATCGTTTAATCCCTTTCGGGGTGGATAGAATCTCGGACATGTTAATATCTCCTGGATTATTTTTAGGATGAATATTGTGTGCCGATTTCACGTCATCAAAATAGCATAGTTAACAATTTAATTTCTTTGAACTATTCGTACGTATTTGGTACAATGATCATCATTTTATTATTTACCGTAAATTAGCTATAAGCTAGTTTTACATCAATGGTAAGGTCACGCGACTCATTTCCAGTGATCACAGGTTTGATGCCTCAGGCATTTCGAGCAAAGATGCGGGACAAAATGTAGTTATATGCTTTGTTTTACTATTTTATTTCACAGTTTATAGTGTGCCAAAAAGATTTTTAATGAGGATTTCGTCTTATACTTACCACCTGTCACATTGAGTACACACTATCTGGTCAACAAGTTGGTTCGAGGTAGCCAAAGAATAAATACCTTCGCCATTGCAGAGCTCGACACCTAAACCTCTGACTATACCGCAAGGGTTAATGATCGTGAACGCGTTGGTCTTTCCTTCTACGACATGCCGGGTAAAACAGCAGCTAGTTAGCATTCTTTTTACAGCCCAGACTAGTACATTTCGTCTTAAAGTAAAACTTATTTCAGATGGCTTAGCAACAAAAAATCATCCTACTATTATAAACATATGTAAATGTTTGCAAATAATTGTGAAAAAGGCTCCCCTGGTTGGTGAAGCATTGGTGCCTTATTACAGACAGTTCCTTTCGATTTTCGCCCTTTTCAAAGATATCAATAGTGAGTATAGTGGTTATAATTACTAGGATTGTGCAGAGTAAAGTGGATATTCCACAAGTATTTATATTATATGATTATACTCATCCGGAGCACGTTGATTTGATTTTACGATGACGTAAAAATTACTATGAAAAGTACTCATTATTTCATGTTTGCTTTTTAATCGTAGTATGATGTGCTGGACTTTTATTAAATATTAAAAAAATTATATTAATCAGAGGACTTTATTTTACTAGACAGGCGACTAAATATTAACCATTGCCTCTGCCATTTAATAAGTGTTACAGACCACAAAAGCTCGCTTGATACATGTTTTTATTTTGCAGACAAACCTTATTTTAACCCCGAAAATCTCGGTAAACCCACCGAAAAAGACTTAGGCGATATAGTTGAAGAAACGTTACAGATCATGGAACTCTACGGGGGCCCAGATGCTTACGTCAATATAAAATACCAAGTGCCTACTTACGAATCTTATGTAAACAATTAAGTTAGGTTTCCAAGAAAAGCAAAGGCAACGAAAGAGAAAGAAGTTATTACGTAAGAGGCAAAATTATTCGATAATGCTAGTATCTGTAATTTTTTATTTTAATATATTTTTATAGAGGTTTTTAATTCATAGCTTTTTACGTATTGGGTATATGGGTTTAAACTATTAATAAATCATTGGTTTTCAACTATTTTGTAGTTTTATTATTTCATCCAAGGAATGGACCTTAGACGATACATTTTAACTAACTAAATATATTATAAGGATTGATTCATTATATAGCAGAATTAATTCATATATTAACGTATGCGTGACCTAATAACTATGCCATTAAAATAAAAGAGCCTAAATCACCTTCACACATAAGAAAAACAAACGCTACGAAATCAGTACAGCGTTAACGAGAACGCTGAACAAGTATGCATTATTAATTGGTTATTATCCAAGGATCCGATATCAAACGTGCTCGGCACCAATTAAATTTGTCGTTGTTTATCATAAAGACGTGTTTACATCCCTCTTGTTCTAAGGAGACTCCTTAATGAACCGCTTTATTTCGTCGTTAACTTCATAAATAGGAGCACGTCAAAGCGGCCTAACGACGGAGGCGGCCCAAATTTTCGGCATTCACTCGCATCGTCTTAATGTGCTGTCGGAGGTATACGCGACACTAGGCTCACGGTGCGAGGTGAGCGCCACCATGTTTCACTTTCATTATCCGTGCCGTGGGCGCGAGCGGATAATGCCCTGCCAGGGTTATTCCATGGGCGGTTTTAATGTATCGGGTCTCGGAAACAATGAACGGGTATGGAAAAATAAGTTTGTGGTCCTCATATGGAGTTTCGAAAAAAGTATACATGTATATATGTAATTATATCAAGTATATATCGAAAATTTATTGTTTTTATTAATTTTATTGATTGTATGTAAATGTGAGAAAAGTAAAAAGATTACAGTGCATAATTTTATCCTATTCATTAAAATTGGATAGTTTACCCTAAACAGTTAACTTTAGCTTCAGGTTTAGTTCTAGTATCTAGAAATATAACTTTCAAGATAACATAAAATGTATATAATATGGCAGCACGCTCCAAATTCCAACCCTATGGGCTGACACGTCTCGTCGCCAAAGTAAATTACTTTGCACTCACAACGATGTGTTTCTAGGTTATAAATTTTATGTAACTGTACGGGTCTCGGATATATATCATCAGGAATGGTCTGCGGTACCTTATTGAGTGCATGAATAAAAGCTTTATCGGAGGTTATGATCGCATGATCAATGGGAAATATTGCCGGTAATATTGGGGACATAAAAAGTTAATATCAGGTTTTGAATTGCCGTATATTTAGATTCGAGATCAAGGTTTTGCCTTTTAATTATAGAACCGCAATTAATTTTTCAATTACAGTTTTAATTAGGTTTCACTATCATAAATATTCTGGTGTATTATGGTAACTGGTTAAAAAAACATCAAAACGAACTCATATCTGGTTCGATGATGAAGTACCTACATATGTTTAGTGACTTTTCTGTAATCAATTTTAAATTTGTAGGTATTAGTAATTCGATAATTACTCACACTTATACATTGTTATACCGTAACTACTTTAATATAAGCAATACATTTCCACCCAACCCAGTTTCACTAGAATTGAATCGAAGCATTCATAGCTTTGAAAATGCAAGTTGCGTCGCGGCGTAGCGAGTAAGTTCGTTTCAGCAGGCAAGGTACAAATCCATCTCTAGCAATTACAACGATATGCAAACTGCTCACAATCACGAGAAGGTAATTTAAATCCTGCGGCAGACTCCCCAGACAACTTGTCTTCAGTCTACCATCCACGTTCCCTTGCGAGGGAAGGGACCGGTATAAATGAGTTAAGCAGCTTGCTCACTGCTCTGGAAGCAAATGAAAGCAGGCCAGAAAAATCGATATTCGAATTATCGAGATGCACCACTTCACTACTCCTGAATTCGTTGATCGGTTTCTTGTTAGTTAGAAATATGACGTGGATGAATTGCAACAATAAGATATTGATTATAATTATTATTTGTCATCGTCATTATGCACGAGTAGGTGTCGTAACATGTTCCTATACACTGTTAATTAATATTATTAAGAAAAGTATCGTTATAATGCCTCAGGGGCCTTAGTCAATGCTTTTTGCAAAATATCAGATCAGTGTGTGGAGTTTGTAGTGGATAACCAAAAGTGTCAAATTTCGTCATTTTTGGAGCGAAATTTGACATTTGCTGATTTTAATTCCGACTACACATTATTAAGTACTGATCTGATATTGAACTGCGTTTTTGTTAAAACGTCTTAGTAGACTTGAGCCCCTGTACTTCTAGATTGGTATGGCTAATGAGTATACAAAATTACCTAGAGAATAATCCTGAACCATATTGTACGCAGTGGGAACAAACACGTAGCTTCTAATTTCGCTCTAATTACATCTTTCTCTATTATGTAATTTGGCGTAGAACTGGTAACCTGATTTAACTAATTTTCTGGGTTTCTTAATTTTGGCAATTTGAAATTGTTAACTGTGTTGCTATTCAGAAAATTACATAATTAACTTACGCATACATATTTTATGTTCCTTACATTTGAGTAAAATTTGTTTGCTGATTTTATTAATTGTGATGATTAATAATATTAGTAAGAAATTAATTACAAAGAATGCGGTTGTAATGTGGACAGATGGTAAGTCTTGTAGTAAAAGGAAAATTTACTATGCCTCCAACTCGAAAAAAATCGGAGAGATTCATTATTAATAATATTTTTGTATGCAATAAATGAAAATAGATATTAATGATTATATTTTGCGAGATATAATGTTACACATAGATAACGACCTTCCTAAGGTTAAACTGATAACTACTTTTTTCTGATTCAATCAAAACTTTAACAAATATACAATTACACATTTTAAATAGTAGAAACGCAACATATTTTTGGATTATGAGCTTAGTGCAACGCAAACACATTTGAAAACTTTGTCTTCATAGAAGTTTTAAAGAGTGAATTCCATCTAAGTTGGACTTAGGTGGGCACGAAGGACGCCTCGCAAGATTTTCTCTCACACTTCCTCCAAACATTTGAAAAATATGTCTTAGAAAGCAACTAAAGACATTTTTGAAATATTATTGTTGTGCTGTTATAAAGATAAAAACACTCGATAGGGACGAAATAAAAAGACATGCTACACCAGTAACAAGAAAACAATACAGCCTTCTCACAGAAGATTAGCCATTTAATTCTTTCATCGAAGGGGAAACTTCAAAACAAACTAAAAACTTTACCCCTACGTTATCGGCTGTAAAACTGACTGGAAAATTTATAGTCCATACAAGAACTTTTCAGAATTGGTAAAAGTTTGTTTCTAATCTCAGCAAGGTAAAAGTGCAGACGTTAAAATTAGACAAGAGTTTCCTTGAGTTATTAGTTTGGTTAACCTTTCGGTGCTTGTTTGCGGACGATAAATTGTTCACTGTCTCATTGCAAAGACATTTCGTGTATCAGGGGTAATGCAGTTGCATTCGGAATGTACTGTATCGCATTAATACGTATATTGGTTATGTGGTTAATTATATTTTGGGGTTACAATACGTTATGAAGAAACAAAAATGCCTCCTTTACGTATGTTGATATCATGATGAAACTCAGCAAAGCTATATGTATTAATAAGTAATGAGAGAATAGCACTTTGTATTTTACATGGTATGTCCTGCAAATATAATTAAGAGGGTAATAATGTAATGCTGAAGTCTGTATTACTGCCAATGAATTGTTTCTCAGATACAAAAAAAAATTGTGATACCTCATTGTTCTTGCTGATCAATATTTTTAAATACTTATAAAAAAATTCCATGTTAATTACATTGTGTTATTTAATAATTTCTTTTAATTTATAATCTACGATAATAAGCTTGGGAGACAGTACGCGAAAATTATATTGATTTTCATCTTAGATAGCAGCTGATGAAGTTCCACTGAATCGCTACTTAGATAGGACAAGCAGTGCATCGAAAGGGAATCAGGATGTATAAATATCTTGATGATCCAGTTCAGTGGATGTAATGTCGAGGAAATGTATACTTCAGGAACCAAAACATTTGTCAACCATAAGACAAATTTTGTTCAACCGATTGAAATTTACACTAGATTGAGGACAACAACAAAAGCTTTGATTTTGTAAGCTTGCGAAACACAAAAGGAAATCTCATGAAAGCCGAACGGGACGCTTTGCCAATTCATCAGAATTAATGTTCAGCCGAAACTCAATTACTGGAAATTGTTCGTTGATTATGCCCACTTCAAAGTTGGTATGAGTCGGTGCGAAAAAATCGGGACAAACATCTCGAGCGCGTCGCCATGGCAACGTAGGTAGCGCCACGCAGCCGCACAGCCTTCGCCCCGCCCTCCGACCAACTGTTGCTTTATTCGCTTGGCCTGTTTCTAGCCAGTCAACACCTGATTCTGTTCAACGACTGATCAGCAATTTATCAGCGTTCGATACGCCTTATCACTAGTTCACGTGTTCTGTTATTGACTGTACTTGACAGTGTACTCTTCTCTTTCTGGATCGTGTCGAACCTCGCGATTGTCACTCTTTTTGGCAGGTACTTGACAATGTATGCTTGTTTTTGACTGGCTAGAATGGTCGTAAGTAGATGGTGTCATGCTTACAATGATGATTTGATTGAGCCTATTAAATAGACATGTATAATTTGATCTTATCTATGTATATAAATGATCATCAGCAGAGAAATACCTTGCTAATTGATATGGCCACCTAAACTATGAGTTATTAATTACTGTAATTTGATTGATGATATCCGATATAATGAAAATGCGTAATCTGAAACTCACTTTATTTATGACGAGCTTAATTTCAATGACTGGAACACATCATCCGCTTTTGTATCATACATGTTCTACCCACGGAAACATACTAAAAACCTATGAATCAAACCTCTTTCAACAACAGATAAATAACAGCGTCATCTCTAGTCGCTTAAAATTTATGAAAGTTCGAAACTATACTTTCAAATTATCGTCTAGGAAGCACGTGCAATTTACGGTCGCATTTTCGAGTCGGCAAGTTGTTCATAATTACCTTCGTCTGGGCACAAACTAGACGCTTCCACACTTAGTCTTACAGAGATAACAAATTGCCACTACTTGTGATAATTTATGAAATTTATTGCAATCGCTCCTTTTAGGTGTATATTAATTTTAGTATAAGGAATTTTCAAACTTAAAGCATGTCTATTTTAAACATATGGGTCTGATCATTAATTGTTTGAATAAACAAATTACAATATGCGAGCACGCCCTTTAGGCATGTCAATAAAAGTCATGAAAATAACCACTTTAAATTGAAATTATGTCTCATACCTTAGAGTATTCTTGTTTTAAAAGAATTACTACAAATGAAGTTGACCTGAAGTAAAATGAAGATATAAGTTTGTGGTAGAGTTAAAATTCCAATCACAACTCATGTTAAAAGTTAAAAATCATCAGTCAAAAGATACATATGAAAAATGTTAATAAAAACATTATAAATTAATAATAGCGTAATATTACATCTCGCCCTGAAATATGTTGTTCTGCCTATAATTAATCACTGAAGTATTTTATCCTATAGTGTATAGCTTTGACGAGGTGGTTGTTGTTTTGAGAAAAACAGGTCGAATTTGAATGGATCAATAACATTGGAGCACAATGAAACATCGAACTGTTCGGCTAACTTTGACAGATTGGTTTCAAATCCCATTAGGCGAATTCGCTTTCATTCATCAAATGTTTTCAAGGAGCAACATTGTTACTTCCAAATATTTGTTTGTAAGAAGCTCTAAAAACTTTGTTTTGTTCGGAATTGTCTAAATTTCTTTTCTACTCTTTTGTTACGGTGTTTTCCGAGATACGAGCAGGTACTGCGGACGTTAACATTTTGATACCTACTTATATACTTTTTTAAGAGTTATAGTTTTTTTTATTTCATCGTTTTTTAAGATAAAAATATGACATTTTAGCCGGCTTAAGGAATAAATTACTTGAGTTATTAGGAAGGCCATTAATAAACAACATTAGAAAAAGACATTAATAAATAACAAGAAAAAAAGATATTGGTGGTACATATGAGGTACTGGATAGCATGCGCAATAAATATTTCAGTACCTAGCTGGAGTCAAGCGGTGTGTTATACACGAAATTTTCCAATACATCGATCGAGTAAAGAAATTAGTATAAGGTACTATTCTGCTCACATTCTACGTTTAATACAATCTAATTATTGCTACATTTAGAGACCAGATTTAATTTTTTGATACATATCTTTTCAACCATCTCTGGCAATTATATCGGGTTTGTGACAGAATTAGAAAAAAAATAGGTTATTGCTTAAAATATGCTTTTTACTTCGAGCCCATCAGTTGCTATAATATGCAGTAAAAGCAGCTAGATAGAATTCTATTTATTTAACCTAGTATACGTCACATGTCCTTAGCATATTACAGGCTAATTTAATTCAATGGGGCCCAAGTTCTATTTGGAATGAGCTAAGTGCTTTATGACTTCCAAAAATAATTCGCTTAAAGTGAGAGAAACGAGACGCTGCGGTGTGACTACGATAAAACTTTACAAGCATAATGAATCTTAATCGCTCTGCCAATTTCCAAAATTGTTTCCAAGTTTTATACTTGCGAAATTTGAGTTCTCCCTTACAGTTCTGCGTTATTGTTTTTTAATAACATAATTGTGGTCTGATATGAATGGAATTGTAATTGTGGCTTATTAGTAGTATAATTTAATATATATTGTATAAATAGAGACACGTGGACTTAAACTAACTGTAGTTTGTGGAGAATTGTGCTTTTAAAAAAATGAGTTTGAATATTATAATTTCAAAGGCCAATCCGATTATTCATGTAATATTGAAGTATTTATACATGCATATACATTCACTTCTATTGACCCCTTTTGGGGTCACTTATTAGCATGAATATTGTACGGGTTGTGATTTAATATAGGACATTGGTGATAAGTTGCTAGCTCATCGTCTTGGACGATTCCATATACCCCTAGTCTCTTAGCCGCATCCTACGACATGCTGCGAAGAATGGCAGCTAGCAAGTTTCCTTTTACATTCCCAGACTAGAACGATACGTATCATTATAATTAAAATATATAAATACTTAAGTATTGATATATTTTTTTGATATTCACAGATTTTATTCCCTATATTTACGTCAAAATATCTTAATTTACGTTTTAATAACTTAACCCTATTTCCTAGCACAGTTCATATTTATCAACGTTGACTTTGAAACATTGTCCTTGTTGTAAACATACTACCTGTAATAGGTATAAGGCTTAAGCAGTTTCCAAGTGTGTTGCTGCATTTTAGGAACTCGGAGAGAGAGAGAAACTTTAAATCCGTAATACCCCTTTCTGAGGAAATGAAGTTTTAAGTCGTCTTGCTTCGTCCGTAACCTTATGTTAGAATCAGACACAATAAAGCCTCGATTAGACTGGACAGTAAGTTGTTTTTAATTCTATATAAAAAATATGTATTAATGGTGAAGCTTACGGCTAAGATTTTTTTGTTAGTTATAAGATGTCGTATAAGTTATTAGTGAATCAAAATGTATTAGGTAGTTTTTTATAACGTTTCAGCGAAAATGAACTTAAAAAGAGAATATATAAATAATTTCCCTAAATTAAAAATATAATTATTTTGCAATCTTATTTATAGAACTTTAAAAATAAACATCCGAAACTATTTCTTACTACATGCAGTTATATAACCTACACAACTCAATAATACACAATTAAACCATATGTAATACCCCAACTTGAACGAAATTCCCATTGAATAGAACATGTTCATAGCGCAATCCCAAACACGTACTCGATCAAAAACACCCCTGGTTCCAAAGACATTTAGCAGAGACGCTATTAAAGTAAAATTCGTTGTAATTAATTTAAACGTGTAATGCGGAGTACGTATTTAGCCGTGAGCGTGGGGCCCTCTTTGTGACTGAGGCTTTAGGAAGATTTGGCCTGTTTGAATCATGTAACGTAGCAAGTTACATCGGAGCCTCGGGCGCTGTCCCTAATAGGGATTTGGCCCAACTCTTCTCATTAGTTTGATTGCTAGTCTCTATCCCTAAGTATGTTTTGGTCACTGGTTTAAGCGTATACTGTGCTTTTTTACTAAGGATTTGAAGTGTGTTGTTGCATAGTAAAATATGTCTAAAAATCTTTAAAGAATATGTAAAAGAAAACTACAATTTGCTGTTAGAAAAATGGAGTGTAAGTTTTCTTAAGTATTTTGTAAAGTAAAGTAAAGAAGCAAGGTGGTTTGTTGTGATACGTTAGAACTTTACTTGGGTTGGATATAAAACATTCTTTTCAAATAAAGTTTAACAATAGAATGAGGATTAATACCTGAACAGATAATAATATTTTTACTTTAATTTATAGGTTACTTTCGGAATAATACTAGGAAATAATGTGTTGGCCTTCAAGTTCTATTTAGGTTTAGGTCCTACCAAGAAATTTAGTCCTACCAAAACATAAAATTATACCTGAAAATATATACCTATTTCTTTATTATAGACGTTTAAAGATACCTGTTTCTACCAAAACAATCTTCCGCAAACAGATTAAAATATGAAACGAACCGACAAAACAAATAAATCTCGTAAAGCGATACCGTTGTCATTGACCTGGATGCAATAAATTATCCAGAGGAGCCTCAAAAACAAAATTAAAGCTAACACTGTCGGTGTTGGAATCAAACAATTGTTTCACGTAAATTGCATTCCCTTTGCTGTAACAATTCTAAATTAAAGTCGAAGATACAGTGGCGGCTGGAGTTCCCTCGCAATTTCCGCGCATCTTCAGATCAATTAATTAGGACGCTCCTTTCTAAATTGAAGCGACCATTTTTAAATTAAGAACGCGCGCGTTGCTCGAATACTTAAGATCCGAACTGCGAGAGTTATTTACTTGGTAGAAGGTCGCGTATCACTTGGGTTTAAATAAATATATATTTACTTAATATTACTTTATGCAGCATGTTACTTTGTTATGTATACTACACTTTTACTACGGATTTTGTTAAAACAAATATGAACCAATTTAATTATTTCAATATTTTTAAACTTTCAGTCATTAAGACATAGATAACCGTCCCTTCTTCTTTTGTAAAACTGCCAAGATCATCAAAAATAGGGACTCTGATCTGTATCCTCAAAATAAAAATCGCAGTCGTTACGAGTCTTCGTAGTAATCCATTTATGACTTGTTGATATTTCATTCCAAACATAAACAGCTTTATGCAACGTCTGTCAGCAGCAGCCTTCTATTTACACCGCGAAGATGGATTGAGGTCGTGGGTTCGATGCTTGCGAAATCAATTTATAACGGTGCCAGATATTCATGAATCCATATTGATGAAGGTTTGCTTTTTAACGGTACGGTTTCCAATAAAAAAGAACTTTTTATATACATAGATACACTTCACTTGTAAATATACACTCCCTGATTGTTGTGGCAGGGTTATCAGGAGCTAGTGTGACCAACTCTGCAATTTCGGAGTCATGCTAGATATAAGCTACTCAAAGCCCGTGTTTCAATAGCTCGACAGTACTCAAAGTGATAAGTAATAAGCCATATGGCATATACATCCACTATTACTTATCCCGATAGATAGAAGGGTTTCTTCACGATAATTTTTCTCACTGTTAGCGACTGTAATATAAGTACGTAAATTAAAAACACATTTCCTAAAGAACATTAGAGTATGTTGTATTCGTGATGTTTTATTAAATCAGATTAAAAAATATTTCAATGTATAATCTTTGCTCATGGATAAATAGGACGTTTTATAACGTCTTTCTTTGTCTTTAAATCTTAACAGAAGGAATAATACAGCAATATCATTTATTACAAAACGCTAATTCACATGCGGTATATCACGGGTTATATCACGAATTATTTAGCTAAAAATCGTATTTTAACACTTCAGTTACATTTTTCTAAATCAGACTTGCACCCTTATTCTAATATTATCTTTCTGACGAGAAACTAACCCGCGTTTGTACTAACCACAGATAATAAGCTTTGCAAAAGAATCATACACAAAGTAAAATATTATAAAGCGAGGGAGTCCTTTCATAAAAACTGACTTTAAAGCAAGATCTTTCGTCAACTCCGCTCTAACTTGTAATTTGTTATGAAACGCAATTATGCCCAGAGAAGTTGCAGGGTAATAGACCAGAAAAAGGCTCTCGTAAGAACTACTTTTGCGTAACACAAAGACGCTTTTCAATTGCGCATTATTATAATATCTTATCCTATATCCTCTCTATGGCTTATTAGATTACCTAAGCCTTAAGAACTCTGGGTCCGATATTCTAATCTTGGCTCTTTAAATATACAGTATGAAATTTAATACCTTTTGAGAGTATCTATGATAGAACTTGTAATCTAGATTATTATTCTAAGTTAAGAACTTATTAGTTGATTCTATTGTTGGCATTTTATATTTTTACTTTTCCTCAGAGTCTAAATTCCTCGATACGAGTTTATCATCTGTATTAGGTTTACAAAATGTATTCATAATCTAACTTCAACGGCATGCCTTATTAAAACCTAAACTAATAAAACTATCACACGAGCACATACTCGTAGTTCACGCTCTTAAATTGTTTTACAGTTAGGGAACTAAAACCAAAACATGTACAAACAAGATTCTGAAACAGTGTGCGAACTTTATCAAATAGTGCGCAATGTTCATAACCTATTCCGCCCTGAGCGCGGATCTGTTTTGCCTCAGCAAGAAGTATTGGGCTGTTCAAATTACATTAGCATTTTCATGTTCATAGAAACAGCTCTCAGTGCTCGGTAGTCGTCCAACGGGATATTCATGAGGTACATCCCACGGCGGCGGCACAATAAAACTAAGAGCATCCCACAAGACCAGACTTTAAGGTAGATTAAATCACTTTACACACCATTAGCGAATCTTTTATTGTCGGAATGTCTGCGACGGCAATGCGCTTTGTCTCCCGCTAACATGATGACAGCGGACTATTGTTATTACCGGGATTCTTTCCGTGTATTAAGTTCGCCTCTCACTTCGGCTCTGTTTACTTGCTTTACTTTTGTGCAGGCTAACATAAAGCGTTTGCATGTATGTCGGGTACGGGTTAAGATTTGGAAGATACGTATCAGTAATTTATGTGTTATAAATTCCTAATAATTTTATGTCACGAAAGATTTGTTTAGGAAAAGTATAGCTAAATAGGTATATCCCTTTAGGTAAGACAGGTGTATAATATACTGAACTATTTATACATCTTCTGTAGATGAATCTGGCTATCAGATATAATATATGATGAAATTTCGTAGAGGTGGTCACATAGTCCTTTGACTATTCCGAAAATGTAATGAAGCATTTTTATTACTTGTAGTATTCAAACATTTTTACCTCTGTTATTAAGCACTATAAAAAAGATAATAGACCAACATTACTAGAATGTAAATAGGTACTCATAAAAACTAATAACTGTTCTAAAACTGACCTATTCTTACATGTCCTTCAAACTAATAATTCTAATCAATCAAAAATAAGTCCAATTACATTATACGTAATTTTAACCCATTAAAAATCACGAATCATGCCATAAATAAGGGCCGAATCTCAATTTGAAACCTCAGCGATTCGTGGGGCAAGAGATATTTTTGTGAGAGTCGGGTGAAAAGGCGAAATGTGCCTCGTCGACTGGCCACCTAGCTGCCTCGTCGTTATTCAATTTACATGCAAATGCAGGAGCCGTGAAGGGAGTGGGGTGCCAATAGGACCGTGATGTATCGTGTCAACGACGTGTCACACACACGGCTTGTGCGAAATATTTGCAGAAATATGAAGACGTCCGAGTGATGATGATTTTATGTACGAATTTGTTTCCGTGTGTTGGTAGGTGTGAGATTTATATTGTATGTAGATTTTTGAGAGTAAAATTTAAGTCAGTTGGTGGTTTAGTAGGAATAACATAAGGTATGAGTAATCTTTGCGTATAGAGAAAGTAATAATTTTTCTATCAATTTGATTTCCTAAAAGCAATTTCTGATGGTTTCTAAATATCACACAATAATTTTTACGTAAAAAAATATTAACAACAGAACTTTTTAAAATAAAATTATTAAAAAGAAAATTATCCTCGAATCCAGTGATAGTTTTCAAAGACCTTATCTCGTGAAATAATTAACACTTGGAACTAAACTCCCAATCCAACAATTGTATCATTTAGAGAATACCCTCCCTAAATAGTGAACCTTTTCCTTCGAAGGAATCAAGGAGGTCGTTGTTTAAATAATAAATGAACTTAAACCAAGTACATTGTTTCCCACTAAGTAACCCTAGCCATCAACGCAACGGTCCCTTGGAAAGTGTTGGGCCGTTATAGTGTGCTTATTACACTCTTTTGGTTTTTGTTGGAATATTCATGTACGGCTGCTGTCAAATTTAAATAAAAAAAGAAAAAATGGTGTATAAGTTTTTTGGCGTTTTTGTTAGTTTCATTTTAATTGCAACTTTGATATAAGTGCGATTAACTTAATACAATAAATTTAATTAAGTGAATTTTTATAATTAATTACATTAAATTAACGATAACTTCATTTGTTTCAGGTACGTATCACTCTATTTCTAAAACACGTTGTTTTCCCTAAAGGTAAGTTAATCATGACAGTCAAGAAATATGTGGCTGGAAAGCGAGTAAAAATGTGTAAGGTAAGTCACGTAAATAACGTTTACGTAGGTACTGTCCTTGTTTTAATAATAAGTCTCAAATAAGCAATGTTCTAGAGCATGCATCCGTAATTTCTTTCAAGAAATTCTATAAAGAGATGATGTTTATCAAAATATCACCTCATAACAGTTCCAAAGTGCCAGGTACTCAGATTAAACAAAGAAAATACTGTAATAATCGTGATATGTGCTTATTCTTAAGCCTGTCTTAATTATAATATCTCGAGACACGGCGAAGGCTCCATTAAGATCAGCCGCGAGTCACGTGTCTGCACGATGACATATCCTTAAGAGCCGATTCCCGCTAAATTCGCCGAATGACAATGGAGTAGTCCCCGAGTTGTCTATGGCAGGGCGTACCCATCTTTTGTTCCAAGATCCTGTGGTTAAATGCTCGTTAGCTTGAGAGATTATCCTGTTTGGAATTATCTTATTACTCTTAGTGAAGTGTAAAGCTTTTGTTGATGCCTCCACAATATGCCTACATGAAATACGGATTAACGCATAGTTGCGCATTGTGCTGAGTACAAAGAGTCTGTATTTATTTGGGTTACTATTTTTCCTTTGTTTCAATTGGTTTTTAGTTAATACATCATAAGCTAGAGTTATTATTGGAATTTGTATGTGTCATAATAAACAAAAAAAATATGCTGCATAATTACAATTTAAGAATTAGTTTGGATAAAATAGATCAATTAAGGAAATTTAACATATTATAAATAAACATATATTATTCTTAAGAATATATTAAGACAATGAAAACTTATTCAACATTTAGACATTTTCTGTGTGACTATATGTTTCTACCTGTTTGTTCACTTTAACAACACTGCAAAAAGGATACTGGCTGAAACTCTGAACAAATTCCAAACGAACCAACCACATAAATAACCAAAACCCAATCGCATACATACGACGTCACTTCGGCATATCTCAGGTAGATATTGGCCAGACATCGCAATGGATCTGTCTTAGCTAATACGAAATAGAAACAGGTACATCGGGCGCAATCAAGTACACGTCACTTCCACTATTGCCAATTGCGGTTCAAGCAAGCTGTGGCCGACACAGTGTTTAGTTGCGGTTCCAAACCTATGTTGCGTTTGTCATTGAAATTACTTTTAGGGTCTACCGACATGGCCTAGTTACAAGGCTTTGGTCAGGGAAAGCTATGTAATGGACGGAATGAATCGAACGTTTATATATTCATGTTGATGGAAATCTATGTACTCGATAGGCTATATCTGTCACGGCAATGAAGGCGCTACCTAAACAAAAATCTTTGTAGGAATGATGGTTATCCAAACCTCACACTTCTCTGAAATGGTGAACGGAACGGTGAACAGTGAGTGAAGTGTATCTTAGTTTATTGGCAGTTCATTGTAAATAAGTTTTATTCACAAGTGTGACTCAATAAAGCATTGGAAATATATTTATATAAGTATATAAATAAATCGGTTACCGTTACATGTAAAAGAGAAATGAATAGCCATATAGTGTGTACACAAAGCGATTATGTCAAACATTATGATGTGAAAGACGGAAAAAGTTCTTTTGCTCGCTAGTTGACGTGTTCGTGTCCAAATCACATTAACACGTTGTCTTTTGTTGTTGTTATGATGGATGGACACCAATTTGCATTTGGAATTCATTCGTTTGAAAGCTCATTTCGCTCTATTAGTATAGCATGTAACGCAAATTGGATAAAGGATGTACTTACAATATACATTAAGACTTCCTAAGCTTTGTCACTTTTCTGTGATAACAAATTAAGATAATGGTTAATATCATCCCTTACTTTATTAATTATGCCATTGTTACAGTACTTGTTTCTTAAAGTGTAATACCTAAATCACTATGAGTAAATTTTATCAAATAAGAATCAGACGCGATTACGAAATACATATATTATGAATTTATCACCTGTAATGTAATTAATACTCTCAATAGATTAATCAATATTGAATCATAATTTCTTAATTACATGTCTCCTTATAAATCAATTGACAGAGTGGCTTCTATAAAAAAAACAATGCAAAACACCCCTTGATTGAAATGTTTCGCAGACCCCCACCTGTGTTATTAAGAAGCTGCCTATATGACAGTCCAATAACATTACCAAGTTTAACGATGATAAATGGAAAAATCAACTCGGTTAGGCCATCAATCATTTAGTTCATACACAGCCGATGTGTTTGTGTCAACAGCTCAGCCTAAAAAGTAGGGGTTTTGATGAAGCTATGCATTTTTGTTACAATCGTATTGGAGGATTATTAGTACGTATATTAATTAATAGAAAGTTATTTATTCGCATAGTTTAAAACTAATTAAAAACATTTACAAAAACGATGTTAATTTACATATATTCCGAATCCAAAAAGTTGTAAATAATGAAATTTTAAAAATAGTCATGCAAAGAAAAAGGGTGATGTTAGATGTACCTATAACCACCGAGTGTGTAAGAGTAGGTGTCTGAGTCAATGAAGTGAAATTGATTTGTCGGGATCGGAACAGATAGGGATCCGCGATCTTTGTCTATCCCAGGGATTTCTACAAGGATTCGGACGCAATGTGTATGTATGTATTAAATATGCTGTTCATGATTCAATTTCCAATACATTGATATTTTATACTATTTAATATAAAAAGTGAATTATTTCGTTCGTTTTCCTGGAAAGATCAATATCCATAGCGATGTATGCTCTTGAACAATATTCAATTATTAGTAGAATTATCATGTCATATTACGAGACAGTCAAAGCATAACCCACACTGAACATTAGCTCAAAGTCAATTAACCGCTAGTCCTACTGCAAATCCCGCACTAATTTAAACTAAGTAAACAAACGCGTTCAGTCAATTTATTTCAACCCCGTTCCGTGCAGTCTCGCATATGATTAAAAATAAAGGACAGGGCATCCTTTGGGAAATCGTTAGGACGGACTCTGAGAATAATTACCTGTCTTCAAAAGCGACATATTCAGCTGCAATTTGTTGACAGCTACCGCACTTAACTGAAATGTATATGCTTAATGGATTACTTCAGGAGGGTTTCTGATGATTTGGGATTTGAGTTATATTCAATCAGTAATAATGACGCAGTAGGGCTAAGTGTGTCGTGATTGGTGATAAAATGGTCAAGGAGTTCTTATACTTACAGAACCTCATTTCATACGTATTTTCAATTCAAATTTTTTCCCGTTGATTGACGTAATATAAATTTGTACGTATGTGCGACAAACTGAAGTGCTAATATAAATATTGTAAGAAACTCTGAAAATAAGTTACTTTTTGTTCTTATAAATAAATGATAGATAGTCATATTACTTAATGCACGAGCTTGTTTTTATTTATATATTTTGCTTAAGTAAAATAAAAATAAGAAACTCACTCCGTTAAAAACCAATAAAGAATTGTTTTTCTTACAACACGCAGCGTAGGATACATCCTTGACAAAAAGCATAGCACAGACGACGCTGAAAAAAGCAGAGGAAAATTAGTTCAAAAAATATTGTAGGAACTACTTTACGTAAGATTAATATTGGTTATATCAATAGATACAATACAAATAATTCCATATAAACGTTAATGTTTCAAATACTGTGTTGTATTTGATTCATTAAGACAGAATTCATATTTCCTCTTGTAGCGTCAGTCAGGAAAATAATAGGAAACCTACTCTTTATGACAAAAGAATACATACCTTTACACGAAACTAAATACGTCTACATTAAATTGTCTGACTAGTTAATAAATTGAAGGAAAAAAGTTTAAATTACCATTTAGAATAGTATAATTTATGATTTTAAAGTCCTGCCTATTGCAAATTCAAGAAATCATAAGTTATCATTGTTCTAAAGACCTACTAAATAAAGCGAATATAAATGACGTCACAGAAAATCGCGGCGGCCATCCTAAACTTGAAGATTTGGGCGTTAGGCCTAGTACCTTCACCCCTGAACCCGGTAAGCCCTTGCGAATTGCCTCCGAAACGAAGACAAATGAATACACATTATCCACTCGGAGTTTTCCTCAGCCGCGTTAGCTCAAAAAGCAAAAGCAAATAATATCAAACACGAAATGTAAAGGCACATTTACATTCATAAATTTGAATGAAAGAACACATATGGTGGTTATTTTCAAGAAAATGTCTTATGTAATAGATAGTAGTCTTCTATGATATTTAATTATATCACATCATCACATGTAAACAGTAAGCTCACTAAGTTAAATATTTATTAATCACAAAAAAAAGATACAAATTAATCCCGATGTGTAAACTCATCGATATATCTTCCCAACACTACTTCTGCTTTTCAATTCGACTAGTAAGCGCTAGTCTCTAAATACTTAATGAAAATTTGTGTCCTGGGTGACTTCCAGCAAAACTTTTCACCTATTTCTTAGTCGACGACCCCATCTCGAGCGCAGTTCAATGGAAGCACGTCGGTTGACTCGGGACCAAATCAGCACGAAAGCACGTACTGTGGTAATAAAGCCATGAATATTTATGGGACTCACTTATTTGGTTATTTATTAGCTCTCGCGCCCAATAACACCTCTTCGTATTCATAAAACGTATTAGTTCATAACAAGTCGCTTGTTATGATAGGTTATGTTTAGGGTAGAGATACAAAAATGGGGAATTTACATTGATTGTAAGTCGTATTACTATGCGAAATCAAAATATTATAAACTTCTACATCAATATGCTAAATTTAAATGAATTACCGTTAAATATATGTATACCTACTGTGCGTATATTTGAACAAACGTTGGGTCCCGGAATTCATACTTATATAAATAAATTTCAAAATCAGATAACAAATATAATGAGCATACACAAAATAGAGAGCTGAAAGTATTATTCCATACAATGTTTGTCAAAAGACATTAAAAAATCCCGATGAAACATTTAAAAAGCGCGTTTCAAACTGGAGTTGGACAGAGTTTTGTTCACATTCAGTTTGAAATTGACTTTTTCTTTTATGAATCCTTTGCAAAACGGTAGTTATCCTCTCTGTGACGAATTTTTCCTTGCATTTGCACAAAAACCTTTTCAGCTTCACCTTTTTTAAGCTTTGAAGAGTTTTCGTGCAATTTTATCCAAAAGTAATAATGATACAGAAAATTGAAGTGGAATACTAAGCACTATTTTGTTTGTTTTGGTGCTGCTTTTGCAAAGGATCTGAAATAGTTAGAAGGGTACTGATAGCAGTTAGATTTGAATTTTAAAAGCGCATCATGTATAACATAATGTTAAATAAACAACCGAATGAGATATGGATTAAACGAATTTAGAAACAATATACAAGCTTACTTGCATAAAAAAAACCAATTATAGTAATAAGAACTTATTCAATTCAAACACTAATTTAAATAAATGATTTGCAGTTGCACTATATGAATTCACTTTTAGGAAAAATATTAATGATTTCATAATTTGTTGCATCATTTAATGACATCGTGCGTTACTATCACGTAGGTATGTTTAATAAAATATCAAAATCTGCAGTTACCATTTTATTCAATTATTGATTATTTCCAAAAATTATTTTCAAAAAACTGTTATTTACATTAGTCTATTTTCTCAGAATCCGCGGTGTAGGGAGGTCTTTATCAAGCTGAAAGAATGGCGGGCTCCATGCCAGTTCAATGGCGAAAGTTTATTCGCAAATTGAGTTCACGTATTCGCTTAAGGTGCATTTTCTTTTAGCGGGAGCTCTTTGCTTGTATTAAGAAATGCGAAAGTTAGCAATGACAGGCTAAAGGCGCAACTTTGTTGTGTTAGACTATCACCGTTAAAGCACAAAGTTTTCCACAAGCTTTGCTCGTAATAATTCTAATTCTAAGATGATAACTTTGAAAGCTAAGTTCAATCTGTTTAACTTTCCGAGCGAAAGTGATGAAATTTCAAATTTAGAGTTACTTTCAGCAAAGCTTTCAGGTTTGTTGTTCTAAATTAAATATTTGGTATCTGTTTCTTTTTACATTTAGTTCTCTAATAATATTATATCATTTTAAGCCATAGTAGTTTCATTTAATTAATTTATATACAAATTATTATAACGAGAAACATACATTTATATATGAGTTATATTTTGGAAATTCATATAATACGGAAAGTTTTGGATTTCAGTAAAGCCGAGTAAGAGTAGTAAAAGAGCAAGAACTGAGTCTCTCTCTCACTCTCTGCAATCACGTCTACTGATACATAAATGTGATCTATATAAGATTAACAATACATAACATCCTCAATACCATTACTTAGTATCTAGAATAAGTCGATAAGAATCTCGTGATCAACACACGCGTCCGAAATAAATTTGCGACAACGGATTACAAAGTTGCTGGAAGTTTCATCACAACTCTTCGTACGCGTGAGAGGGGGTGGGGGGGAACTTTTTCCATTGTTACCCTATATCTTCCCAGTTAGGGAGCGCAGTTCATGAGCGCAGCGGCATCGCACACCGTACGTGTCCCGAATATCTCCACGCATAATATTCATCGGTTTTGACTCTGCCATAGGCGCGAACAAGACGGGGCCATACCAGCGAAAGAGACGGCCGTCTTTCAGCAAGATTTCGTGACCTCTCAGCGGCTACAGCTCTCAGAAATATGGGTGGTAATAACATAAATCCCTTTGGCATATAAAACACTAAACGCTCTCTGAACTGTCCCGGCGCTCGCCTTGTTTTTATGACTTAAATATTCCGTTTGTAAAATGTTAGTGCATTTATGAAAATCGCGAGTCGCTTAGGAGTTCACGAACATTTTTCTGTTTCAATGGCAAGCTTTTTCTTATCATCGTATTAAAGCGGGGAAAGCTGTTTACAACTGAATGTTTCTTGGTAGCACTAATGCACAATGTTTTACAATTTCCAGTATTCAAATCAAAATGTGACTGTAGAATGCTAAGAAAAGTAAATGATAAGATGAAATTAAGAGCACTAAAGTAATTCTGCAAATTTCAATCCATATTAAACATATTCATTTAATATGACGGTAGTAACGGAGTATGTAATTCATAAATGCTATACATTAGTATCAATTATCAGTTATTACTGAAAAACTGAAAACTTCTTTCCCGAGATATGAGTTAAATGAACACCTCAATGTATATATTCAGCTCTATATTTAGTCATACAATTCACAAATACATACCATATCAACCTAGTCAAAATAAATCGATTTCTAACATTGTTTCGTAAGGATTCACTAACCTGCCTTACCTTTTAGATTTGTCTTAAAGCCAAATGGAAACAATCTTAGGAGATGCACAGTGAATTTGTTACGAGCTACTAAACCTCAGTAGAATTTTCATTCCAAAGCGTTTTGTAACTAATGTAATGATCAGACTGCCATAAAACGGCATTATCTTTTGCGAGAACAATTTCATCTGATACCTTCAATGCATAAAGTACTATAAAAGCGTCTGATATCATCTAATTGAAGTTGAAATAATGGTTGCCGTAGCCTCGAGACTCGGCGGACATTAAAATGCCTACGAAGAGTTACGACGCCCTAGTACCTGGGGCAGCCCTTCCAAAGGGAAATGGAATATCTTCTACTAAATGAGGACCCATATTGAATACCTACCTGTAAGAATCCTTACAGGGACTGCTAATGGATGGCGCTGTTTCTTAAATATATGTTTTTCTTTTACCAGGTATATTTATGAACAATATTTTATTTAATCAATAATAAATTAAAGTTTAAAATAAAAGTTTAATAAAATTTGAAAACTATATATATTTACAAATAAAATATAATGGCCAAATGACTGGCTGTGGTATATTTATCTCTCTCATTATGAAAGTGCAGTAAAGCAATTGACATTAACTGATGTATGTTTTACTTTATGGCTTTCGGGGTGAAAATAATAGTTTCTTCCAGCTCCTTAGCAAAATCTATGCTATATATACTTGATTTAAAACAAATAAACGTTACAGCACTACAAAATCGAAGCTGTAAAGCATATTTGTAGCCTGTAATATTCTTAGAAATCCCCTGGCCATTAATATCACGTCCGGTTAAGATTAAACACTTAGCGTACGTTCCGTTGCAAGCCGAAATCCGCTCGTGTAATAGCATGCAAGGCGTTTGAGAGAAATGACATGATAGAAAGTGTATGTGGTGTGCATGCATACATCTCTCGCCGTTGCCAAAGCCTCCACAAAGACAGACAAGGCGAATTTACACAATAATTAACGTATCCCTTTGTAGAAATATCTCGGTCTCAACCCGAAATGTATGTTGCATCGTGTTTGTGGAACGTCTCGAAGTAGACGAGTGTGCACACTGGAAAGGTTTTGTACACAAACGGATGCGTTTCATGAATTTGAAGACAAATATTTACTTGCTTGCCATTTAGGAAATAGGAAAATGATGGGACTCTTAGACGAGATTCTGGTTCGGCTTCCATTTATGATATAATCACTTACGTAATTAATGCAGTCTCAGTTTAATGAACCTTAGTTAATAGTAAATCTATCAATACTATTGTAAGGACCATTTTATTTTCGTCCTTTAATCCACATTAGTATGGACTTCTGGCATAGCATTGGGGTAGTGATGATGGTTATGATGACGAATAAGTATAAGTAGCGTAAGACGTTAACTCTTCGCCCTAAAATTCCATTACTGCCATTATTATTTACCACATTCAAGATTAACTACATTCTTATTCTTATTAGCCTCGAAAATCAATCTATTTAGAAGGATAGGTTGTTTAATTTAAGAGTATTATATATCATCTAATATACGAAGACCAAAATGAAAGTCAAACTTACTAAATTAAATTCCCGACGTACGATCCCCGATCATTATTGGATTTCATATAGCAATGTAAATATCAACCCAAAAGTCTAGTCGGACCCGCCGTATTTGCCTAAGCCGCGGCATTTTCATGTAAATAGGTATCTATTTTTATCGTGTCTGCTTTGCTCAAATCGTTTCACATTAAACTCATGGTGTTTCGAACTTGTAAGTCTATGTTACTATATTATTAATGCTTCAATGTTTTATTTATGAAGTTGTTCATAATCGAGTTAACAAAATTGTAAAAAAATAGTTTTCCTTAATATTTTTCGCAGTTTCCAATAACGGTATGTACTTATACTTATTTAGATGGAAGACTCAAAATGATACGCAATAAAGATAATCCCAATCTGTAACCATATATACTCATGTACAATTAGAACCATTCGAGTGATATATACTTTCCGTGTTTTTTACCATACAACCAATAATCACGATCTAACAAGGGAGCTATTCTTCAATCGTAATTTATACGAAGCTTTATTGCGCCAATCGATTCCTCACCGGCAATTTTTCATTGAGGTACAAGTGTGTGTTTGTAAAAAAACCTTTCTTCCACGGCTTCGTTCCATCCAACGAATTTAATACCTGACAAAAATGCTTTTGATTTATTAGGCCCCTACCGAGTGTTTGTCAATGGGTTTTTGCTCCGTGTATGATGGCGAAAGCAATATTGGGATGAAATATGGAAAAATAAATACCTGATTACAATATTGGTAAAGTATTTGTAATGTTATTGTGCTCTATCTTGAAAAATCTTATATTATGTAGGTTTGTAAAGTTTAGTATATCCACTCGCTTTTTTGTAGGCAAACGAATAAACGTGTTTTTTGACGTACCATGGGGAGGCCTACGTTCAGTAGTGGTCTACTATAGGCTGATTGATATATATATATATAATATATATATTTATTATATATATATTTATATCTAAGTGCTTTTTCGTTCGATGATATTTTATTTTTAATTTGAAAGTTAAAAATATTAAAGAAAAACAATTTTTTACTCTAACATGTTGCCCAGTAAAATATCAAAATTGCTGAATTGTTTTGTTCAGCCGATCGTCGTTATTTATGACATACCACCTTTGCCAATTGTCATGTTTTGTGCTTTTATGAAAATGAATTTCTAATCCGTGCGAAGTGTGTGTTACAATATATTCACCCTTATTTTATATTTTTAACAATTCTTAATATTTGTAGTTCAAGCTAAAATAGATTCTATAATTTTGTAACTTTATAAAATTTACTGAAATCGTATTAACAGTTAGTATGATCAATATTCAATATTGTAGTTACATATGTTTTGCAACATGTCAGTATATGTCATTTTAGTGTCAACATAAAAATTCGCCGCATCAAGCCAATGTCTCCGCGAAAGGAAGTAAGTTCAATTTACGGCGCAATTTGCTACGAATGCAGGATCTTGTCTCGTCGTGTGTGGCTGAGTAAAGCGGAACTTTATTAAAATGTTAGCTCACCGCGCACGGCGGCTTCCTACCAGACATTGTTTTGAATTAATTTCAAGTTTGACGTGAAATAAATCAGGCGCCTTGCATCTTGATTGCACATGTTTGAGCCAACGTCGCGCAACGCGCTCGCGACGGGATCAACATTCCGAGAACGTATTCGCGCTCCACTAGTAACTATTTAGCCAATTTCGTGCTGTTCAGGTAAATAATTGGTTCTAAGAATTACTCACATAGGCATTATGACTTTAATTTACGAAGAAATTCAAGCGTCTCCCTTTATCTCTGTCTTTATTATGTGTTAAGTAGAAGAAGTAAGGGGATTTATTTAATATATCTATGTTTTTTCATCCTCCTATCATAACGTACCTTAGTAGTAAAAAAGGAATATTACAAACATATTATGAGATTCAGAATCACTAATGTATGCTAATTATATAAGATATAAATACTAAATGTACAACTTTAGCAGCTTTTCACGCATTATCAAAAGAAAACTTTTATTGAAAAATGCTTAATTGTGATAGTTAATTCTACAACCTTGCTGTATAAAAGCTGAGTTGACCACGCGTCTTGCAGCCACCGCAGCGCTATATACAGCAAGTTATCTTGTAAGACAGCCTCGTGCGACCTGCTTTGACCGTCCGTATCGGACAGATTAGAGAACCTCTAGGGCAGAACAAACACGCTCGGGGCGCTGCCCGGATTAAACACTCTAGCGGAACCCGGCTTCCTGCGTGTAATAAAGTTTGTTTAGGTTGTAATATGTACTGCCTTATTGATAGCAAATTGCTGGATTTATATGCGTAGCGGGTCCTGTAAATAAAACTTCTATAGGCAGTGGTATTATGTTGTTGTTTTGATATTGTATTTTTTTGATGAAAAAAAGTTTAGTTTTATTTATTTCAGGCAGTAGATATATGAGGTAAAAGCAACATATGTATTTTATTTATTTCTCTTCCACCTAGCGCCATATTACCAAATTTCCGGCGTATTTCACGAAACACATAAAAGTTCCGAACCCAATCTAACAATAACACAGTTTCAGTGCCGTATTGAGTGAGACACTGTTCATCATAACAAAAAGGCTCTTGCGAGGTTCGTCCGTAAGCTTTCTCCGCCTCGGCTCACCGTTCAACCGGCGGCGATACAATAAAACTGTATCTAAGTTATTCCACGGGCGGAATTCCCAACTGCAATATTGCTCGTGATATAGTGATCTCAGATAAGTTCATTGTGTTTATGTGAAAATAATCGAGACAAACTACGTTACTATTTTACTGAAACTGTTTAGTAGACATCTTTTGTTATGCAGAACATGTTTTCGTCCAAGATTACTGTTCCTATTAATTTAAACTTGTTGACAAAATACACTTACTTATTCAAACAGCTCAGTATTAATTTTGTAACTATTAAAGCTTTTGTACATTGTAAATGATCAAGTTTGAGGCTTACCCTGTAGTTTGGTGTTTGTTTAGTTGCCGCTCTGGTTCGTCATTATTATCATGATCGTAAAAGGATAGTTCTTGGCAAATATACCTACGATTCATCAGAAGGGTTTATTTATTATCGTTAAACAATATACTGGAGGGTTCTCATGTTATTGGGTTACATCCTTGATTACCATAGTTTTAGTTATTTGTTAGAATACTCGTAAATTGTCTATCAATGTTTGTAAGCAAAAAGCAAAGGAACTAATTAAAAACAAATTGAAATGCCAATATTTTACGGAAAATAATTGAAAGTTCATCAAAAATACTGAAATGTACACCAAAATATAGCTAAACCTGCACTAAAGGTTAGGTTTGGTTTGGGACTGTTTTATTTTGGTATACAATTCAGTATTTGAGGAGTATATTTTCGTTTTATCTGATGTTCCTTTTTAACACTACCCATATTTTAACTGAAATCATATTCAGTAATATATTATTCTTAAATATAGTTAAATATGTTAGTAAATTCTAATACCCTACACGTCTGGCAAAAATCTCTAGAAATTATGCAAAAATATAGAAAATCGATGGAGCATAACCAAAACTCTTTGCATTTTACGAGTCAACCACTTGTGTCTATCTAATAAGCGCTTAAGCTATGCACTGCAGATGTTACTTTGAATAAGAACACATAATGGGTCCTAAAATCCAGATCTATATTGGTTCTTCAAAGTTTTATTTAGGACTTGAAGCTTTAATAAAATAATACATATTGAAATCACTGTCACTGACTTTGTCATGCACCAAAATTTGTGTACATATAACTAAAACTTAGTTATATCTATGGTTATATTAACTGCATTATATTTATGTCGCCTATTTTTTTATTATCAACGTTTTATTCTCGTACACCGCATTGGTTATATGAAAGAATATTGGCGGTGATCAAATTCTTTAATTAATATTATTAGCTTAATAATTCTTACAAAGTACATATTATTCAACATAATTTCTAGGTGTGTTTGTTTTATGTTCATTCAAACATTCGATCTTCTGCGAAGTTACATGTTGCCTTTTCTTCATTACTCTGTGGTGTGTGTGTGTGTTGTAACTTTATACAGAGATGTTTGGTACATAGACCACTCACCTAATTCTCAGAATATCTCAAATTTGAGAAATCTGTAGTGCTACATAAATATTATTATATGTAGTAATGATATGACAATATTAATAACTTACTAATGATATACGTGGCAATTAATACCTGGTAATTTTATATGGAGATAGAGTCGTAACACAAGTTAATTAAAAGAATACTGTTACTATCTAACATTATAAAACTAATGCGGCAAATAAATATCAGGATACCAATAAAGGTAATGTCTGACATAAATATAAAAGTTTGCATTACATCCATAAACCAACAATGACAAAATGTATGTAACAAACCAAATAGCCATTCATTTTGACTCGTAAACAAAATAAATAAGGATATATTTGCGTCGTTACAACATATGTGAGACAAAATATGGGTATTTTGAACTATTTTTCAATAGTATCTAAATATGCAAGTTAAAACCAAAATGTTTGTATGGGTTGAGTTAATCGAATTCCATTTTCAATCTGATTTAATTTATTACTGTACCTACGTTAATTTACCATTAAACATATTTTTAATGAGTGCAATATTGATAAATTCACAAGTTTTATATGGATGCGTTGAGAATTAAAATAAATATAATAAATGAACCTTTATTTTCGGTATTCACTTTACTGTAATGTAAAATTTTAAGCTTCCACGCTCCAAGTACTAAATGAATTTTGATACGCATCCCGTTGTTTCCCACTCACGATTGAGGCATTGTTACACTAGTAACTTAATTCCCTTCGCTCTCACTGATAGTTTGTTCAACAATGACGAGGGTATGCTATATTTGGCAGTGTGTGAATGGCATTATATCTTGCGTTACACAGTGCAGCACAATAGAACTGAGCGGGAGTGCTAATGCCTGAAAACAAATTGTGAAAAGGGACAAGTTCATTGTGCGGGAACCATAAATAAGCATTTGCCTCGAAGCAGGAGGCGTCAGTGCGACGTCCCAAACCCACGAATTAAGATCCGAGCGAACCTGCGCCCGTGATATATTGGCTAGAGCCACAATAAATCATGTGACGACTGCGCTTAGAACAGTTCGGTTATGATGTTTGTTCAATTGACTATTCAAGTTTGATTGACTGTGGTCGATTTGGAATGTGATTTGCATGCATGCGGTAATGCTTAAATAAGAACATACTTCATCTGGTGATTATATATGAAAATAGTATGTGCAAGTTTTATGAGTTTCACAATTACAGTTAATTAAGTAAATGAAGGAGAATTTAATTAGGCTAAAAAAAATCAATGATTTTTTTTTCGATCGACAATTTTCTGCTGTACCATGAATAAATGTTATGGTTATATAATGTACTGTAATTGTTTACAACGTGGTTCACAAAGAGGCGTTGAACATTGTATACTCATTTTCGTTACAAAATATTCCGGTAATTCACAGAGCATTTTTGTCAGCTCACAAATTCAATGTTATGCATAAATCGTTCTGATGTGGGTCTGAATGAATAAACAATTTTAAGTCCAATGACTTGGAAAACTGTCGTTCTGCTTCTCATACATTTGTTGGGTCCTAAGAGAATTGTTTTTATAAATAATTTATGATTCCCCGGTCTTACATTTGAATCCGGTAGAATGTGAACATATTCGAAAAAGCGATTCTACCACTTCTCTTTTTTATCTCGCTCACATTGGCAATATTTGATTTACTATCAATTGGCGCAATAAATTGAATTTCACGTTCATATTTTGACTACATTGATTTTGTTTAATAACTTAAAAGCTATATATTAATAGCAATAACATACTATTAAAACCCTTTCTTGTAATATCATCAAATTAATGATATACCTTTAACTGATTAAATTAATTGCGCTATTAATGCATTGATTTGGACGTCAAAGGCTCTCCGATAGGAAACCAATTGTATTAGTAGCAGTTAACAAACAGCGCGCAGCATCCGAATGCTAATTGTGTCCAATCATCTCGGTTCATCAAACAATTTGCCGCTCCCGTACTTGCCACGCTGTCTTACGCAAAATCATCAAGTTTTATTTTCGAACAGACCTGAATTTCAAATTTAAGATCGACACACAAACTTTGAATACCCCACAAGGTGTTTTCTTTTACGTATTTCAGCCAAATAAGCACATATGTTTTGACAGGTTACCTAACCTATATTTAGAAGGAATATAGTGACTACAAAGTATAGTATCAGAGTCTGAGCGAAACCCTACATTTGGTAAGTACTCTGCGCGCCAAAACTGAGTGAGTGCATAGGAGCGAGTACAGATAAAAGCTAGAAGTTCACCTATTTGCTGAATGGAAACGAAATAAAGAAAATCCGAGCGTCTCCGTCCCTTGAGCTTTCGTACTGAGTTTTGGGTAAATGCTACAGAATCTAGCGACAAATAATACGCCACCCGCAGAGCTCCCGGATTATGTATTTTGCTCGCAATGTCTGCTTGCAATGTAAAAGGTATAATTGTGGATTTGCTCATCCACTTGTTTTCATTACGCTGAATGTTTTCAACCTATTTCACATTTGGAGGAGTTGTTAACGTTTATCTGATGCTGCGAAACAACGGTGATGAATTGTCGTTGTTACTTTGTGGTGGAAGGATAAAGTTTGTATGCAACGGTGAATTCGTTTCTTATTATCGTTAAAATATCTTGATAATATTTATGGAGTTTTGCGCTAAAACAATGATTAGGAATTATTCATTTTCTTATTTAATTTAACTCTTCAAGTAAGATAAAACTAAATACATAGTCTAATTATTATATGATAAAAAAACATGTGTAATAATTTTCCGATATCAAGCCGATGCCCAAAGAAGAATATTAAGTCTGTAGTTTTGTCGATTACCAAAATGATAAAAAGAATGTAATAGTCCTGAAATACATATGTAAAATTTTATAATGGTACAATAAGATCCGTATAGCCGGCAACATAGCAACCATTTTTAATTTAATTCTGAACCAGATTGGAGTACTGCCCTCCGTAAATGTTGGTAATGAACTAATATTTTTACACGGAGCGCATTCTCGAACGTTATGGAATCTCTACTGTATTTTAATGAAGAATTATAGCGAAATTACAACACGGAAGTACTCTGTAGTTCATACACTATGCAAAACATCTGTTGGTATTTCACATGGAGTACTAATACAAAATCTTGAATAATTAAACCCAAATAATACGCATGTAGAAGTTCTTCTTGTAAGAAACTTATTAATAAAAAAAAATTAATGAAAATTACCGCCTCTACTTCCATAAGGGGCTAGTCAGAGACTATCGATTGCCTCCTGGAACGATTCTGACAAATCTCACTTGCTTTCACTGACATCCATTACCCTAAAAACGTATATATATGTCATTAAAGGTAACAATAATTAACGTTATTCATTAATAATATTAAAGGTAGTACTAGGATAGGCATAGTAGGTTCTATGCACGACAAATCGAAACATGATCTATGGCGTTAAGTTCTGAATATTTGCTGAAATGTGGGCTGGATGTCGCTATAAACCTATTGCGCAATTGCACATTTACATCTCTCAGTACTACTGTAGGGTTAATTTTTGATGTTTATTATTAAGATAAATACTATGATAAATGCGAATCAGAGGTTTCGTGGGTTCGAAGTGGCCATATAATTACTACCTTCGCATTTGCGGAGATGGACAACGGAACCTCTGACTACACCGCAAAAGGGTTCATGGTCGTGAATGCTTTTGTCTTTGTCTTGTCAGAGGTTTCATCCATCTTTTTAGTGCTAAATAACTTAAAGCGTCAAAAATTTACATACTAATGCATATAGAGTAGGAATTTCACATTTGAGTGCTATTATCTCAATGAGTCTAACGGCACGTAACATCAGACTATCGGTTTTTAAAGGGGAACCATTTTGACCGTTCCCTTTTTTGCCGAACTATAGGCAACCGCATCACGTTCGCCGATAATCTTCCACCGCCAAATGACATGGAGATGAAAAACAGTCTGACTGGAAGGTGACACGCCGGCACCCGTTACACCGAATGTAGCCATTGACAACCCTATGCGCCATATTCTTGCGTCTCAATATTGGCGGGTTAAACAATTGTCACGTCTTGTACCTACGACTTTATGCAAATGGAACGACAGAACCCGAGACTATAAGGGGTTTTACGGCACGCAGCGCGGATCTCCTATTGCTCATATTTGCGACACTTATTGTTTTCATTGTAGGAACGTTTTTATCTTTACGTGTGTCGTAAAGTTTTTTATTACTCCTGCATATCATCAGTGCAAATTAACGTTGGGACGACATTAGAGACGTAGATGCCGCTTTATCTGTGCTACAATCTTTTTGTTCTTGTTTTAATGTACAACCCTGTTTTTGTGAATGAAAGCGAAATATTCTCTTTTATAACGTTCTTTTAAATAATCTTTCATGACCGATAAGGCAGCGTTAAACCCATGTTTCTGTAGAACTCGTTGGCCTCGGCGGCTAGGTACGAGGTAGAGGAAGTGATAAAATTACAATCATCCAAATGGCAAACAAAAAACATTTGCTTATTAGAGGAGCGCGGTTCCGGGAACCACAGGTCGGGCTACTGAGTTTTATCAGCTGCAAATTTTCTCTCATAAATATTCGATTGGCTGCCTCTTGCCCGGGGCCGCTACGGCACCCTGCTTGCTTTGTAATATTGAGATTCATAATTTAGCTCCAGTCAACTTCCGAATCTACTGAATTTCGTTAAGGAGTGCACAAACTCAAAAACCGATAACAGAGGTATTGATTGAACGAGTTCAACCTTTGCCTACAAGGTTTGCTTTGCACAGTGCGGGAGCAAATTGTTTTGTTCGCAAAATAGTTTGCTTGTTAATAACTTGGTGTCTAACTCGTCAAAGTTTAAAGTGTCGACGAGGCATGAAGGTGGCACTCGACGGCGATCCGAGTCAAAGCAACGACAGCTTTTAACTTAAAACTATTTGCCGAGTGCCGCGATAATTTCCCCGTGTTTAATATCAAGCCTCGAATGCTGAGAGAATTTTCGAAAAGCCCTTTTGACTCCGAGGGCGCCTTTTAGATTTGATTCCGCCGTGAATCGTGTTTAATTGTTTTTCCTTTTACAGCTTTGAAATTTGAACTCTCTTTATAAGGATATTTTCACAACAAGCAAAACATAAAAGCTTATTTTTTATATTAATATTCGTTCTGAAGGTGCCCTTGTGCGAAAGATTATTTTTCGGTAAATTAATTTTTCCGCGTTTGTGTTAAGATCATTCGCTGGAGCGTTGGTACATATTATAATATTGTATCAGTTGCATGTTCTGTTTCAATCGGTTATTTAATTGATAAATCCACGCGCAACACCTTTACTCTCCGAAGGGGTTAACAGATATTTTGTGCACATGAACCTGGACTACATTTTCTTCATTTTACCATCTTTTTTATTATTGTTTTAAGAGACTGACGTTTGAAAAAACTTTTTTATGTTTTCAAAGAGTAAATACAACTGTAACAATTCCGAATCTACAAGACAATCCTTTAAAGTGTAATGTGGTTTTTTGTGGAAATTAAGCAAATTTGAAATTCTATTCAAAGTGTATTCTGCCCATAACTATTAATTTAATTTATATGTTTTTTAATCTTTAAATGAATCTTATACGTGGTTATAATTAATAAAATTGTACTAAATTCAATAGAAACTTTTTAATTATCTGCGTGGTTGCATTTTATTTAATATAGAAAATATGATGCAGTGAGCCGAGACGCTAAATAACATACAAAGTCCAAATACTCGAAACTGTCCGCTCGGAGCCGCAGCCCAACTCTTTTGAGCGCTCCCCAAGTACGTACTTTCGAAATTCAATTTAGCTGAAGTAATATGGCGATTTCCATTGATTTGAATTTTATTTGACTTTGAATTATAAAGGAAACTTTCATATACCGCATATATGTTACAGTGTAGTATTACGAACAGAAATACTACAGCTTTGTCTGCAATCCGATGTAGACACAACAAAATCACTCCACTCCTGCAGCCACTGTGCACAAAAATGAATAAGCCCCTTAACAAGCGCACGTCATCACGACTCAAGTAATAACAATGTTACTATTTCAACTTGGCCGGTTTATATTGGGTGGGAAGCAGACACGTACTCCGAGGCATGCCTGGTCGAAACACTTTTATGGCTGGATAATTGAATTTCCGCGGCGCGGCAACAAACAGGAAGTTCCGTAGCTCGTTGCCTCCTCCTCTGAATATTGCATTCAGCAGCAATGGAGTTATTATTTCACCCTGATTAAATGTTCAGCGTCGCTCTAAAAGTCGCAAAAATTGCTAATTATCGCATTGAGGATGACAGGTAGCTGGTAGGTTACTATATAATAGGTAACCTATATATTTTGCATTCCAAATCATAAAATATTTGATAGTAATTGCATCAATTCCTGTGTATATGGTTTTTCGTAATCATCGTAAAATCAATGAAACTTCTGCACACATACTTTATTGTGATGAGTAGAATATAGAACAACAAACTAAACTCGCATGAACCTGAACTAAAAGGGAGTCCAAAGCAATGTGAATTTAAAAGAATGTTTTCCAATAATGAGAGAGCGATTCAAGACGTGTCTCGAGGACTTGACGTCGGCGCGAGGCGATCCACCATCTTCCTCAACCTTAAAGGATAGTCTATTCTTGATTGCCTACAAAGCCTCTTCAAATAGTTTTGAAAGCTTTATTCCGGATGGCTGTGACTCCCTCGCCCGGCTCTTATTTATACAAGGTGAACCTTGTAAAGTCCCGTTCCTTTCCAATAGATTTAGCTTACCTCCCCGCTCCGAGACGTGGACTCGAGTGTTTGTGAAAAACAGCAAATAGCAGCAGCCTTTGTAAGTGATAGCAGATAACTTAAGACAACTCTGTCTCCCTCTCTCCTTGCACCCCGTTTCAATCTGCTATAGGCTCTGCTTCATTTTCAAAGATAGGTATATTTGGAGTGTCAAATATCTGATTGTGATTTGCACTGAACATTTTCTAAGCCACTAAACGGTATTCGGACAACCATCATATATGTCTTCCTCGGCGTATAAGAAAGTTACCTGGAGTAAACGTTTATGATAACCTTCTCTACACACGAAATTATAACACATTCATCATTATTTCGCAAAGAGTAGATATAGTTATGTATCGAATTTTGTATATAGTAATTTTATAGTACAATTTCCGAACACATTGCTGTGTTCCGGCTTCATACTATACCTACATGTAGGAAAGCTACAGCAGCCGTTTTCATTAGTTTTTGATGTGGGAGCGGCTGAATGTCCATTGCCCTTTGACTGCAGATTTCCGTTTCAAAAGGAGAATAATCAACTATGATGCTAGTCGAAATCACGGCCGTCCAATTGACTGGACCATGTGACATGTATAGGTACCTACGACACGTGATTGAAACCGAACACGGCCCTGGAATTTTAATCTAAATGGGGTTGGCTCAACGAAATTTTGGTTAGGCGGTGACGTTTTTCAATAATGTACATTTCGAGAGTGTGTCCAGTTTTGTTATTTTAATTTCCATGGTTATGTTAATCGAAAATATTAAAAATTGAAGCCGAGATTATTAAAAAAAATAGGTAAAAAAGTTTAGGGTATCGAGTATGCTTTAAAACGAGCTATGAAAAGGTGATTGACTTCACTTAAGCTGAACGTGTTTTTGTCGCAGCCTTTATTAGATTCTCATTATTTACGCATTCGAAAATTTCCGCTCAACACGTAAATAAATTAAACGACTGTTCCTGGAAATCGCTGAATAAATAGCATTAATTCGTTCCACATAAAGCACATCCTTCCGAACCCAGCCTAACAACATTTAATTTGTACCGAGTCAAAGTTTACCACGAAAATGTCACCGTACTCCGGCGTTCGCCACCACGAAATTGCAACATACGTCTCAAATTCTGATTAACAATTCCCTTTTAAGCCGCTTGTAACTCCGGAACCACTAACTACATAAATAAGTGGGAACGTAAGCACTTAACTTAGGTAGAAGTTTACAAGCGAAGTTGATAGCTAGGTAACCTCTTTAAATATTTGCCCTCCTGAGGCAGATGCTACGTTTTGAATCATTTCAGTGGATTAATGTAGATATGTTGGGTACAACTCAAATAGCTATCAAATATAAAGAAATAATATGAAGAGTTTTTATTCAAATTAATATTATTAATTGTACTTATGAAGACTGCATTTGTCATTTATATACAACTGAAAAATGTGTAGGAAAGGTACAATAACAACGTCCAATATTACACTTCAAAATTTTAATGGTTAACTGAAACCGTTCATTTCATTTAGGTATTTACTTGTACCTTCACCGTTTTCCCCATTTCGTGTATTTTAATGGCTGTTTACGCAAATTAAATTGGAAAAAGGAGAGCGTGTCGTGAAAATGGTTTAATTACAATTCTCGTTATCAAAGCGAACAATTTATTATGTTTAATGAGATTTTGCGAGTCAAGCAATGATTCCTCAAAAACAAACTTCGAAATTCGAGATGAAAAACGAACGTTTCAAGCTGTCATTTGACACAAGATTACAGTGAAACTGGAGTTTAGGAAACGATATTCCTTTATTATTGGCCAGTACAGTTTAATTTACAGCGTTAAACTATTTAATACTTTTTATATAATATCCTTAACATCTTTTTTTAGATTGTTGAACATATTAATGTTATGACGACCCCGTTAATAATGCAATAAGGGACTTAAGAGTTTTTATGACTCCAATGTTATTTCCAACTCCAAAAAAATTTAAGGTCGTAACATTAGTATGTACAAAGCTAATAAAATAAGGCTAAAGATGACTGAGGAACTTGTTGATATGTTCCTAAGTTCTATCTTACCTCCGAAACATAAGAATTATTGAATAGTTATACAAAATAATATAGATACCTACATACAAATTGTTTTCCATAATTTGTAGGCAAGTGTAACTATGTAAATGTCTATATTGGTTGTTGCAGGGTTGACTAGCTAATAACTGCTCATTATTGTTCACACATGGTTGGTTAGTCAAACAAGTTCTTGTTAAATGGATGATTAAATTGATAATTTAATTGTACGCTAATGTTATTGGTTCAGCAGTGGTTTGTTGGCATTTACAATCAGTAAGAACATTAAACAGTAAGGTAGATATGTAATCTTTTAAGAATTAACGTAATATCTGAAACGATAACAGTATTGTACCTACTATCGAAAAAATCGTAAGGTAATTTTTATGACAATCCTCTTATACGCCAATATAACTACTAAATTCATTAGTTTTCTTGATTAAACGGTTAATTATATTTAAAAATTAAAATAAGCTGCAAATGATATACAAAATCATAACTGAATGTAGGTCTATAACTAATATATTACTTCTCTTCTCTTTCAAGTAATTCTCATTCTCTAGAAATCATTTCCCACTACGAGTTAGCAATTAGGGTAAGTTTTAAAGCTGCGGTGGAGGAATGAATGCCTTTCACATTACGATAAGGTGTCAGGTGCCAGCCTTTGAGCCACTCGCCCGGAAAACTAACTGTTTCAGGCAAATAATCCGATTTGCGTTCCTTGTCGAACTAACCGTAGGGTGTACGGGTGCTTCAGTGCTACTGGAAAAAGGTCATAGAATTAAGTAGCGTTGTAGAATGTTTAACATAGTATTACCTTTTCATTTAGGTTTTTTTATATATTGACAAGAACATAATATAACACTGCTAAAAATTGTTAATTATTTTGGATCAGGTTTATTGTATCAAACGACTCTGAAAGGCCTTTTCGATTAAATAAATAACTAATTCCTGTTTGAAATAGTTTGATTCACATTTATCTTTAAATTAAGTACTTCAATAAGATATCGTTGTAGAAACATGAACGTATTATACAAATATAGGTCATTCATTGTATTTAAAATATATAACATAAACTAGAATAATTCCTTCTATAAGTTTATTCCTCATTAGTGACAGAAAGCTCAATGCGTTGATGGATACGCATCATCGTTTTGATTACTACGGCGCCCCTTCGCAGAAACAATCCATCATTCACGCACGAGAAAAAACTATCAGCACCATATTGAACCAGCCACCGTGTTCTTATGTGTAATGCTGTTTACGTGATGTATCACGTTCCTTATATAGTATATTTAAATATATGGTTTCTATTCGGTTTTACTTAGGAGTAACAACATTTATTTTGATAATAAATAAATTAAGAGCTCTTTACTTACTTACTCTTTACATAATTTTGTGTTTGTTTTGGTATGTAAAATGTATATTAGTGAATGTATATTTCAATCAATATGAATAAAATCATTTTATTTTATACTTGAAAATGTTCTAACGAATTTGCCAACTAAATATTATTTAATAACCTACTCCTAATACTTTTATTAACAAGACCAAAATTGTTCGAATGGGCAAAACGAGCGCCAAGATATCTTAATACTCCATCCCTTTATGGGCAAACAGACAAATTTCGTTGCAATCAAGATTTCTTGAGCAAATTGCACAATTACGGACCCTGTATAAACAGCGACAGTTGGACCCGAGACGCGGTCACGAAATAACAAGGGTCTCAGAGCTTAGCCTCTTGTAGCGTTGGGCTAGCCTATGCTAATCATTTTGCACGGTGTATAAGTAGTACTGTGGGATTGAATGGATAGCACATGTGTATGAAAATTATGTACATAGGTCTAACTAGTATGACTAGTAGTACTTACCTTATTATACACCTACATACTAGTCAGACCTATGTATTTACATTTTAATTATAAAATTAAATTATAATTAAGTATTAAGTAATATTCAGATTTTGTTCTAGTATTTTATATAATCAATACAACTTCACGTATTAGGCTCGACTTTTAGATAACTTTTATATGCATTATTTTAAGATTATCATATTATAACCCTCTTAGGCCTATTAGCAACTTTATTTTTCATCCATTTAATAATCTCAATCTTAGTCACTACATCTAGGTCCACAAAACGTCAACCTCATAATGAATGTAAGCATTTTTCGTGTTGAAAAACCGCTGAGATGGCAGTGGCAGTAACAGTTTGACCCCAGTTCCAGTCAACGTACCCATTGCACGTTATATAGCCTGCAGCTGCAGTCAACAGCCCGGTCTCCAGTAGAAAGACTTAGGAACAGACTCAGAGATAATAAAGATACAAGTTTCCTTTGTCTCTTAAATGTTCTAGTCTTGGGTAAACTCTTTTATTCTTATTAAGTCATATAGTTAAAGAAGAATTGGGTTGGATCACGAAGGCTGTGAATACTGAAAGAAACTGAATAATTTCGTAGAAGAACCATAAAATATAGTATATTTACAAAATTTGTTAGAAAAATCGTTCAATAATTTCTTTTATGTAATTAGTTTTTTATTTAATTTTTAGAAAACTTATTCATACAACGAATGTAAATTCAGTCAGTAACATAAATTATTTTATTTTCTAAATCTCCATCAATATTTCAAAGTACTCGCTGTAGTTTCTCCCCCAAAGCTCTGTTGAAAAAGAAGGCAAACAATCATAAATACAAACATGATTCTCATAAAATAGGCGGCCTTCGAAGGAGGTTGTGAAACTTGGCCGCCCAAGACGTGTCGCCGCATTTACGGTCAGGATTTCCATCTTCCCTTGTAAAGATTTAAAAGAAGCCGGGGCCATAGTTTGCGCTGGGTAAACAATGATATGCGCAGTTTCGTGTCGAGCTCCTGAAATTTAATGTTTACTTTGGCTCAAACACTTTTTCTTGCACAAGAAATTTCTATTTACTTATGATTTGCGCGAGTGCATACGTGTTTACTTTTGTGTACACTATATATGTATAAGTTCTGATTCCATTAAAAAAAAAGATTTACTTCGAGCAAACCATATGATTTATTCACAAGTATTTATCATGATGACACAGGATCTCTGGGCAAGAGTATTATAATAATTATTATAATTTAGATCCATTATTAACTAGAATATAATTTTGGTTTTAAATCAAAGAACCATAATTGAATAAGAATTAAAGCATTAAATTTCGATGCTTTGAGAATTGTACATTTGAATGCATTTAATTTACACCATTCCATAGAAAACATTCGCTTACAAATTGGAAACGGGACTCAATAACAGCAGCAAAGATTGGAAAAAGACAGCCGGCAAATCTGTTGAAAATAGACACTCATTACTAGCAAAGTGTTTGCCGAAACATTTCAATCTTTGGCTGTTTGCTTTGCTCGAATGAACGTTTCAAAATCTTTGCACAGATTTCAGCAAGTGTTTTGTTATCTGCCAAGCTTAGGCAGAATTAAGACAAAGCGGATTAGTCGGTGAATATTCGGAAAAAGTACTTATAGATAGGATAACAATCTGTTTAAAATGGACATTCATAAATTACACGTTTGCTTTTTATATAACATGTCTATTTTACCGACATATATGTGCATATATTATTACCATGATTATACGAGTTAACACGTTATTAAATTTGATTAAGGCTTATTGTAGATATTGCACATTAAATGTATTTTTGATCTAGAATATCTCAGTGAATATAGCGAAATGAGATTATTAATGTCGTGTACAAACACAAATATTTTCTGCTCTGAAAATTTTAATACTACTTTGGAACAAAGATAAAACAATGTTATGGTGCTACTTAATAAGCTTTATTTCGTTTCACTACATTTCATTGCAAACTATACTCGAATGGAATACATTTCAGTTTATAACATTATTTTCTACTAAAACTTCCCACCAATAAGCTTTATAAAAGATTATAACTTTTGTAACATTTTACCTTGCGCATTCTAAATTTAATACCCGTAATTGGGTCATTCTATAAATTTCCATCAGAGAAACCGTAAAAACTTTTCTAAGAACTGACATAAATAACGGTACAAGCGAACGCTGTATTAATTACGAAAACTAATAAAACAAGGCTCTATCATTAGAAGAGTACATTACATCATTACGGCGGCGGCCCGTAAAGATTTATCTGTGAATTTCTCACCGGCAAAGGCGAAGCGGTGTAATAGAATTAAAAATTCATTAAAACCACCCATTGTGGCCTCGCGGGAATAATTTAGTAGAATTCACGCGAGTCGACAACCCTACGGTGTACTAAGGGTTAGATACGCCTACAGTAAGAAACTTCTTAATTATTTTATTGAACAAAACCAATAAGGCATCGATTACGAAACCGCTACAACCCACTCCGCACAAAGTTCCTTTTACGATTTCAGAAGCTCTTCGACGCTAATTACTTTACTTCAACATCTTATTAAAGTGCTTATAATGTTTATAGTCATCTTAAAATAGGGCTTTTGTTTCATACTCTAATTAAAATTAAATTTTTAGGTCTCTACGAGAATTAACTATACGGTCACAAATGAAATAATTTTCATCTACATACGTGATATAGAGGAGTATCATTTATAGGTTAAGACTATAACCAATCTATTGCCACTATTACATTAGCGAAATTTCATTGGGTCAGGTAGCACTAGCTAAGGCGTCCCATTAGTGTTTAGTTAAATATTTACAATGGCTGCCCTCACTCCTCGATAAAGGTTACGGGAGCCAGTGTGTAGCTATAATCATTGCTTGGTGGAGTAAACGAATTATGATCAGCGGTTCAAAATATCATTAAGCGATAAATTCTCTTTTCTACAGGAATTCTTGACCTTGCGTACGTGTTATGTACGTATGAATATATGTACTTTTGAAAAGGCAAGGTTCGCAATGTGAAGTAGAATATCTATAAAAGAGCATGTAAAAGAAATATAATAGATACAAGCGATTTGTCTCAATCATTGAAGGTGGCGATCAATAGTCTCTGCCTATCCCGATAGAAAAGTTTAAGCACGAATACATCTATATGTATGTAGTTTATTCCTAGGGTAAGATTACGTCAATATTGAAATTAATCTTAACATCGATCGCACACATCAGTGCAATGCACTAAGGCCAATCCATAGATGCAAGTTAAGCCATGCACCTCCTGAGTCAATCCTTGCCTGCATGGATGATCATCGGCTTAAGCCATCAGGTTCCGGTGATTACGATGATGAAAATCCCTTGTCTACCGAAATAGTCTCTATCAAGTCTAAAGTCCTAACAAACCTAAATAGTTCTGAAATCAGAAACAAATAAAATGATTCTCCTTAAGAATGCTAACTTCCACTAAATGAAATAAATATATAAATATTGGATTTATTTTAAAATCTCACTTTCGTGTCAACCCTACATATAATTATGTTTGAATAAATTTGCATATACAGATAAAAAAGTTGTACGTGTGAAACAATAGGACTAATCACGCTGTAGCTGAAAAAACGTGGCGTGGAATTTTTAATATTGATTATCTCTATATTTGCAATAAAATGGCACAATGAATAATGGTAAAGTTGTCATAGCATAAATTTATATATCTTGTTTTATTTTATAAAATTTCAATTGAAATGAAATGAGATATCAATTAAAATATTTTACGAACAAACTTTCAAACAATTTAAGCATGCACTAAACGGTTTTTACACGCTTAAGTTGTTAAAGGATGCATGAATACGTCTCTAAGAAAAACTTCAAACGAAACCTCTTTCATTGCACACGCAATCGAAACATTCACCGCTTCCCTTTCGAAGCAAGTATGATGGATGCATTAATACCATTCAGCCATTCTGCAGGCATCGGCACTCGCCACAACGCAATCATCAAATATTTGCATTCAACTGAAAAAGTAATATGATTATTAATTTGCTTCCATTTCAATGCATGACCAGGGAGCGAGAGTGTATCACCCTCCGCAAACTCAATACTCAGGGAGCGTTCTGTTTTGCACTGCCCATGAGAATATAAATTCGATATTAACTAGTGTGGTTATTAAGGGACTGCACTCTGTAATGTATTTGATTCTACGTAGTAGGTTCTCCATGAATCTGAGTCGTTATAACGGCAAAAATAAATGTTTACAATCATTTATAATAATAGAAGTGGTAATTAATATTTGAACATTATTACACCAATTGAACTAGCCACTTGGTAAGTATATTTAAACTTGTGTTAAGGGTACTAGTCAACCTATATTTAAGAAATATATACATATTCTTTCATTTATAATCAACGACCAGACCAGAAAGCAGTAGAAAAGCGTAGTTCTTCACTCTGCCTCCACCGGGAATCAAACCTATTTAAAAATTTATATTGAAAAAGAAAAAAATATTTCATGCATAGGGTTTTCTGGTGATGATTAAGTTTTGATTTATGAGGTCAACCAAGCCTCCAAATAGGAATAAAAATATACGTGTAACGTAGTACTTGTAACTGTAAGTCTTCAACACGATTTACTCAATAATAATATTTAAAAGAACACATAATTTTAAACGCAAGTCACCAATTATCAAATACCAACGTTTCATACATGTGCTGTATAATCAATAACACGTCAGTACATAAATTGACTGCGATACACAGGAACAACCCGCTCTCTTTGTCATTCAACAAATGTGAATGAATAGGATATCCACTTTGATGTTTTGGGCTCAATAAATACACATTTCTATACGAACCTGTTCACAATTGTGTTCCATGTAATATAGAGAGATTCTATACGTCTTTGTAAGCGTTGGATACGTAAAACAATACTCCTTTACCGGCTTTGTAATGGTATAACTTTCATTTCGTGTTTATACCGTGTTCATTATGGTTTTGATAGTACAATTCGTATTGAAATTATGTTTCCGTAAATTGGTATTTAAATTTTAAATGTGTCTTAAAGTATGTATTTGCATTTGTAACCGTAATTGATTTATCGAAGAATCAGGCATAGAGAAAGACTACAAGAAACTACGTTTTCTTTTAATTGTATTTAAAAAAAATTAGTTACATAGTTATTTTATTCTTTGATCAATTAATATGTTTCAAGTAATAGATAAGGGTTGTTATGTATATCTGTTTACGAAAGCTCCCTTCAATTGTAGCATCGCAGCAGTGTTTTAGCAAAATTTAATATCAGCGACCGGGCATTGAATCATTTTCAACTAAGCTTACATATTGTCTCACTAGATCAAAGAGACTTATTGTACCAACACAACTGTTACAGAAATACTTTGTTCATTTGCCTCTCGGACCTAATGAATACCTCCTGTAGCAGTTTTATCACAAAGGTGCGAGAATATTATATATCTCTAATGCCCAAAAGGGTAAGCAGAACAAAAGGACCCAAAGATCCTTACATCATGAAACCTCTTGTTAGAATGACGATGTTAGAAATTGTGCGATAGTCTACCTACGCTATTAATTCACAGTACTTAAAAAATCCTTAGTACTTTAACCATCGTTGAAGACATGCCATAGTACTATAATCATTAACAATAGATTATAATAATATATTGTGCTTTTTTTTGTAATTTATTACATAGAATATTGTAGTATCTACCTGTACTGTAAATCATCAGTATCTGAAATGGCATGAGCTTACTGCGTAGTCATTATTGGCATTTTGTTAGCAGAATAATTTTCGCGTTTCATTTTAAAGCGTATAATATTCGGATGCTAAATGAACTGATTCTGACAGTGACACGCGTCTTTCATGCACTAGCACTGACGTCGGCCGCGGGCTGTGTGATACGCAGCTTTTTCACCCTTTTATTAACATTTCAACGAAATATTTACGTATATTCAAGTAACTTTAAAAAGCATGTAAATGATACCATTTCTACCCAATGTATAGTTGTTGGCTAGGTATCTAAGCTAGTTTTAGATTTATTAGTATTTTGCTTCCATCCGCAATAGAAGTCGAAGCCACAAAAGCAACTTAATTTAGTGAAACAATTGCTGTAGTTCCTCCAATATACTAATACGTCGGATGATCGCGTACATCTAAGTTAATTTAGTATCGCAGACAATGTCGTGTTTGAAATACCAATGCGAGGCTGGCAAAGATGGAAGCGAGCTAGACTCAAACCTGTCTCCGAAGAGAAACTAAGAAAAGTGAGCTTGAGAGACACTCTCGAATACAAATCGGTTAAAAATGCTGTCTCGCTGAGAACTCTTTGTTTTGCTGTCGCAGCCAAAATAAATGTCTTCTCCTAATAATGCAAGTCACTTCATTTTTCATAACAGCGCAATGTAGTTCAGATAATGGATTACATTAAAACACTTACTTTGACAGCTTAGACTTGTCCAATTTGGGTTTTTCAGCATTTCATTCATTACAGACAAAATATGACGTAGGTTTATATCTAAATATGTCATACCTTATTAAACTCAGAAGTAGCTATTTAGTTATTTCGATTCTAATTGAATGTATAAGTTTGTACATATTTCATAACACACCTCAGACATTTACTTATAATTAAGACGTGCCTGTGTATTCTCGGGTGCGAGTCAATACTGAATAAATAGAACCTCAACCCAACCGTAATCATATGTAAATTCAACAACTAGGAATTGAGTTATATGAGTCATCTGTAACTAACATCTGAATCCGGTTCCCTATCGCAAATTCTATTTACTTTTGCCTTCATATCGAGTTTGCGTTTTACCAAGTCAATGTTTGTCTTGTACGACGCAATTAAGATTAGATGACAAAAAACATTGTGTAGTAAAATAGAAATAATGTTAAAATTGGCATAATATTAATAACTTTAATGAGAAAAAGGCACCATACAGAATGATGTATTGAAATTTATTATTATATTGGTAAAAGTTGTATAAAGAAGTAAAATAAAAAAAAGAACTCGCATAGTTAAGTTTGAACAAGCTTGTACGTGGGAAAGAATGATTGGTTTCCATATTTTCTACGATGCTTATCATGTTATATTATGTTTCTATTTTTTTCCCCTAGGCATGATCAGAGAGCAAGACTCAGCATAACACAGGTTACCTTCTGAAGGCTCTCGTTTTATCAAATAGTCAGTAAATATTCTACTTCTGTCCTTATATGCTTTTAGAGTATCGCCGTTGATAATCCGTATAAGTTCGTTAACTTGTAAATACAACTCCGTACGAAATTACTTTTCATTCCAGCAGTACATAATGTACTGAAAAGAAGCCGAGACACCGTTGACTAAAGAAAACTCATTTCTTTTCATTTAGCGACACTAAGACCGGCACGCTTTGCCTCTGGCAATCTTTACCGACCAGCCATTTACCCTGTCCACTCCTGAGCTTTATTTTCATTTGAATTTTATGTCTTCGTCCTTCCCTCACTCAGTTTTGGCTGCTTGCTTTAATGTCTCGAGTCGGAGAGTAAAGGATACCAAGGTAGGACATATAATGAAACAAATGACATATTTAAATATAGAACAATAAATAATGTCTTTCCCTGTAGTGATTATCAAAGCTGGAATTTACGTATTTAATTAATAAATTAAGGAATTTTTAACAAACTTAAAAAGTAAGCCTATGAAACGGTAAAAACCTTACAAGCCAATGAATTTATTTCTATCATTTCCAAAGCACGCTTGTTATTCAAGACAAAACTTAAGTTATTTAAACTATTAGACAAACTATTCGGCACAGTGATATATCTCCGAACCGAACTTACTCTGATGTACATAAAAGTAAAAGAAAAGGAAAGGTCCCGTGGGACTTTTTCGGATATGCAAGCGGAGCACATCCTTAACATACTGTACCTGACAGAAAGGTCTATTGGAATGGGAGATAAGGAGGTAAAGTGGGTTGATCCCACTACGAGTTTTGTTCCCAGTGGCTCTTGGTTTTTGAAGATGCGTCCGTCCTGATTATAATTAAAAATGTAATAATATAATTATATATGGTATGTTTTGTTTATAAGATGTAATATTAATATTTACGACCATTATTGACAATGACAAGACAAGTGTGGAAAAATAACCGAACATAATTTTTAAGTACGATGACGAAAATTCAACCCGATTTCTTTGTTATTCTGCCAGTTTTAGCTGCTAAACAGTAACATAATCATAGTTCAAGTAATAATGACGATAATAATCTAGTGTTCATACCAATCCTAACATTTTACCTATGTAACTAAGAACCAAAATATGTAATATCTTGCCCTAACCACAGCCTACGTTAGAACAAAAATATATTTACCTCAACTCAGTATTTAGCTACTATTTCACCGTTTCCAGAGCGTATTGTACGTACCTCCGTCACAGTAACTCCCTTATTTATGGTATCGAGAACTTCATTCATCTTGTTCAAGGGCCACATGTGGATTCAATCTGTGTAGTTCCCCACACACCTTAACGCTTTTTCCTTTAGTTTTCTCGGAAGAAAATCCGATTTCGATACATGCCTCCTTTCTGTTGGGAGGTTTCGCTGTACTACGATTTTTGTTGCGGTAGCAGAGTCTGTGGTGTAATTAATTGGTTTTATATTTTTTATAATTACTTTATAATAAGTTAAATACTTTTAAATTATTATTTGCTTCATAAAATTATTGCTTTACATAAAACCGTTTAGTAAGTTTAACAAAAATTTTTGTAATAATTTTACATACTATAAAAAATATCACTATTTAAATTGTAACAATGACAGTTGTTTTGTTTAAACTGTTAATAATATTGTTACGCACCAAAATTTAAGTAATTCCAGAAATTAATTCACCACAGAATTGCATTTCGCACAAATCCCCGTCCTGCCTGAAGTGCGTTCGAATCAAGTAATCAATTATATATATTTGCGTTTTCTATTAAGGTGAATTTGGTGACCCCGTTCCATGATTTGGCTGCTTCTGACCCAGTTGCGGAGGATTATTCGGAAATCCCGAGAAAATTCAGAACTCGTGACCGGCCTCTTATATGCACTGCTCCCTCAACTTCCCCGCTTACAGAGAGCACTTTGTCTTCATTTCTTTGGTGTTTGGATCCATCAAACATTCTCGTTTGTATGTAAGTGTCTATACAATGTTGAGAATTGTTAGTAAGGGTTTGAGGCACAGGGAACTTATCGCGGTCTTTTGTATTGCTACAAATCGTAAATTAGTGCAGATATCCTACTCTCGTTTCGTTATGCAAAGAGTATTTTCATCTAATACGTAAAACAAACATGTCCTTTTCCTACATATCTCAAAAGATGTCTTATCTTTTGCAGCTTGCGCTGTTGAGCTTAACAAGACACATTGCGTATGAAAATTACGTATATCCTTCCGCATTCGCCCTCACCGCAGCCGTGGCATAACCTGGATTTATAAATCATCATCAAAATAAAAGCGTCTTACGCAATGAGATGAGGAAAAATTTGACATGAATTTCACATGACTGCCTCATTCGACAGGCGGGCCCCAACGTCATTTATTTCTCAAGACGATAGTCGTAAAACTTGCTTGTCGCAAACCCGTTTCAGGTACGCTCCTCCTCTCGTAAACCGTGAAAAACCACTATTACGAAAAAGAAGCTTAGTATTTTATTACTCACGCTTACCCAAGCAATTTAATTTGTGAAATTTAATGATAAAAACGCCTTGACAGTGTTTGCGGGACGGCCAAAGCTGAGTCATCGATCGAAAGGTGATCGGGGATAATGCCGCGATCGAATCGGAATTATTCGTTAATAAAGCCGCGTGGGGCGGCGGAGCGAGACTCCTTTGATGGCATGAAATATTGCCAACTACAGCGAAGGCCGGCGAACCGCACCCGGCTGACAGACAGCGTGCCAAATCCCGGCCTACGAATAAAATGAATTTGCCCGGGAGCAACTGCATGGAATTGGAAACGTCATTTTCGCCTTTTTTAATGTTTGTGGCGGCATGCCGCTCTCTTTTGAATGTGATAGGATTACGCCGCTGCTTCCGACGCTATTTGGGAGCTTGCCGCTTCCGATTTTGAAGTTAATTTAACCGAAATCCAATTGCTTTTATTAACTGATAACAGTGATGAATTTTAAGTTTGATTTTTATGACTGAATTATTTTCGCTGATCTTATAATACAAGTAGAAACAATTTAATCTTTAGACAGGCACCATAAGTGAAAATAAGTTACTATAATGTTTAATAACCCTTGAGAGTTATAAATACTACGGCTATTTAAATTGTTACTTCTTATATACAAATTTATTAAAATCTAGTGTAAGATAATACGTAATCAACTTAGAAACCTTGAATTTGCATTCAAACCTATAATCACTGAGATGGAAATTTTTGTACACGGCAACAATATTTTAATCCGTCCATAAAAATGTTAAAGCAACCGTGGTATACCGTCGACGCAGCAACTAAGCTCTTATAAAACCTGCCCGAGCGAACAAGCCTCTCGATTGTAAGCTTGGCATTGCAATGGGAAGGCGAATTTATATTATGGTCAAAGCACCCCTAACGTCATATTGATTCTTATAGAAATAGGTATTACGATTTTAAGCCGAAGCCTTTGTACAAAATTGCTATTGAACTTGGTATATACACGCATTTACATTCACGTCCTTTAATCTCATTTCGAGAGAAAACATGACGTTGTTCACCGTCATCTAGTGAACGGTCGCATCTCTTACCATATACCAAAAGGAACGGCAGCGAGTAGGCATATTTTTAATTTTACGGGTTGTATAATAATAATCAATTTACATACAATAATGAGTGAAATCATGGGTAAAGTTACTAAAAAGTGACGCTTTATTAAAAATACACCCTGAATAGGGAAAGGAGGTCGTCGGTAGTAGGACCGCGATCGTTACGCCCCAAATACCTCAGTCAATCTCGTTCAATATTTCAAATTAAGTCTCCCTCTGCTTTTTAATTTATGTGCCCTTACCTTCTGCGGAGCAAAGATACGGGATTTTTATTGCATTCTCACCTTTGAGTAATTTCCATTCTAAATGTTTAGAGCGTCATTTAAATATTGTAATGTCATCTAAATTAGGTATGGTGGTATTTTACTGCTTTTTTGCGAATATCTACTGAATAAGATTTCAAATATCTTCAAATTGGTTAAAGAAAAAGAGTATCATTCCAGTCAAGTCAGAAGTAAAGTCTCCATTCAACAATCAAATACGATGCTATTTATCAACGTAAACATTGTATGCAAATATAACAAGCACCACAACTTCTTACATTTATAAGAATCAACATTCTTCCGTAACATTACGCGTTTAGCTTACGTCATGATTTTATATTGGCCTTTATGACTTGTAGGTAATTCAAGAACGAATTCGTGGCACTGTTTATGTACAGTAACAAGATGTATAAACGGTAAAATATTGAAGCAAATCCTATTATAAATATTTCAGAGCTTATGACTAACTTGTTGAGCAAAACACAGCATGTTCATGATAGCTCAAAGCCGTTGCATGTTGAAATAATAGCAATCCAAACGAGAAACTCCATACATTTAATAATAACTAAAGCCACAGACTCACCTGGAAATGAAGCGTTTCGCCTCTAACATAAACATCACATCAAACGAGATGGAAAACGTAATGGCAGAGGAGTGTAGGTGAAAGTAGGTAACGGACCCTCGGTAATTGCATTCAAAGTAATAAGCTTGGGAGCTCTTGACATCCACCGACGAAACTCACCAAGATTAAAAGTAGACTGGGAAAAGCGAATGCAAACACAGAAAAAGCATTTAGTCACTCAACGACGTTTGAATCGGAGTTTAATTCTGTGGCCGCGAAGCAGCTTAATCGACCTTATTCTATTCATCATAAGGAGCATTTTCATTCCAATGGTGATCGCAATCAATTATATAATCTTGGTAGATTCTGTTAAAACCGTAGATTGAACCTTTTAACACAATGAGCTAAACCTGTATAGCGGTTAAATGAATTTACTACTGAAATTCATTTTTCATCAAAAAGACTACGTTCACCTAATTTCATTCCTTTGCATCTTTTGTTACATTTGGTCTACACATCCATGTACGTATGAATATTTAAAAAAATATCTTTTAGTTAATAATAACTTGTATTACAATGCATAATACTTATAATAATAATTATTGATCTCCTAGCTATATTCATAATCCACAATGAAACTAACCTAAAATAAACAAAACAAACCAGAAAATGACAACTTTACAACTTATTACATGAGTATTTGTACAAAATATATGTACTACCGTTATTCAGAGATGAGATCAAATAAAAACTTTTTGGACCAAATTAATGTGGAGCCGTCAGCGTGATGGACGAGTCCTGCCGAATTGAACTCCGCGGTGATTCTGGGACCTTTGGGGACAGTGTAATAACACTTTTATGAGAACTTTATACTCCATACATATAGATCCACGTCCCTTAATCCCTTTTAAGCTGGCCAAAAACTCAGAGATGAATCTTCTGAGGGACGTATAACAAAACTATCGAGGATGTCATTGCATTCTTATAGAATATTGGTGATTAATTGCTAGGGCATTAATTGATGATTTCTGTTCCTTTATTCACCTTTTATAAAACGGCAGTTAGCTATCACTCTTTTTAAGTTGTAATCTAGCCCTTTATACAACATTTTTAAACTATTCAGTCTCGTTAACTATTCCAAAGATACCAGGCCCACACAAGATCTTCTACTAGATTTGATAAATCTAGATGGATCGTTTCAGATGTGAAAATATGGCGTGACCGCCTTTCGTGTTCAAGCTTTCTCTGACGTCATTTTGGGGTGTCCGAAATCTTCGCTTAAATCACATAACAATTCCTGTCACATCAAGGCTCTCGATCTATTTTTAGCCTCCTCATAGAACCACTTCATATTTCCACAAATAGCTTTTTTATAACTACATATTGAAGACGTAGTTATGACTTTTTTGTTAAGAATAGGTATTAAATTAATATAATACCTATTTCACCTAAGTGAATTTATCAAATTAAAGATTAGATTGACCAATTAGACAATATTTATTTGCAGTGATTTTTTTTATATACAGGACTATTGACTTTAGATTTTGTATTTGTCATAGGATTATTGCTAGTTCTAACTAAAACCGCTGACCTTAAAATAAAATACCCCAAGATAAGCTGGAAGCTCTTAAATAAACCAGTTCAGTTGGAACATCATTTAAATTATGCAAAGCTTGACTTGGTGACAGGTGCGTGACTCCATTTTCGGATTGGAATCGCCTCCGCTGCCGATGTCAACTCTAGTTATGTACATAGAGGCGAATTCATCCCAACTTTTGTTCCTAACTCCTAACGAGATTATGCCCGGCGGCACTAATCTTTTCCTCCCGTAATAATCTTCTTGTGTGATGAGGGAAAAATGTTACGGATCAACTCTAATAAATTTGTCTCTATGGTGATTGATTTTAATTAGAAGCAATCAGCCCTTAAGCTGCCTGCGATGCGTGATTAAATATCATTTTTGGAAATATCGCAGTAATTGCATGAAACATTGTCTTGATCCTTATTATTTTGTTCACATAAATGTTCAAATACATAAATAAAAAGATGACTGTGCCGATAAGCACATGTGTCTACTTTCCTTCCTTTTTCTACAATATGTATGTATTTACTTAACCCGCTTATCTCAAGCAATAATTATAAAATCTACATAAACCTTCCTTATATTCGCTTCCTGATAGGATAGAATACTCCTTTATATTAATATATAATAAAACAACAAAGCAATCACTAATTGCATAGCTCCTCACATGAACACCCAAATCGAATAAACTCATAATTGATGTTTCCAAATGGCTCACACGGCAAGTCGTTTCCATTCCAGACTTGTTACCGCACCCGAAGCCCTGACATCTGGTTTAAATCTTTTTAACGTGAAAAATCGGATAGAGTCCTTTTAAAAATAAAATAAACAGGCTCAGTCCAGCGCTCGGGCGTGTTGATTAGATTCGTGGCATTCGTTTCCATCAACAAATTCAACGATTTCTGCCGCTAGATGTGGCAACACCGCCATTTGTATTTTTATACAGACTTGTTATAATAATATCGTAATATTTAAAGTTATTCTGGATTGTTTGGTTATGTCGTCAACTTGAGATAAGGGTTCTATCATTAAAATCGTTAAAATTTGGACTAACAAAACAATTTAATGACAACAATAGGAAATTTCCTGTATCCAATTAAGCTGAAAATGTCAACGCTCTTACAAATTTATCACTGAGTACATTAGTCTTTCCGAACATATCTATCCGTCTAGACCAATGCCTCATTCGTTTCCCATTAGCAGGCGTCGGTAAGTAAAAGCGTAGCAGGACGCCTTCGGTGGCAAATTGCAACTCTAACTGGCTAACTAGTGCTCTGACAGGCGGTTCGCCACGTTCTCGACGAATTTGAGCAATGACATTTCAACTGGAAAATTTCTGGTAGCCGACGATTCAGTTAAGTCAGCGCTTTCGGGTCAGGTGCGACGGCTCAATCGAGATTTTGGAATGTTGATTTTTGTGATTTCACAACTGAATTATTCAGCTGGAAGCGTTTTAGACAAAATCTCTAAGCAAACATCATTACGGTTGATTCGTCATCGAACGGTTCCTTGATGTGAAAATGTGGCTTTAAACTCGTTTACTTTCTTAGATTCATCTAGTTTAGAATAAAAGTTACCTTTGATCATACAACTAACTGTCTATATTACCATTATTTACAAAAGCCCAAAAATCTATATGATCAGTCTAAGCATATAAGTATTAAAGCCTGTTACGTTACGTTATTCTATAATTAACTCCACGATAGCATTCAACAGTATGACAGAAAATATACATTTTGAACTTTCCATCCGGGTTCGTGTATATATGCCTATACGTGTGAATAATGTAATCTGCAACTAGTAATGGATCACACAGGCTTTGCTCGGAGCCTTATCAGACTGTGTCTCAATCTGTTGTGGTCACAGACATAATATTGGTTTGCAGCTACAGCTACGTATAGTTGACAGTGTTCTCGCAAAGTTCAAACTGTGGAAGGTATTTTGAAACGTATTCCTTTGCAATAAGATCGCAGTCGCAAATGAAAGGCTATGGCATAATAAGGTAACCTTGTTAGTGGATTTGCGAAGCGGAACAATTCTATCTCACCATCGGATAGCTCCCATCTCTAGCTATTTTGTATACTTCTGGGAATTAAAGTAGAACCAGAAGTTTTAACAGACGCTAATAAGTATTGGTTTGAATATTCAAAATTAGTTTTGGTTGTCAAATTCTTTGTAGTCCCATATTATTGCTGGTCAAGATATTATGCTATTTTATTTCTGAACATCAAAGCTCCATTTACAATTTATTTATCTGAAAAAGATTAGTTTTAAGAAAATTATTTTAAAGATTAATTTCGATCATAAGATTTTACAAGTTTTTTTTTATTTTTCTCAATAAAAAAATACAAATAAACTTTTAGATACGTGTCAAATAATCGTTGAATCTTCATATAGCTTAGAAACTAAAACTAGAACTAAACTAGTCCACAATTTCATAACCCAATTCGTCCTTAACTACTCATTAATTTTACATCAAGTAACAAGTGATATAAAATATGTATCGCTCGTTATTACCGGCGTATTTTACTTTCATCAAACTAAGAGCAAACGGTAACAAGCACACACTAAAGCGGATTATCTCAATCAAAGCTCAACTCCCCTAAGAGATCAATTTTGCAGTTGCTTTGGCGTAGGTTATACAACTTGATAGATCGAGGTCCGTGTATGAATTTTTAAAAAGGTGCTGTTAAACATGACCTTAGGGGTGGATGAATTTCTTTGGTAATCACACGTGGCTTATTAATCACTTACTGCTATAGTTAACTATTGGCATACTGCCTTAATTAGGTTTTTTGTATTGAAAAATAAACGTAGAAGGACTACGTTCTCTTGTACTTCAGCAATTAAAGGAAGTCTTTGTATCATGTACGTGGAAAAGCAGATACGATATTATGCACCTTCTATCATTCCTAGAAATAACAAAGAACTAAGCACGGCCCACGGTTTCTTTGCACTGCTGTTTGAAGACAGTGTTTTTTTTTTGTTTCAAACAAGACGTTACTGTTATATTGGTACCTATTCGATATTGAAATAATAAATATAGGCTATTAGTAAAGCACACCAAAAATAATAAATTGTAAAACATAATAATACAGTGTCAACCCAAATAAAAATGTTTAAAAATATTTTGCAAACAATATTGAAATAGTTGATCCTTATATAATACGATAAAGCATGATTAAGCTATTCTAAGTGATCTCATAGCCATCATAAAAACAAATCTAATTTCACAGCATTCAAAAAATCTTGCTTTTACCGAATATACAATGGATTGACATGCCACATGGCATACAATATTATCATATCCCATTCCCCGTTCCTATTACATCTGCCTGTAGTTATTTATTCAATAAGGAAATGACAAGTCAAAAAGTGCTCTTACAACAAACAGAGGCTGTCCTATTATTTCCACATTTCCGTGCAAATGTGACTAAGGAAATGAAAATCTCAGGAAGCCTCTCGTAACGTGTGCCGCGCGATGTGAATCCGGGAACTACAACTTTGAAACGTCACAACTTCGCCTAGTTTAAGTGTAGTTCCTTTAATGCAGACTTGAGTTGTTACCTAAAGCAATTTCGGAGAAGGCACCGGTGTATCGCCGGGAGAGCGGAAGTCACTCCGTAGGTGTAGCTATCCGTTTGTAAATGTTGGGGATTTTCGAGTTGCACCCTCCTTCGGCTCGGGCAAATATTTATTAGACAGTTACACATCAACAATACAAGTTGCGTTTGAGTATCTTTTGGAAGGAAAACATAATGAAATAATAATCTCATGTGCTTCTATGTATTCTTGTTATATTACGCATTGAAACTGAAAAAAACGATAATTTTATTCTACTTGTAAACAAAACGTGTAGAGGTAATTAATAATCTAGTCATCTTCTAAAAGTCATTATTAGTATAACACCATTATATGACTTGTTACAAAGACCATCCATTGTTCATTTTTACGTCACTAAATGCTACACTCTCACTATACAAAAATACTGTCAAACTATACAACCCAAGAAAACCATTTATAAAAGTAAAGTCAATCCATCCGAAGCGATAACGTCTCCTCATAGGCAGGAGTACATCGCAAACAAACTCCTAGTGGATTACCATAATTGATATTAATGTCGTTGGAAAGGTTTAATTAAACTGGACAAAGTAAGAGCCTACTGTCGTAAATTTACACGGTCGCCATTTTGCGTGTCGCTCTATTTGTTTGTTCTATCGTTCAAGTTACTTTTCGGTTTCCCCTTTTGTGACGTTGAAATGGGATAGTCTGACGCGAGAACTTTTCGAAAGCAACATTGTGCCTGATGGCTTACAATTAGACATTAGCCCTATAGAGGTCATTTAGCGGTATATGCACGTGAGGGACAATAAGTGAAAGTTGCAATACTCAGATACAACAACATAATGGTAAGATGAAATATTATATTCGACAATAAATATGAGGAGTATAATATTAATACTTGTATAAAGGTAAAGACACCAAAATCCCTGTAAGGGTAGAGAGAATATGCTTGGGGCATGAAACTAAATATCTTGCTGGATAGAGTAAAAATAGATCTTTGGTCGACTCTCAAGGCAATCAAGTACGAGTATTTGTTTTCATTACAACAGTGATTTCTTTTTGTATCGGAAGAACTTTTTTTTAAGTTATACATTCAAACATACGTCCCTTTCCACGTCTAAAAGTCTAGAGTGAATAAAACCTTGGAGACACGGACACTACTAGGTCGCTTTATATCTTTTTTATTGGGCAATGACATCCTAACCCCAATATTCTTGCTAAAAAGTGACCTAGGAGATATAATATCTCTGAGGTTCTGTACACCCCAGAAGGCATTAAAGGACGTGATTGCATATGTATTAGGTTATCTAGACATGTTTTTTTACAGATAACGAAATATGTTCATAATGCAGCGTGCAAGGCCTACCACATAGACACCCTCCGTGACCGACGCGCCCTGTTGGATTTGTCCTTCCTGCATGATATAGTCAATTCTAACTTAGATTGTCCCACATTGACATCATTAATTTCAAGAACAGTCCCCAGGTATCCTCCTAGACATAGTCTCCATGAAGTTTTCTACGTTCCTACATACCGAAGTAGTTATGCGAGAAATGAATTTACACATAGAGCTACTAAATCATATAACAAAATGTACAGCGACATTGACATATTTTTCCTTTCTAAAGCACACTTTAAGTCTCAATTATTGTTACGAATGTCAGATTCCAAATCAAACGCATAATCAATCACAGTTTAATATACTACTAATACGAGATGACATGCGTGTGTATGCATGTGTTTGTGTATATGTATATATGTGTGTGTGTATGTATATATATATATGTGTGTGGATATGTATATGTGTATTTGTGGTGTCTGCTTGTGTATGTGTGCATGTGAGCATACATTATAATTCAAATAAACGTATCTGTTATTGGATGTTATATATACGCGGCCATTTATTTGATATATACGCGGCCGTTTATTTGTGTATGGTAGTTGTTTTACGAATGTAATATGATTGTGTCTATGAATTGTATGTGTATTTTGAATTGTCTTGTTTAGCCTAGATCAACAAGTGGATGACGAAATTGTTTCAACTCATTGCCTAGCAAATATTTGTAATTGTAAATGTTCATTGATTTGTGTAATACTCTCGTCAGGATGTCCTGTAATTGGCTACTTTTAATGGCTTCTTAGTTTTAAGTTCTTGAACTGTTATTTTGCTGTTGGATGTCTTAATAATAAATAAATAAATAAATGATTATCTAAAATCTCAAATATAACTTAAAAACCATTTTTACTTCTAAATCTAAGTCTCAACAGTTTCCGAATAACACCGAATAATAATATTTTTACGAAATCCAACAAAACTAATTCAAGAACTTAATTCTAAGCACTACAAAATTGCATTACAATTTAGACCCTCATAAAGTCTGCCGAAAACAAACTACGCACCTTTATTAACCTACATATAATACACGAATCTGTAGTTTAGTTGTATCCCAGTTCTTTATGATGAGGGTAGCAAGGGTGTAATTGGTTTAAGAACGCCCTCAGAATTAAGTTCTACGACTGAGGCAGTGCCGTGGGACACATAAAAGAAACCTTGATATGCCTACAACTTGCTCGGGAGGGGCGGGTAATTAATAGTGGTCCCGGGGCTTCCGTATAACGGGGACTTCATATTTTCTATATAGTTGAACGTTATAAGTCTATATATAAAATAGGGCAGGCATATAAAATAAGATTCAATATAATGTGTAATGAACAAAATGAAAATAAAGAAAAATAATTTAAAATAAATATATGAACATAATGTCTATTATATGTAAATATATGTCTATTAGGGTGAAGATTGAATTAGAAATTATAAAAATATTCAAATTATCTCCAAGTAAAAAAAGAATTATGTCGTAACCCTTAATAACCCTCATAATTATTATATTTATTGCTTTTGATTAGTTTCCACATAATACTGTATCCTCACACCTAATCAAAAAAACTCAGTGGTTATAGTGACTTATTAAAACAAGAGTCAAACCTTTCGTTTGCACCAACACATACAAACATTGACATCAATATAATATGCTCTCCTTCCTCCAATTGTAATAAACTAAAAACATTATTGTAATACCATTATAAACCGATATTTTTCCCATAGCAAAGGCAACATTTCGCCAGGCTCGAAAAGACCGATGCACCGCGGGGCAAGTCAGCTGCAATCGCGCCGGGAAGCTTGCACGCTCGTGTGAAACTAATGGCTTGTTAGTCAATGTCGGTGACACGCTACCTGAGCGGTGGATTTATCAAATTTTAACCAATACTTCCCTGATGAAATATTGCATGTGATGTGCTACTGCAACGCTTTATTTATTTTACGCTCTCTCATTTTACGTTGAGAGTTTTCTGATAATGTTGTGGTATGAAAGCTTCGACCTTGTTTGGATTAAATGGAGTGTAACTAACTATTTATGTTGAAATAATCAACTTTAGCCTGAAAATGATTGAGGGGATTTGAAGACTCTAAGGTGTTATTTTACAATATTTAGTTTGATTAAATATAAAAACTATCGATACTTCAGGTATTCAATATTAATAAATTTAGGGTAATTGGTTATAGAAAGCAGCTTACAAGAAAAGTTCTATGTCAGTCATTTGAACTCTTACAATATGTTTATAATAATCTAAATAGATTCCATTTATCATTTACCGTGTAAAACCTCACACATTGGTCCGTACTTATAAATCTCAGACTACAACAATCTAGAACAGGCGAAGAAAAAAGTGTGTTCGCGAGCCAAAATAAAGAGTCAGCCTTTTCATATTGCATCAAAGTAAAACGGAAGCACTTTTCGCCCTCAGAGTATTAAAACGCCTACATGAAGTGGATGGGCCAATCCGCTGAGAAAGAACGGTGCGGGGTTTGTAAAAGGAAATACCGTTTCCTTGATCAGGATCTTTCGTAAGCTTCGTTCGTTGTCTGTTAAAGATAATAGATGTCACTAGTAAATAGAAATGGATTGCCGTTTCGCGAAAATCTTGTGAAAATTAACTCAAGTAATCTAAAAGATACATGAAAATTATATTGTTCATCCGTACTATGAACATCCGATTATAGGACATAAATGCACATCTTAATAAACAATCAGCGGTCTTTTTTACCTTATATAAGTATTTTAAGTACCAGCCATGTTATTAATTAGTTAATTCCATTTAAAAGCAAAGCAGTTCCGTTCCACTGCCCCCAAACGCTATGATTCAATTGCTCAATTCGTGAGTGAGGCATTTGTATTCTTGAATAGGCCATGAACGTTTGACCGAGCTTTTTCTCTCGGGACCGCTTACACAGGCGGTTCAGGTTAATGCATAAATAATATTCACGTGCGTACTCGTCAGCCGAAAAGCCCGTACGGACAACCTTTTAAGAAAATTTTCCTCGGCCCGCTATCAAAGGGGAAGTGCTCGGGGCCCACAAACGATTCATATAAATGTGTTCGTATTAAAAATGTATCATCCGATTGATTTAGGCCGTTGTTGTATGCTGTTTGAGCGAATGTGAGTGGATTGTGGCTCGATTTGATATAAGCTACGCTTTTGATCCGTTCAAGTACTTGGACAAATCAAATGGGCTGTATTTATCCTAAATTGAGATCGAATATAGCTCCACTTAGTTTTGTAACTACTTTTTAGTGATCGAATTTTCTAGAAGCTTGAATTCAGTGAAAGAAATAGTAAGTATTACAAAAAAAAAACAAACAAACGCGTTCAAGACCCATGCGGGGTAGTCAGAGGTTCAGGTATCCATCCCCGCAATAATGGAGGTAGTAATTCTATAGCTACCTCGAACCCACGTGTTGATCAGATAGTTGGTACTCATTATGACAGGTGGCAAGCTATGTCGCCATTTACAAGCACTAACTATTACGTAGGTTTCTTTACGATGTTTTCCCTCACCGTAGAATTTGAATGTATTTTTATTACGAAAATGTACATAGAAATTTATTAAACTTCATTTCCATTGGTACCTGCTCAAGTGGGATTTGAACCCTGTACCCACTGATACAGAGTCAAGCCCCTAACAACTGAGCTACGTCGAAGTATTACTAAGGTAAATAAACCTGAACAACAGCTTATCGTTCGCTTTCGGAGGCTTGCGTGACAAAACAGCTGTGACGTTGAATAAACCAAAAGATAAATTAACACACACTAACCAGTAAGTGGATTTTGATTACTTAGAAATGCCGTCACGCACGCTGATACTTTTGAAATCACTTTACAAATGTACTCGGAAAGCTTGGTTTTATTCCGTGGGTAATTAATTATTTTCACTCTTTGCTTTGTTCAATACTCAGGGAAATCAAACCTTTTCATGGTAGATAGAAATGATAGAATAGATAGAACGATCATATAAAAGGTCAAATAAAACTTGTAAGAAGATCATCAATCAACTTTCGGAAATAAATGTTTGACACTTAAGTATCCTCTCCTGATATTTGCTCTCCATATAGTAGGAAATTCAGGGTGATCTCACGCACAAGTTGATCTTATTTCATGTGTAATCAATGTTTTAATTAATATAGCCAGAGATTGCATCATAACAATTACAATATATAACATAAACATATAATGTACAGATGAGTGTAGGCATAATTACAGACTACTATTGCATACATTTGATACATGATGAAATAAAAAAAATGCACTATTAAGATTGTACAACTATAAAAACAGTGATTATCACTTTTTAATGTCTTGGTAGTGTTGTAAATTCCGTTTATCCATTATGTCATACAACTTCGTTTCATATTATAACGTTTTCATACAAATAAACAAGTATTAAGTGGACAACTTACCGTACAAAAGAATAAATAAGTAACTTTTAAACGCTTACGTACAAAAATAAGTAGCCGTAAGAAGCAAAACAGAGCAATTACGAGTAGGTGCTGAATTGAAACAAAAAGTTTGTGGGCGGTTTGCGCAGGTTTAATTCATTAAGATGGTTGTTCACGGTGGCAGCAAGCCCTGGATCTGTTCATGGTGTAAGAGAGAAGCGTGTTATAGTTTACGTGTTCATACAAAAATTTGTTGTGAAAGGTCAATGAAATTTGTGTTTATATCCATAATTAGCGTGACTTATTATAAAGTACTCTTTGAAAATGATTTATTACAAAATATGATGAGTGCTGTATTTAGTTACTTACTCGTAAATAATTTGTAATATACATATAAACTGTATTTTTTATAAAATTAACTATTAAAATATACATACATGAAATTATTACCTGCATTTAACATTTACAACTACGAAAAAAAGTTAAATGTACGAAAAATAGTCAAAGCCTATCAAAATACTTTCACAAAATGTCCCAGTACTTACCTACTTATTAGTAAGTTGTCCTACAATAAAATCGCTACCCGCTCCCTCTTACACGTGGGGTGAGGCGATGGCGACCACAGAACACTGTTTATGCATCGGGACACCTCGCAGTCGAGGCGGACTCCAACATTCATTCCGTGTCGCGCAGCTTAACGCAAAAGCCTTATTCCATTAGGAAAATTAATGTTTTGAATTACTCGCGAGACGAAGGCAAGGCGCTGTACCAAAGCGATGAAACGAGAAAATACTTTCTTAGATTGTCAGGGTTGAAAACGATATTAAGTTTCTATAGATGAGCTGTTGAGTGTAAGTTGTGTTGTGATTTGTTGAGTAATGGCATAAAAAGGCGTTTCCTAACCGATATACGAGTATATCTGAATCACATGTCTCAAAGATTATTTTTTAGTTTTTAATTGCTTGACAATATATTCAATTCCATTAGCATGCTTGTATTTTTATGTGTTATTTATTGAAAATTAATGTGTCTTTTCTTTCTTTCCAGGTAAATATCACGCCGGATTTATTTATGTTTTAGTTACATCTAACCAGGTAAAATAATAAAAAACAAGGTATTCGAATAAATTAGGCTTTTATTCACACACATTGAACTAGGTGAAATTCTAAGTGTTATATAAAGTATTCCTAACAATAGTATAAACATTGCTTAGTCATTTCTCACATCATACCTTGAAGAGTCACGTTACTGTTAAGTTAGGCACTTTTATTGTAATGAAGTTTATAATTTATGTAAGCGTTGCTTTTAATTTAAAGACTTATATTGTAATGAAGTGTATATTTTGTTCAAGTGACGTGAACGTTAAACCTGTAATCAAAGGCTTAAGTGACCACTAACCGACAAATGGTAAATATGTTTCATTTAACTTAGTTTTCATGGCATCTAGAATCCACTTCGATGTCAACAAGTAGATCGATCTATTCACTTTTTACATACAGGTAAATCTCTTATTTCGATGCCTTGAACATTATGTGATTAAACACACACAAATAAGATATAAAAATACTTTATTTTCAATTGCGTACAAAAATAAACATTTCCAAGACCTCATTTCGTAAAAACCATCATGATCCGAAAATATGGTACAAAAAACAGTAGTAAAGCATTTTATCCCCCTGTGACTCATTCAGTATCCTGGAAAGAACTCGAACCACTCCGTTATTAAGGCACCTGACACTGAGAGCGAGAAGCGTTGTTTATTTGCGTAATAAGCATTTGTCTGTGTACCGAGTAAAGTGGCTTCATGAAAACATTCCCACTCTTTCTGCATACATTATTTATGGACTGCAAAGAACTAAAGCTTAAACCCTAGGCACGTGTTTATAAGAATCAAAACACTCTTATACAGATTTAAATCGGTATATTATATATTTTTAGCAATTTATTTTAGTGAACTAGTTATTTTCGACGCATTATCATCAGAAAACACACAACAGATATCATGCTATGCGTATAAAAGGTGTGACACAGAAGGGCTTTTCTATCAAGAAACAATCCTGTAGAGACACACAAAACAATTTTCGTTACGAAGTAATTCTATGTTGTTTACGCGCTTTCCTGTAAGTAGGTACATTCTGTTAGGGCAGGCTTAGTTGAAAGTTAGGAGAATCCTTTGTACGTGACGTAATTAAGGATAACGCTGCCTGGGCCGTGTTCTCAAGACTTAGGCTTAACGTGAGCAATCATAGCCTTTCGTACTTAAGCTTTCAATACACAGCGCAAAACAGAACGTGCTAAGAACGAATAAGTATTAAATAACTCTTAATATCTTTTGCTAAACCTTTTATTTAAGACGATTTTGATTTACTAGAAAATTATATTTGTACAGGAATGCTTTGAAATATTAGAAATGTATTCTTAAGCTGAAATAAGCAATAAAACAAAACTTCAATTTCGGAGAAATTATAGCTCCAAACTTAAACGGCGCCCTTGTCTAATCATTAATCAAAAAATAATTAAAAATATCCACACCGCTCGAGACTGAGGCCTCTGAGCAAGGGAGTGTAATTGGAATACCTCAGAGGTACTTACATTCAGGGGAAAAGCTTCCCGAACCTTGGCCGAGATGGCACTTGCAAGCTCTTCACTGCCCAATTGTAGGTTTTTGGATAATGTGGTTTTAGCTGTCATATAATATTTAGAACGAACTTTTTATTGTCAGTTTTTTGTATCTCTTGATAAGTTATTCGGTGGAGTCGTCAACTGTAGCACAGGGTTATATAAAAATAAAGAAGAATTACACGAGTAGTACAATGTTTACATTTTTGTTTGTTATTAATTTTACCTTAAGTTGTTTACTAAAATTAACATTAACAAGGATTAACTTCTAAAATTAACAAGGATTAACTTACCGAAGCTAGTGCAAGAAGAAACTTATTTCATATAGATACAATTATTTATCTATAACATACATAATTTAGTAACAAAACTGTACCTAATTTTTTTATAACACTAACAACCCTTTTAACCCTAACTAATTTAATATTTAATTACCATTCCCCAAAGTCTAGTAGTCGATGCACCCTGCTTACCGCTGGGCAATATTGGGTCCAAATCAAAAAAGGACTAAAAGGTTGGGGTCGCACTTTACGCGTCGCTTAATTGCTACAAGCATTTAGGCCTCTGAAAGTCGAAACAGGCAAATTGGATTTGTGTGTCCATCAGATTTTGCACAAGGGGCCTTTGAGTCGCGCGGTCGGACGCGATGGCCAGTCCGACAGGCACCATTTCATATCACATAAAGCTAGGAATAGGCTTGTAAGGAGATAGGGTAGTTGATGGTTAAGTATAGTTGTGTTTTACTACCAAGCATTTTCTGTATAAGGTTTTACTGAAGAAGAAACGTTAAAAGTATGAATTTGTAATACCGCCTCATACTTTTTCAATGTCAGAGTGACTAAATTATAGTGACATGATAAGTTACATATCATGAATCAAGACGTATTTGAAAATTACAAAGTCCTCTAGGTTGATTTTGATAATAAATATATAAAAGATTTAATGACATTTTTAACTATGATTGTAGTAAATTATTAGACGTAAACAACATATATACATCAAAAGTCCGAAATAACGTTATCCAAAACCATGGAGTAGGCACAACCGTGTTAAATATAGGTAATTCGATTTATTCCAGATATGGCCTCAAACTTTCGGTGTTGGCCGCAATTCGTTTTTTCCATGGATGGTATTTTGACGGGCGCAAACCCTCGTCGGCTAACTCTGCGGGAGTCACGCTGCTACTGACGTTTTCCAATTACAACCATTCGCTTATGCTATACAATCGGCGTATTTGAATCAAAATAATAACGACTTTTGCAGGAAATATGCAAAACTATTACTCAAATAACTAATATATTCTAATAGACCAAATATCTCAGAAGACAAAATAGAATGCTTAATCTATTATATTAAGCCATAAATTTACTAGCTTCCTGGTCATAATGACGTCCGTAAAGTGACTTAACGTTTACTGCAGTTGAATAATTAATATAAGTCAAGATTGTTAAATAAATTAACTATTCTCTTAAACCAGTGCTCGCACCCGATAATGGTCCGCAAATAAGAGCATATTGTTACCCACCTATTGTCACAAGAGAGTTTCACACGATCTAACTTACCAATTTCAAATCGTGCAACCTCAAAGGTTAACTTCCAGTTAGACAAGTCATCGCATAACACCTAATACCTAGTTGTATTTTTTTTGTAAATTATGGATGTCTAAACTGATTTATTTGATGTTGTTTTTTAATGAATCTAGAGGTGTAGATTTAGTATTCCACCAAATCAGATTTAGCTAAATACATGACACAACTTCAACGATTACATTCCAGTCCATCGATTAGTAACGACATCTCTACACGTAACTGGCTATAGATTCCCATTACTTTTATACTACGTATCGTCTAGTCTATGTATCGCCCTACACTGTGGCCGCCTTAGCCTGTTGGGAACTTGGCTCCCCACTTTATTACCAAAGTTTCCGATGAGCTCGAGTCTTTCAGTAATTAGAGTGGATTATTTTCGGGCGACTGAGCTCGGTGCTCGTTTACACTCTGTGAGCAAGCAATAAACCAGTTCATACGACCGACACGCATCGATTTTCACGAGATCACCGTCGAACGAGCCGAGTTGATAACACGATAGTCCTTCTATTAAAATGAAATCCTATTCCGCACCACGGGGTATTATGTTAAGCTGACAAAGGCTAATGAAGTCGACTGCTGAAACTCACCTTTTCTAATTAAAATATGATTAAGACGAATATATGCTTTGATTTGGTGAATTTATTGGAATGTGTAGTTTATTCTTCTGTGAGGAAAACTTAATACTGTTATTTTAAAACAACCTATGTTTTATTCGTAAATAAATATAAAAGAACTGTATAAACTCGCATACAATGAAGCTCAATATGACAGTAAAAATTGCAGATGAAATGAAATAAAGGTTCTACTGTATTTTCATTGTTAAAAACATGCAACTGCAAATAAAATGAAACACCATACAAATATTTCATTTATCTAAGGACTTCTTTATCAGCGCTTCTCAAAGAGAGCTACAAAGAAAATTTAAGTGGACCCTTGAATCATCAAGAATGTCAGAAGTTATTTAATTAAATGCTTTGCTCATGAATACACCTTTGTTTAAAGATTAATTCAATTCAAGCGTAATGAATGGTTACAAGTGGAATAAGGCTCAAGTATATTTGTTTATTAGCCATTTTATTTTTAGTGATAGAGATTGGGCGTTGCCTTTTGTTTCTTCATTTCGTTTCAATCAATTTCCTATAATAATAGCCAGTTACAAATAATTTTAGAAAATTTGAGTTTATATTTGAAAGGTCGCAGTTTATAATATCAAAATAAACTTCCTACACAAAAGAAGTTCACAAAACCTTTCTTTAAGAAGTTGGTACATTCATTCAAACATAAGCGGCAACATTTCTTTAAAACTAAACTCAAATCAGTAACATTTAATTCTACAACATATATTTTTATCATCTAGGATAATATCGTGTTTTAGGGTTTGTCCATTGTTGATATTATTTACCTCAAGAACGGGCATAATATTTCTAATTGAATATCTCATTGAGAAAGCAATGTAACATTTTTAGGTCGCATTATTCGATCCCATTCCACGCGATTTTACCGATCTTTTGTGTTTACGGAAACATTTGTTTACCATGCTCTCGAAACACGTTTCAATGCAAGACTGAGCGTGTGATAGAATCTCACACTCGGAAATATGTTTGGCCTCAAATGATTCGCGTATTCCTTGTATGAAGATAATACTCGTTTTATATTGGGTACTTCATTCAATAGGATTATTTTTGTTACCACATTTGTCATTTACTGCCATAGAACAGAGATTCATCGTGACATTATTAAAGTTAATTCTTACAAATAATGCACGTATCCTTAAACGTTTCTATTAAATTTAAATATTCAGAAATGAACGACGAATGTAAGTTTTTAAAGCTATTTTACCTTTTCATGGAAAAAATATTTCAATCTTGCTGGGTTTGTGTTCAAAATAATTTTGGGTAGTAGCCAAAATAATTAGAAGATTAAGTAGGAGCCCTTGTTTTTGATGGATAGTAATAATTAATGAAAGTAGGGTTGTAGCCTAATTGATATACATTTATCTGTCAAGATCCACATTGTCAAAGATAAATGACAATCTTAATTACTATCCTGATTTCGGACAGTAGGTACATAATTGAAATTGACTTTAAAATGATAGTTAAAGTACAATGCATGAACTCAATTCGCATTGATGGAATGCCGTCCTAATACCGTGAATAATTCATAATACCAAATGGGATATCAATATGGGGCCAGACGTTTGTTTGGTTGATCTGACCTGAATCATAATTGCGGCATAACAATATTGGCAGAGTACATAAAAGTGAATCGAATATCGAGTATTTGGAAAATCGTCATTGGCCAAATACATTTCGGGTTTGAATTATTTATAAGACTTAATGAGGTGATCTATGATTCATAATCATAATGAGGTATATTTTCATAATGCAGATCTTTATTTTTCTTTCCGGATTATTAATGTTATAATAATGTCAAGGTGGTTTGGGCACATGGAGCGGATGGATGAAAGGAGGGTAACAAAAAGAATCTATTAAGCTAAAGTACAAGGTAGATTTGAACGGGGTAGACCACGTAGAACAGAAGAGCAAGTATGAGAAGGTTAATGGGTGTGAGTAAAAAAGAGAGATTTGACATAATCATTCCTGGTGTATCTATTTTATTTGCATTTATCTTTAACACTAAGTGTTAGTGAATTAAAAACCGATGTTGCACTTATTTATTAAAAAAGGTATATAAATATAGTCACCAGTGGTACAAAATATTTCAAGCAATAAAGAATTTTGATATTTATTATTAGTTTGAGATCACGAATTTTCATATCTCGCCACATAGAAATCTTTTTCCCCTGATTTATTTTAATTATGAGAAATGTCTTAAATGAAACTTTAGCTGAAGACTACATTTTCCTTTGTTACTGTCAGTATACTATATTTATAGTAACAACTCTGCTGCCTTTCAAATAACATCAGTTTAACGATGTTAGTAGTCATTGGATCGGAAAAAACGGAGGTTTTCTACCATCCCACTGTTCTTAAGGCTGAATTCACATTTGAGATTCGAATATATATCTTGATTTCTGATATGGACAAAATTATGAACATGGAATTTAACATAATATTTAAAAACCATTACTTCTGTTTAAGTTATTAGGATTTTGTTTAAATATTTGTGTATAAATACGAAACATTATACTATCCTTTATCTAGGTATTAACACGATTAAATTTACTGCCTTAATATTACTTCTATAATGTTGAGTCTACAGCGGAACTTAATATACCTATTTTATATAAATAACAAGATAAAAATCATATCTTTAGCTTAAAAGACAAAATCAATAAATTTTCTCCATAATGTAAACTAAGCTTTACATAGCTTCAACGTTTACTTTTTCATTTCCTTCGGGGAGAGTCTCTTTGCTTTAGTTAAGAGTACTCGAGATATAGCAGCCCCATATTGTTCAATTACAAACTTACTCCGCGACTTTAAGAGACGAATTTCACTTACTGCTCCATAATTTATCTTGTTTCTCAGCTATGGCTTACGATTTTATAACCTGATTGATTAATATACATAAGGATTTATAGTGTTATAATTTATTTTAGTTTCAATCGGATATGAAGACGCTTTTACTTATTTTGAACAAGCATTTACTTCAAATTAATTAAGCCTACATATTAAGTATTGTAAATTGAATACACATTTTCATTCAAAAGTTATATGTTAATCGACACTACGATAAGTTATCGTTATCATTGGCCAAGTATATGAAATGTGTTTTCTTTAACAGATTTTTCGCAAATTCTTTGCTTGTAATAAAATATCAAAGATTAAATAATGTGCATAATCCGCGGTGTAAAAAGATAATTTTGCGTGAGGCAAAATGTAAAACAACTGTGGTTTATAAAACATTGACATTTTCCTCATTAGCATTTCACTTGATGTTTAACTTTTGCAAAAAACAACAAAGGGAGCGCACTTTGTCCCCTTCGTTACGCTGATTGACCTAAGAGTAACGCTTGACACGAATTTCACTGCGATTAATTTTGCAAAGACAAAGAAGGTTTTTGACAGATGAGATGACAGGTGATAAAATTAAAAGTTTGTCATCAAATAAAAAACATAGTACTTGCGAATGCAGTTCGTGTGACTTGAATAAGACAGGGCAACTTATTTTGTTCCTTAAATTAGTACGAACGCAAATTTCAGCGTGAAACATTAAAGAAGTGTCCACAGAAAAATTCCATTATAATTATGTTGCTCATTAAAATTTCACTGATCAAGATGAAAGGGCCGCCCTTGGAAATTATTTCTAGGAATTCAATTAGCAAGGTAATTTTGTAACCTCTATGCTTCTAAGAATAATCATAACATATGGTATCATTTATGACAGTATACGGAAGTACTTATAACATTATTTGTCCATAAATCGTGATTTTATAATAAATATTACTCATATAATTTATATAAACTTCAATATTCTAAACAACATTTCAAAATACTTAACACCAAAAATTATATGATGACATTGACACTTTTAGATACAGAAAATTTTAATTTTAAATTAAATTCGTAGTAAACAGTAATTATGTTCGTAGTTCGTAGTAATAATCAAAATATTTTATTCCTCACCCACATAACTACACACTGTAACATTTTAAATAACACAACTTACTTCATATAATGTCGCAACTACTTGGCACTAAACTAACAAACGCTCCACATTTTTCATCACTGACACAGAACCGTGAACATTGTAACACACAATGTATGTATAGCTGAGTAATGAGTCTTTGCCCAGTGCAAATAAGTATAGTGTTACGGACAGGCGTGGTCCGTGTTTGTGAACCGTCACTATGTTAATTGATTGGTTGGACGCATACCGACTTTGTTGTAGCTAGTCATAAAACGCTCGCAGGTTAAAAAGGTTGCTAAAAGTTGCTCGATTCGGTTTATTTTAACTTAGTATAAAGGTCTATGATGGTATGTGACAGCTGTGCGCAAAACCTTTTTCAATGCAGTCTGAATTAATATAAGTTGAAAACACGGGGTGAAAAATGTATAACATCAAAAATATAAATATAAAAGTACGAGTATGTCATTTAGCAATATCACTATCAGGGACGCATAAACTGTAGATGTAGAAAAATGAATGTGAAAACAAATGTAGATGTCAGTGAAACTTTTAACTCCGTCGTAATCCTCCAGATAATGGTTTACAGTTAGGCAGCTATTATTTAAGCCTCCATCACACAACCTGATTCACGCTCCATCGTGAGTACCCACTGCTGGTTTATATTATGGATATGGTTGTGAGTAGGCACTTAATCCCAGGCTGCAGACGAGAAGCACGTACTCACAGTTATGGTTTATCGTGAGTGCCCTTCCTACACGGCCATTTTAAAACTGTGATTTTCGAGCTTAGCCCAATGACGCAATATACGGTTCGGTTTTATTTAACACTAACTTAGCCTATTCTTTCAAATTTCATACGAAGGTTCCAACAAAAAGAAATCCTATGATTCGTATTGATGACTTTACAGCACTAACAGGAATTCTTCGGCAACATTTTGATTAATGATACAATTACGTTCTTATCTAGCGTAGAGTAAATTTGTCGTGTGATTTGATGAAATCTTGTTTATGAATGTCACATTGATATTGTGCAAATTATGTATTCTTTCATATTTGCAAACCTAAATTTTACCAGTAAAGATAAATACATCTTTAAACTACCTTAAATAATATAAAACAATTTCGAATCATTTATTTAAAAGGAAAAACCTAGTTTATACCGTGAAACTCGTGCTCATACGAGCAGGTATAATGAATGTCATAACATCAGAAAAATACTATCAGTCGATCATGCATTTTGCTTGTTAAAACTTTCCAAAGACGTGAAACTTTTAATAAGATAACATCGCGTCTTGTATGTCACTAAGGATAAAAGTTCGCAATAAATATGCCTTCCTGAGCTTTAACAGAAAATATTGTCCTTTTGTCAACGATTTACTTACTACTTATGAAAGTTCACATTAGTCGTCGTAAAAGTAGTTTTTACTTTAAGTTGGGTATCCATTTTGTTCACACGTTTTATATGTGGTTAGGGAATAATAATAGTGGCTAGAACAGATAGTATTCACGTGGTAATTAGTCGGGCCGGCCCTTGTAGTTAAGGCAGCTCGATTATCCCAATTTGCATTGTCAACAGCCATCACGGCGTGCTGTTAGGTCACTCAGCCGGAATCTTTGGACGTACAGTCGGTGCCTCATGTGGAAGTTACAACGGATTTTATTGTTATATAAATTTAAAGTATACTGAGACTAGATTTTACTAGGGTGTGAAATTTTAATTTTATGTACCCGGTTGATTGTAATGTATTATGTTATAAGGTAATACATACTTTTTCAGACAATAATATTTAATATTAATCCAAAGTAATACTTTCCTACCATTCCATACATTCATGAATGATTGTTTAACAGATTTGCGTGAAAGTAGCTATGGGCTTAGAATGGAATGAATGAATGAATCGTTTCAGGCGGCTATCGATAGTCTCTGCCTATGCCGTGGGGGACGTAGAGGTGTGAATATATATGTGTGTATGTATGTCAAAGTATTACTCATGTTTCGCGGATTTGGCAAAAGCCACTACGTGAAACAAAAACTGTTTTAGTTCCAAAATAACTCTAAAGTTCTAACAAACCTTTTGTAACCTTTTCTGTTTGAGCTACGAACGAAAAATAGACCGTAGCAAAATTTTAGTGTTATGAGAACACATTTTATTGCAATCATTTTCAACTTGACAGTACCAGGCCCTGTAAATTAGACAGGAGGACTAAATTACTCCCTTTTACCTTTTTCAATATTAAACGTAGACTTGGGGACAGGGGACACAGTAAAAGGCTCTTTCCAAATTGATTCACTCGGTTCAAATGTGAGAGATATTTTATATAATTTGGAGGAAAGGAGAGTGAGATTCGGTTCGTAGAAAAGAATGTACAAGTACATGTTGCATACATAGTTTTGTTAAAAGATATAAAGGTTGTTTGAGTGTATAACCTGTTAATATTAGGTAGTAATATTTAACATATAATTATAGAACCAAAGAAAAAAGACAAATATAGTGTCAAAAGTTTATATTTTACAAAATTATATTTTTCAGTTTTATTCCACTTAACTGAATGGTTACCTTTTGGAGCAAATTATTTTCTAAATATGCTTTAATAACAATACTTTTTGCTTTTCTACATTTACTCGTGTAAACATCAGTTTAGATATATCATCAATTGTCTCTTTCTTTCTATGAAGATTTATTTGATGAGGCGCTTCAATTTCCGCAAAATTTATTGATAAAGCACATAATAATAATTTCTTTTTTTACTGTTTTTTTGCAGCGTTCATAAACAAATTTTTAACTACTGTTTAATAATAAATACTATTAATATTTATATAAAAATGAAAAGGCTGAGACGGGAAGGCCACTCTCGCTTTGTATTAAACCTCGGCACCGTGAGTAATGTGTATCATTTTTTGCCAACTCCTCTTTCTTTTTTATGTCCCAAGTGAATGTTATAAAGCTTTATTAAATTTTATAAGCGCATAACATGCTATCAATAATTTTGTTACCCTTGGGATAATGTTCACGTTTGCCTACATTGGCTGTATGTATCTAAAATATAAAGAGCCTTTGCTCTAGGGTAGTCAGAGTTCTCAATTTCCGTTAATATACTGTATAGTGCGTGGTAGCCAAGGTGGTATTTACAAGTGCTGAATGAAGTCAATCTTTATCTATTCGTTTTTATTTATATTCTCTCTCTTAGAAAAAAATAATAGGTAAACAAGTGATTAATCTTTAATAAACAGTCCTTTTATATTTAAAAGTTGCATTTTAGCAATAAAATTAGTGGGTCGCATTAGGTACGAAACAAAAAAAACGTGTTACTTAATAAAACACTGACACTTTTTCATAATTAATGTAAGCGAAGAATAAACATTTTTTTAATATTTAATGACTCTTTAGCCATATGTTATAACATCCACCATACAAAATCTGAAGTAGTATCTGAATTATGTAACTTGGGAATGTTCGTCTTAAGCACAATATAAAAGGTCACGTGGCGACCCCACACTGGTCCCGCAAAGTGCCATAAATCATTCAAAAAGCAAGCCTTCAAATAAAGTTGAACATCCAAAGATATCCCGTCACGGCTTTTTGGAGTTTGGAGATATAAAATTGCCTTTCAACTTTGTACCAAGTTTCCGGTCTTGATACCCAGTTGTTTTAGGCTAATTGTTCAAATTTCCATTTATTTTGTGGGCTAAACAATAAGTAATTTCGTAATTTATTATTTCGATGAAATGTTATAAATAATATTGCAAATTAATCCAATGAATGTAAAGGTGCTGGAGGTATTGTTATCTATCCTAAAAATAAAATCGTAGTAGAGTAAATAAATGTAATACTATGTTTTATCCTAAAATATTTTGTTTTACAAATGATGACTCTGTATCATTAACACCCAGGTTACAAAACAATACTATTGCGTTTGAATTGGAAGCCCTCAAATCGAGCGGTTCAATGTTTAAATCGTAGTAACTACGAATTAGGCGAATAGTCAGTGAGCGTGAACATCTGACAGTCGCACTAATAGTGACTGCTCGCCGAACACCTGAGCCTATAATCAGTTTGGACAGATGACACTGGGCCGATGATTTATTTAGACGCGCCCTTATCTCTCAGCTCCTGTTATCTTATTGCGTGTTTCCTAAATAATTAATGCAATATAGGGCATCGATTGTGGGGTGAGGGGCGGGGGCGGTGCGCGCGGCCACGCACGCCATTGGTCCTTTTGCTGCGTGAGTGCGTGCTCCCCTCCTTCGCGCGCCCTCCCCCTCGGCTGCTCTCGCCTTGTCACTCGTGCGTGGCTCAGTCGCCGCTTGATAGAGCGAGCGATCGGAACGATCTGCACCAACGACATTTCTCTCGCAAATGAACTCTCTAAACTCGTGATCGGAAGTGAAATTTGAAAAGTTTTGCTTTTTTGATTTCTTTTGGATTTGAAGTCGTTGCATAAAAGGAACTGTAATGGTGCATCTCGTTGAAGTTTTGCGCTCGGCAAAAATTGATTATCCTATTGTGAGTATATTATTTTGTAATAATGCTTTTTAATTGTTATTATTTTTCTTTTTTTATTTTCAGATTATTTTTTCCACCGGGATTTTTTGTGCTCTTCGAAGCTTCCTTGAATGGCAATTCTGTTCAATATTTATTTAAAATTAAATTGTTACTACTTATTTTTGCTGTTTAATTGTGCTTTTTATGTTTTTATCGCATTTGACAATTAAATTTTACTAGCAATTAATGGTTTTATTATTTTGAAAAATATTTGTTTTTTAATAACATGTTACTATAAATCGATATTTCAATTATTTGTAGAATTAATCAAAAACTTGCAAACAAATGACGCTTTAAATAAATAAACAAGTGAAAAATAACGGCTTTTAAAATATTACAACTATCACTAATTTTCTTACTCAAGCCAAATGATAGACATGTAATAATATGTAATTAATAGTTATTCAGGTTGTAATTAGATTTCTCGATGTAATTACTCGCATCACAACATGACACGGACGTAATATTAGTCGCATAATATGTGGTTACTTTGATCGTAATTCAGTTGTTCCTTTGAGGATGCTTGTAATTATATAGTAGCGGCAACTTTGAATTATTAGTCAACCTTTATATGGCCCACTTTGTTTATTCTAATTACTACTACTATACTGCTATCACAATATTGATACTATATAATTTCATTTAGGTTGTAGTGATGAATATTTCCAAGCCAGTTATTAAGAAAAGTGTATTTTCGTAAGTAATTATCAAATAATAAATCAGTGCGGATGTGTCTTCGGTATAATGGTAACAAATTATCTATAAATGTTCATCGCTGATATATAGAGGGCTATTTTCAATTTTTTATACAACTTAAAAAAAATAGAAAGCGATTTAAATCTATTGCCTTTATCTTCATACAATTTTTCTGAATGTAGCTATATTTTGACGTACTCACCACCTCTTTAATTTTATACAAATCATATCGCCCATTCCAATAAAATCTTTGTCTGTCTTAATTAGAAGAATTATCAGTTAAAAACACAAAATATTTTCCAAAGTAAGTAGAATGTAAACGAAAGAAATATATTTTAAAACAATTGAATGAATTAAAACGGAATCGCCCAACTCTCAAAATCAAAAAGTTTCTCATATTTATATATATTATATATTTTCAGTATTTTCTAAATATTTAATTTCTAATATACCGCAAACAAATACGTTTTCATAAAAATATACAGTAGGAATTCCAACTATTTAATAGTAGTCATTTTCTAGTATCCACCTTTTTCCCAATATGTGATGTACTCACGCATCCTCTTAGCCGTAAAATAACCATAAACGTAAATAAACAGTTTATTTGAAGCACCTACTACTTGATCTGCCCACACTTGAATCTGCCCCTCATAATCGACCTTATGTGTAATCGGAACATAAACTTTTTATCATCCCTCGTGAGGGAATATTCTGGCATATTTTCATAGACTATTCTAGGTCTGGAAAACCCGATAAACAAGAGTTAAAAGAAACACTTTCGTTCCGAATGCAAAAGGCAAATGAGTTCCGAATTAATGATTGGTGAAATCATTATGACGTCACTCATGCGATAGTAAATACACATCTTGATGTTACTATTCCAGTACACGACTTAACAGTTTGTAACTTTGATTGATGGTGCACTTATACGCGTTCCGCATCAGCGCGGGGTTTCCGCAATTATTTTCTACTTTGTCAAAACAGTGAAAAACAATTAGGCATCTGACACGTCCTGAAGTAGCCAAAATAATTCGGCTGCAAAAAGGTCGGTTAGTTTTCCAACTTCGCGGCAAAATCAACCCTTTGCACGCACCATTACGTGCGCCTTTGAAACTTCATCGCGGACTTAGCACATTATGTTCAAAGAAAAAACCCTCGAGCCCCCTCTATTCTTTATTGGAATAAGTTGAATTAGTTCCCTTTACACCAAAACTTTTCTACTGCGTCTCGGAACAGTTTTTCTCTCTCGCTAAAAGGGTTTTTCGCCTAAACGCATTACGGATTGGGTCTGATCTTGCGAATTGATTTTACGACTTCAGTAAAGGGATGATGACTTACCTTAATAGGCGATGAACGGGATGCAGTGTCAGATAAACTTCCGGGTTATAAAGTTGTTAGTTTTTAAATGGTTATGTATGTGGTATGTTATGTAATGGTTTTTTGTAGTTTTAAACATTTTAGACTCTTACATTATGTTTTAAAAAAATATTATATTGGTGTTTTAACACAACAATTATTTATTTATTTCTATAAAATGACGACTTTGGTTATAATAATACTCTGGCTTTTTTGTTTTCCGACGGCTGATTTAATTACTTAGCCACTTTGATTTTAAATATCACATTTATAACAAAACCAATTTAAAACCACTACGATTCTATAAAATATTTGGTACCTTTGATTTACAGAAACGATTAAATACATATTAACTCAATAAAACAGAATCACTCGCAGTAACCCCAAAATGAAGGGGTAAATATGTAATAGAAAAGGGAGCGTTGCGTGCAGGTCAGACCACTTAGAGAGTGACGGAACAGCTACCAAAGTGTATCCAGCCCTTTATCTACTATAGACAAGCCGCGATTAAGTTATAACTACGAAAACTATTTAATTGCATGAAATGTTAAAATTATGGAACTATAAAACAATATTTTATATTATATTTTACAGCACAGGTTTTGAAAGTATACATTCGTTAGTCTTCAAATAAAACTCGTTTAATTATAATGATGAAATTACTTGAAATGTAATGTTTATTTGTTGTTACATAAAAAGCCAAATCATACTGAAAAGCCCAAACAGACAAAAGTTCAAAAGCAACACGTATCTACAAATATTTTGGGTCGTTGTCATAAATAATAACAGGTCTAAAAAACATGCGATCCTTTCATAATTCGTACACGCGAACTCGCAGTAACAATTATAAAAACATGTGTACCGATGCTTATCTGCCATTCACACTTGTCGTTTATTTGCACGCCTGATCATGTTCACAGTTGTATCACATTTAAACATATCGAAAACTTCAAGAGTCTGATGACTTTAAGGGTATAAAATTATATCAGTGACCCGATTGATATGTAAAATTTTGGTAAAATTATAATTAAGCAATATAAGATATATTGATTAATTATGATTTTTATTTTTTTTTTATTTTACTAGAAAAAACAAATTTTTATCTATACTTGTAAACTTAGCCCGCGCCTTAATTTTATGACCTAAAAAAAGGAATCGATATTTCGTTTGTAACGTAGAAATACGAAGTCAACTTACAGTTGAAGAATAAAATTACTACGAAACTGAATACATCGCACGATTATACAAAGCTAGCTCCGAATTCGTTCCATTGAAAACGATGAAACGAAACATTAGTTGGATGACAAAAAGACATCACTGGTCAGCCCTTGGTCGTCACCATGACGCCGAGTGGTCAACAAACTAATACCACTTTAAACCCGGACCCATTTGGCTAGAGCAGACAACACAAATCGCCTTTAAGGTGGTTCCAGACAGGGCGATTGACCACGGCTATACTATTGTAGAGTTTCAATGCCTGTATTAAATGATACTTTTGATTGAAAGAAACTATAATTAGTGTTATTATGAATTGTTAGAACATTATTTAAAATAAGGGGTAAGGATATTGTGTGATTAATTTTAAATAATATTCAAAAATGGTACGTAATCAACTTTTTACGTCCAAGACACATAATATTTACTAATAGCATTAGTTTTATAATAAAGACTGTAGAGTCAAATCTACTAAAAACATTTAAATTTTATTGTTTGTAGTTATATTGTTGTAGCGTAGTACAGTGTTTGGTACATGAGATCCGTAGCACAGTATAAAGGCTTAATTTATATTTTTTTGAAATCAATTTGAAATGTCGATTTTAGGTATAGCATTCATAAATTACTAATTTGCAATTTTAAATTTCCTATAAATGTACTACATCTAATAAATAAGTGACTACGGATAGGTAAACCTTTCGATGAGCTCCGTAAGAAATCGGACTCACCGTTTACTGTTCTCTGATAAAATCTGACGTCATTCCCGGCTGCCCATCATGAAATAGAATCTAACTTTTATGGTCTAGCTTTAAATGGACTTGTTAATTACGAACCGAGGACACTTACACTGCGATAGTTTTGTAACAGTATTCGTGTTTATAAAAATGTATTAAGTCATGACCTATAATTATATAACTCCCTTTCTATTGAAGTTACCATATATTATGTATCAAAGAGGTTATGTAACAAATAGAAGAAATATTTGTAGTTTATTAAAAAAGAGTTTTTATACCAATCAAAGACATTTCTTTTGTAAAGCTATTACACTTCAAGCACACATTGCCGTTAAGAAAGCAAACTTGCAATTTATATCCGCTAACAAAACCGACAGCAACTTTATTTGCTCTTCTTCGAAAGCTAGCAAACTAGATTTCGCTGGAAATGACAACATCATGCTTCCCTATTCCGTATAATGCTAAGGAAACTTATAGGTAGTTCATTTCCTACACATCCCCGGCGTCTATGTAGCATCCTCTAGAGTTGAATCTTAGAATTTTCAACCAAGTAAACGATTTTCTGGAAATACTTTAAGCTTAGATCGCAAGTACTTCTTTGATGCGACACACCTTCCTCGTATCAGTTATAAATATAGGACATATTTGAGAAAAAGCTAAATGTTTTTTCTATCAATCGAGTACATGATCAATGTACTTTTTAATGGTCTATAAATGTTTACTTTGACTGTCATAGAAGATATTTTGTTAACTACTTTTCTGCATCTATTCTATCAATCTGATTAAAGAACAAGTCAAGATTAAAGAACAAACTATCTCAAGGTGTTAAAATCCTAGTTTCTTAACTACCAAAAAGTAACCATAACTTAAAATAATTATGAAGTTGCTCCAAAAATATTAAATGGAAATATTAATATAAATCTGAACAGTTTCTAAATTCAGTGAAGAGCCCGCCGTGTCACGTATGTACTCAGCCATTAAACGTATAGACTTTGTTGAAAAGTTTGCTATCCTGGAGTACATGTTAAAATTGAGTTACCTCTGCTATATAACTGCACTCTGTCACAATGTAGCGAAGCTTTTTGTTGTCTTTGTTCGATTAAAAGCGACTAACAAACTTTGTTTTGAACGTGTTCTAATTGAGTAACATTTACATTGTTCACTTAATGATTTCTACTGGAGACAATGTCTTATTTGCATTCCCAAAGAGACGAGTTTAGCGTTTATAAATCGTGAGCCCTAACAGGCATTAGCATTATTTAGCTGAACTGGCAAATAAGGTCTTCTAAGTTCAACTTACGTATACTTTAATGATTAATTTTATCCTAAATATTGAACATGAGTACAAAGACATAGAAAGTAATTATTTAAATGCTTATTAACTGAGATTGCTTACTACACACTATATAATGTAATCAATTACGTTTGAAAACCATATGAAATTCGTAAACAACTCTAACATGCTTATAGTGGAATATAATTTTACAAATCTACCTCTGAGCCAGCCATTACTATTTACATTACGGACGTTTGACAACCAAAATCGATGTCATTTCCATACCATTCGCAATACAATATTCACTAATCAGAGTTCATTGTTTATACCTATGCATTTACACTTAAGCTTTGCGTAGTTAAATTTTGGAAACTAATTTTGTGTAGTTGGAATTACGCGTCAGCAAGTATGAATAAAGTCTAATTTTGGCTTGGATTGTGCTCCAAATACCGGCGCACGTGAATGAAGGGCTTGAATAATCAACTGATTGCGTTATTTTATATGCAAAGGCCTAATAAGCTTCTATTGTGTGGTTCTGTACTATTTTTACCTACATTTTTAAACCCTGGAAAATTATTTCTGTATCAACTAATATATTAAGAGTGATGAAGGAACACTTTGAAAATTAATGTATTCTAACATACTATGACGTGGTAAAAATTTTTTAAATTTAACAAGTAGAACATGTTGAAACTAAAATCTTGATTAACTGTGTGTTTTATTTTTTCAGATGAACCGGGCAATACAGGTCAAACCAGCAGATAGTGAAAATAGAGGAGGTGAGAATTATTTTCTTTAACTATTTCATTTAATAACATATAAATAATATTGATTGCCCTTTTGGATATTTATATGATATTTACTACCTGGGGATGCAATAACCATTTTTATGAAACTACAAATGATTTCAATCAAACCTATACAGGTACACGTTGATTTATACTATGAAGTCAATATATTTTTATATTTAGTTAAAAGTAGTCTTTTTTACTCTTCAGTTTCAAGCTAATGTGGCACCGCACACTTACGCAATAGTTTTAGTACCTAAACTAGTTAAGATAATATTTTTAATTATATTTAACTAGTTAAGATTAATTAGTAAACTAGTTAAAAAAAATAATTAATCTTTTCAATCAATTAATAGCCTCAGTTATAAATAAATAAGACAAAAAAAAACAAAATAAGGGCACAATAAGATATTAAATAATCGTTCAATTTTCGTTAAACACGAAATTTATTTCAATCATTCCCGCATTTCATACAAAATTTTAAGTCCACATAAAGCGGTGAATGTCACTCCACGTGTAGAAATCCACTAAGCCCCCGATGATTACCAGCGCCCAACATGGGGACTTCTTTTAGGCAACTCTGTAAAATATTCATATGACATGTCACGATTGAATACATTTCCGACCCTCTGGTTTTGAAATAAATAATGCAAAGCACTCTTGCTGGTAATTATTGATGTTCCATTTAAAAATAGTGAAAGTAGGTCCCTGTACAGCTATTAATAATGGGCCTGTAGAATGCGGAAGTAGCGTCATCAATTTTAGTGGAAATCAATATGTTTCAAGCCAATGGTATCGTCTACTATTATAGCTTTGGACATTTTTATTGTTCTGATCTAAACCTACTATTATAGTTTTATTATCCATATAGGCATGAAGCTATAGTATTATGGTTTATTTTTAAAATGGATTCCTAACCTAACCTTACTTAATAAGGACTAGCTTGATCATTTGCTCACAACCCGTTACAAGCTACACTTATTATGTACATTTTGGAATATGGGTAACTTTTATGGTGGCTTTTGACATTCCGTAGCAAGGCGCTATCGGCCTCTCAAATAATATGCACCCCCATTAAACATTTACTATCGATTTTGTATAGAATTGGAAATGTGCGTGACTAAACGACTCGTATATAGGTACCGGTCAATCCAATCAGACAGGACGCCGCGGGTCATTCCCGAACAAATATCTGTGCAATTTCACGTCTCATGAATTTCCTCCGATATTCGGGCCATTCTAAACAAATAAACTACTTTATTGTTTCTCGTTCATCGTAGAGGTTAACGTTCTGGATACGCTTGGATTATGGAGATTTTACAATTGCAAACAAACCTAACGGAGACTGTTATTATTATGTCAACATACATGATATGAATGTGTATATACTCGTATATCTTAAGGTACATTCACAGATAGTACAGCCCTAGAATTATATTTGAGAACAAAACCTTGGAGTAGCAAAGTCTCCTCTGTCACTATCAGCAATTACTAATGAGGTTTTATTGGCGTCGATTTTAAATATTGTTGACAGAGTATTTTTGAGAGACTCGTGATTTATATGGTGTATATTTTATAAAGTAAATATACGCAATAAAATTCACAAAGTATTACCTTTCCTACCCGACGTTTCGGCTATTCGGCAATGGCCATGGTCACACGTCAACAATTGACCTAAATACACGCGATAGATCCACTTTTCTTGTAAAATGTATTAGTGACAGGTTGTTAATACACTCAATTGAATTCAAACCTCGTAATCAACTCTAAGCTAAGGAAATATACAGCTGATAACCATTCAATTTACGTCTCAGATTAGCACGCGACCACTTGAGGTATAATCAAGAAATACCTCTAGCCAAACTTTATCCAATCCAACTATATTTGAATCGAAATTTAATAGAGAGGCATTCTAGACATTACCTAGTAAATTGAAACGTCGGAACAACTGTTTTCATTATGAAATTGTGCAGACAAATATGCTTAATTGAAGGTGTTGGTTCATTACCACCATAAACAAAAGTCGGCACGCAAGCACTTTAATTCTTCTATGAATGAATAGCGGTTGTAAAGTTTTGTGTAACTCCGGAACACGCGAAGTGGTTGAGTGAACGCAAACACTTTAACATGAGTAAAAATTGGATAGCGTTCGTAAATAATAGGAGCTTCTTCGCGCGGATTTCGATAAACAGTTTATTCGTGTTACTACTACTAAATTGAGTGATATTGATATTGAATCAATCGTTATTTTATTACATGTATTAAGATACATATATTTTCAAAATGTTAGCTACAACCAGAAAGAAACAATAATCTTTTTGTAGATTTTTCAATTGCTTGATTTAATGCAATCATTTTATTACACCCATTTCCAAATTGTGTTTGTGTTCTTCGTAAATAAGAGGTACATTTTTATATTTATCACCGCCCAGGAAAGAATCTAAATTGAAAAAGTCTGCAAGTGTAAAATAACAATGATATTTCCAATTTAGAGCACGTTTTTATCAATCACCATTCGGAGTGAAAAACTGTGATAGATTTCCATTCGATAGCACACTGCTAAATACCAAACTGCACGCCGCGCCACCAGTCACTCGGGTGCTAGCCACAATGTTTTATTGTGTGTCGAAATGCATTCAACCGTGGAACTGCCTTTACTAAATGTGAGCGCGGTTTTACTTTGAAAGCCATTGTGATAGGAAATCAGACCAAAAAGGTTTCCAAATTACGACCTCATTGCACGTAATCAATCCTTTCATTTGACATGTGTATAAATTCGTTATGTGGTGACGTTATTTCAAATAGATATGTATTCTCATTGCTGCTTATATTACTGAAGTTTAGCTTATAAGTAATTAGCAAATTCAAAAACATCACATTCTTTATTAAGTAAAAAAGGTATAAAAAGGGTAGCATTAAAAATTCTAAGAATTTAAAATTCAGGTATGCCAAACATTTCAAAGAACTTCCGAGGCACATCCTCCAAAAGTTGGTCCCATAGCGACACCTTAGCAATTTTGTATTCAACAAGGCGTGGATATTAAATAGCTGCTAGCAATTAACATCTGCAGCACGTAACTACGGCAAACTCCTCCAAGGCCCATTATAGTCACTTTAAATAGTTATTTAAATTCACCCCGTCGCGATCTTAATGATAATAGTTACTGTTAGCGCCTGGAATCGGATTTGGTGTTCACTGATTTTTATTCAGTCCGCTTAGAATACAACTTTGGCAATTTTGGGACTTTCAGGAAGTGCTCTGCTTGCAAAGACTTCTCTAAGGGTTGGATTTTAAAGTGGGTTTTAAAAGTTTTGTAAATAAATTATTGAACAAAGAAACGATAAATTAGCATTTCTAATTGCTAATAAGATTTCTTATTATTGAATTATAATTAGAAGATAGTATTGTGCATTGTCTTTTAAAATGATCCTTTGACTAGTATTTTCAGAAAATAACCTTAAATGCGGAATACCTATAAAGTAATATTAACATTGAGGATTTTATTGTGATGTTTGTGATCACATAACATTATAAAGCATATAACGCGTTCAATTCTTTTTATATCACATACCTTTTCAAAAATGTGAGCAGAACTCCAATTTTTGTGTTCGAAACTCTCGGCCGTATTTTTCTCCGATTTCCAAACACTTCGCGGTGGAGACCATAAATATTTTAAAGCAAGTTGGTAAGGCGAGGCGTCACCAAGAGTTTGCGCTCCGCGGCCAAACTTCAACGAATGTGACCATCAGTACAAAATAACCCTGTCGAGAACTATGCGCTGAGTCAAAACTTTAAACAACCAACTTGCATTTGCGGGATGGACCAACGAGTTTACTACGACTTACATTCTCTTTACAAGTCTGTTTTTTGCTACGCTGTCGAAGTGTTAGTTGTTTAATTTGTCTTAGGGTTATACCAAACTTTTGATTTTTCATATTTTTAATGTACCCACATATAGGCTATACCTACCTTAAAAAACAATATAATATTATGTAAAATTACGTATACATGAAAATGTTTTCATATTTTACAAAATCTTCTCCATCAGTGTTTTACTGCTATTGTATAATAGCAGTTTAAATTAGTAAGTTAGTAAGGAAAGTATTTTTCATCATTGTTATATTTTATCAAATTTGTATTTCCGATACCAAAACATTACAGCAAACCACAACAAACGTCTCTGAATAGTGTGCGTAAGTGTATGTAATTTTTCAAGCACAAATGCTTATTTGATTTGGGAGATTGATTATTAAGTCAGTCGTTCCCTTCGGAACAAGGGTGCTATAATTCAAAGACAAGATCATCCAAATCGATAAACCGGGTACGATAGATAGGATCTCGTACCTATTCGTCCATCCGAGATTTATTGCTTGATCCACCTTATTCGAGGAAAGATTTGAGAGTTTTACGGCTGTTATCTTAAACTGAATGATGCATACGACGTTGATAAAGTACAAGTTTCTTAGAGTAACAAAAGACTGCGTGGATTTACCCTTATTGACAAGCCTTTTCTATTGACCTAGTATTTTATTCGTAGTTATTTTAATGACAGGATTTGAAATACTGTCACAATGAGTTAATTTAATGGCTAGATTTCATGGACGACATAATTTCTTTATTGCTTTAAATAATAGGTGTATTCTATCATCGAAAATTTAAGAAATTAAATAGCTTCATCATCAAAATAGACTTTTAAATAAATTTGAAAAAAACCTGTGTTTTTATTTACAACCTACACAAGCAAATAGAACATCTTCGTATAAAAAATAAAGCCTAAACGGAACAGAATAAGAAATTAGCGATTATAACATATAAGGAAAAAGAGAGTAAACAAAAGAGGAGGCAATAAAGGCCGCTACAGCACATTATTAGATAATATCTATCATTATTATCGGCGCGGCTCTAAGGAAACTTGGGGTATTCCCTTACGCGCCGAGGAAAACGGCATTCAGGACTCGCTCCCGTTGCTCTGAATTATTTATACGACACACGGGAACTTGGACTTATAAATGTACACATTTTAGCACTTATGGCCTGTTAATAAATTATAAGAGGCAGGTAGGTACTGCACACCGGCCGATATTGGGGATGCTCTTTTTGTTTCTACGTTGTAGATTTTTGTAAGATGGCGCTGACAGTTTACGTTTGTGCTTCTATCTTTGGTATGGATTAAAGTAATTACGTGCTTATTGTAGATCTTGCGCAGATTATACATATACTATTTTTTATAATTTGTATTTAAGGATAACAAATTTTGATCAACTTTGTGTAATTTCGTATATCTTAGTTTGTATCTAAGTATATGATAATAATTTCTAAGGATCACATTAAAATTTCATAAGGCTTTTTCTTTTATCAGACTAGATCACACAAAAAAGTACGCAAAATTGGGCTGCATCTCGTATATTCAAGGCTATACAGAATATAAATAGATTACTAAAAAGCCTATTCTAATTTTATCCCTCCTAATATCGTTTTTAGTAAGGTGCCGTAAACAATACGCACATTATAAGCGCCGACCCCTTCCTAATCTGTCACGAGCACGAGACAGGCAAAACAAAAGAGGTGCGTCACCCGTTCACACCAAGTAGTTCCGAACCTACATGTTATTATCTCCGCGGAACAGAACAATCCTATCTAATCCAATCCCCATTAAATCTCCGCCATTAAATTTAATAATGAATTTATATATCAGCGGCTGCGGATAATGACAAAGTTAATTCGAGCGCGACGCTGCCGCCGTCACATCGGCACTACTTGTTTCCAGTGGGGCCAGGAAACAGGTGGATTTGCTTTTTGTAAATTAAGAAAAACAGTTATTAGGATTTGAAAAAAAAGGCGGCTAGTCTTGTAAACTTAGGTATATGATCAAACGTACTTTATTCGGACTTGAATGGCACGTAAATTTAGTATTCTAGAATATAGTTTGATGATGACCAGCCTGAATGACACTAGTATGTGATACGATCAACTTTGGAACGCTATTAAGGGCAATCAAGTCACTGTATCATCGGGAATCTATATTTACTTCAAATCAATACTATTTGAATATTATTGACTACTAAGTCACAATAAACAGGAGACTGTATACACACAAGTCGGGAAAAGTAAGTATATTGAATACCATTGTATGCCTATTTTAGTATAAAAGAATATTTCAAACCTATATATTTTCTTCAACATTTTTAATCTACGCGGTAATTGTATGCCTATTTTAGTATAAAAGAATATTTAATAACTATATATTTTCTTCAGCATTTTTAATCTACGCGGTAATATCATCGCAGTTTTCGTGGCACCCGCAAATTTAGGTCCGATCCTCCAAATACCCGAACACATTAAAGTTCGCACCATTGATTGTTTAATGGCGTCCTGAACCATTCCCTAGTTTGTAATACCAAGGTGAAAACGATATCACCTTTTTACCAAACCTTCGTTTGAAAGCTTTAATTTTATTTCATCTAACTTTGTTGATTTTTACTTTGTAATATATTTTACTATGATCATCAAAAGTGTTCTTTAGGATTTATTTATCATGGATTGTTATATTTGTCTACTTGATAATGTTTAAAATATATATTGTAATAGACGTATTGTTTGTAACCAAATATTTCACTCCTAATTATTAATTACCAAATTATTTTAAATAACAATTTCGACTCAACTCTTCTTAAAATATTTTTGTATTGGTAACGGAATAATATTGGGACTCATCAAATTTAAGATTCATTTTAATTAGGATGTAAAATACTTCATTTTCGAAGCAATTTAAAACAATTTATAAGCATTATTTAAGAACATCAAGCTCAATTTCTGTAACTCCTCAGCGATACAAAATTCACCATACGAGCATGCACGTATGTCATCATTAGACAAGTTAATGTCATAATTCACCGTTAAATATCAGATTATCTAAAGGTTGAGTCGAAGCGATGAGTCAAAGTTTATGCATTAGTTATCGAACTGCTTTCGTTACTCGGAAATCCAATACTATACTTGTGTTGGTTGAATATGCCTTCTTCATGTAAAGCTTAAGTATATAGTAGTCTTTTTTGTATAGATTAGTGTAACTTCATACATATACATTCACGTCCTTCTAGATACAATGTAATAATAATAATATTGTAGGACGTTACTACACCAATTGAACTAGCCTCTTGGTAAGTTCATTTTTTAAGACTTGTGTTAAGGGTACTTAGTCAACGTACATTTAAGAAATATATACTTATTATATATAGATAAATACATATATAGCATATATAATCAACGACCAGACTGGAAAGCAGAAGAAAAGCGTAGTTCTTAACTCTGCCTGCACCGGGAATCAAACCGGGGACCTCACGATTAGTGTTTAGGCGGGTACCTAACCCTTGCCGATACAATAGAGACATAATATCTTCTAGATCACTTATCAGCAGAAAAACTGGGGTTTTGATATCACAATGGAACATTAGTATGACTATTACAAGTAATTGCATTCAAGGCTAATAAAGTGATAACGATTTCCGTTTTCAAACTAGCGAACGGTTCTGAAGATTTTTTTTTAATAAAAAGTGCCCAAATTAATGACTAGTGACAAAAGGACTCGTTTTCACTATTAGAATTAGCAGTAGAATGGGAAAGCTTCCAGTAAGTGTATTCTGTGGCTTGCACTTAAATGGAATTGCTTTCAAAAGGTACCTTAACAACTTTGTTTGAAGCGCCGTCGAACAATAATAAACTTTAATATGCATTAATCATTTTACCGTAACCAAAGCGTCATACGGTGAGCTTTCATTGTACACCTGTGAACTTTACGTACAGTACTCAAACTTACCATCAATCGAATTAGAGTCAACCTGAAAGCATTCCAGTGTACACACAACCAGCAAAGACTGAGTCTGTGGCTCTCTCAAGCACATACGAGTGAGAGGTCAATAAATATTGGCCACGTTACACTTAAGCTGCAGTGTAAATTGTATCTACAGGAGGGGTCGTAATATCCGAAATGCCACTCACTTGCTCATTCCAATGGCACTGTTTTGCGTTGAATTTGGTGGCACTTGAGTTATCTCGGGCTACACTTTATGCATTTTCACATAAAATTTTCCTTTTAAACCACATCTTCGACGAATCACTTCCAGGTTATTGCATGTTTTGACAGAGTAACAGACATTAAAAATACATACACTCACGTCTCTACATTCCCAACGTGATAGATATAGACTATCGATCTCCGCCTGGAACTATCCTGACAAATCTCTCTTGCTTCATTCACACCCACTAACCTTCTCATACATGCTCTTCTGTTCTTCACACTACGTACACCGGCCTTAACAATAATGTCTCCAATTTAATCTGTATAACTTCTACGTTAAAATGTGTTACAAATATACTGTAGCTATACAGTTACAATAGGCAATTTTAACGTTAGTCAGGTCAATGTCTATTCATTGTGATTGGTCTGGCACATATTGATCACGATTCACGAACCCTTTAGCGTTAACCCTTTCACGGTTGTCAGAAGCTTGAGTGACCATCGTAACTACGAAGGTCTTTGATCACTCAAGGCCCACGTTTGACCAGATAGCCTGCACCCAATGACAGTTTCGTTAATATAAAACTTTATATACTTATCTCATTGTTTGACGACCTCCGTAGCGCGATTGGTTGAGTACCTAATCACTAATCGTTAGATCCCGGATTCGTTTCCCGGTGGAGACAGAAATAAAACTACGCTTTTCTTCTGCTGTCCAGTCAGGTTGTTGATTTATCTATATATAATATGTATTTCATAAATATAAGTTGGCTTGTGCCCTTAGCACAAGCCTTAAATGAACCGGGGGGCTAGTTCAATTGGTGTAATAATGTCCTAAATATAAGTATTAATTGTACCTTTCTTGAAACAAAGTCACATAACATGCCTATATATATACGTAACGCAAATGCTTTCAAGGGATATGGTGAGACGAAGTAATATTTTACTTTATACGAGTCACACTATATGATACACGATCACAGTGAGAGATACTTCTTTGAAAGTTTCCAATATCTCGTTCCTTTGGGATTGAACGAGGTAAATCGCATCGCGACTTAACCCACTCGTGTCATGTGCAGATATTACATTCTGGAAATGTAAATACGGACAGGTGTGGTTTGACTTACAGAAGATATCCGATGCCGAATAGTAGCATTGTAAATGTCAGTTTTTTGTTCAAAAAAAAGAAAGAGTTACTTGTAGTGAGAATGGTAATTAGTAATTATTTGAAAACTTATTTTTTTATTCCATCATTCAATCTGATTACTATGAACATATACTACCTATATGCATACATACTCTTACATCATGCACATTTCCCTACATGTTGAGATATATCACAACAAAAAAAACTTGATTCTATTATGTAAACGTAATGTAATGTAACTCGAATGTAAACAAAATAATAAGTTAAAGTACTAAAAATCCACCATAAACCATTATTTAACGATCGGTTCAATTTAATATACGTTTACTTGGAACACACTTATAGTGAACACAAAGGGAGGGAGGACGTTGGATTGACCAAACCTTATTCTTCGATATGGGATTAGGAGTTTTGCGAAATAATGATCAGGCCTTCTTAAGAGGGTTTTTCGGTAGCGAAGCTATAAGAAAGATTAAGGGTCCACTATTCTACTCATTTCCCCAACTAGATTAATTCAAAACGAGATGGAGTACTCAAGGAGGCTTGAGTGTATGGGGCTACATTAAACAGATTCTAGTTTGTAGGTTAGTATTATGGAGATATCATGATTTTATATTGCGGAAAACTATGAATGTTTACGGGAATAAAAACCCTTTATAAATATAATCAGACTTATCGATATTGTGTATAATCTGATATGTTCAGCACTACCATACCACTACATATATTCCTCTACCATACTTTGAACGTACGTTTCACCAGATCAACAGTTCCCCGCGAGATCGAGAGATACTGATTATTCCTATACAGGTAGTAGGTATGTTTTCGCATGATGTTTTCCCTCAACACTGGTTGATCACCCAGATAATAATGATGGATTCATTATGAAAATGCTCAACCCTATTCCAATTCTCATCCATCAAGAGACTTACATGTATCCTTTTTCTACACACAAATATTCATACCGTTGTACCCTACCCGTATAAACAGAGGCTATCAATTGCCATTTCTAGAAATCCTAATAAATAAGTTAACAATCTGACAAATTTCTAGACACTAGATGGCAGAGCAGTTGCACTACCAACACCTGTAACTACCACCAATTAGTGATATAATTGGTCGGGCCTTGGCCCCTTGAGTGCCAGTAGTCAGCCTTGCATGCAAGACGCTACTAATTAATAGGAATTGCACCCTCGAACATATACTGCCATTAACAATCTTGTGAATGCAAGAATATAGTGTTCTGGAACGTAGCATTAGATTTTATGCTAGATATTGAAATGCGAGTGTTATTTTAATGAGTGGTTTTGTTTGGTAATGCGTAATATAGTCATAGGTAAATTTCTCTGAGCACATATTCACGTGTAACTAGTACCTCTATCATTAAATATTACTCATTCACTATTTTTTACTGCCCAATGACCTTACTACCATTCTTCATCTTTCACTATTCAATATTTTATCATAGAAACCCGTCAAATATTCGTCAATTCAATATGACGATTGCTAATCCAACCTGAAAATTAATGTCTACCTATCAAAGTAACTGAGATTTCGACGAAATGAGTAAAATAAATTTGTTAGGAATATAATATTATAAATGTAGCCATCATTTAATATTATACTTATTAGATATAAGAAGTTCATATAATTACATCGCCTCCAAGATCTCTAGAGAATTGGGAAAAGTCTCCAAGTCATAATAGCGCCTCGGCAACAAATTATATGATATCAGGTAAAGAAAGTAATATAGGGATAGGATAATTAAGAAGTAACTTACTCTAATATTACGAACAACTAAGTAATTGGTTATCAGCTACAAGTTTGTGGTGAAATATTTTAAGCATTTTACAGTATACTGCTTTAAAATACTAATATTTTTGATCCATTTTCATTTAATTACAAAATTGATTAATCATGAAAATACGAGTACAATGTACGTTAAATTGTTAATTTGATTTTAAATAACATTTACATCTGTTGAACAATGGTACCTAACAATATGTTTACTTTAACTTAAACCTTTCAATATATTTTATCAATGTATGCTAGATTAAAAAAGTAAACTAGTTACAACTCTGTACCAAAAATGCTTGTTACAAAACGCACGGAACAGAAGAATGAGTTCGTTTTTTTATTCACACAACAAACTCTACTGCAAACTCCATATGACATGACTCCCCAATCCAAAACTCTATTTGCTCTACGAAATCCGTAGCACACGTAGTAGGGGCGAATTTCACGACGCGTCTATGGGCACGCGTCCTTAATACCAACTCTACTGTGAAATTATCTCAATTCACGTGGTCATTAGCGGAGAGTCGCTTGGGAGAGATATCCAACTGCCCGAGTATAAATCTGAATTTAATGGGCACACGCACCAGTCTTATATTTTAGGACATTGTTTTGAACTCGCTAAACACATTCGCTTTATATGACCACGTCTTTTTGCGTCCCATTTAATAGCGATACATTACTTTTGTTCGCTGCTTTAGTTATTACGGTATTTTATTTTGGGTAATGGACTTGTGACACTATATAAACTTAACTACCACTGAATTATGTACTATGCTCTCTTGACACTCGAATAATTTTAAAATGTCATTGATCTTTATATTAATATAACACGAGTATGATTACGAATGCATTTACTTACTGTTAATGCCAATAAGAGAGCCATAGATGGCGCTATACCTGCCAGCGGTGGAGTGGTGCCTGCAGCTTCTTCTTATGTTCCAGGGGGAGCGGTGTGCAGTCGCGTGTAGGCAGCGAAAGGTAGCGTGTGTTGTGCCATAGGCTAAACTGTTGTATGTCCCACTAGCGCGGTGTGTCACCAACGCACCCGCTTCTCTTAAAACAACGACGACCAACACAAACGCAGTGCATGTATCGACTTTATACTCTATATACATGGGTATAAGGTCGCGAATGCCTACATTGAAGTCAGAAGGACGAAATAGTGTGTAATTTGTACACTGTCCTGACCTTTGTTAGTTAGCTGCGTTTGTGTTGTCAAAGAGTCGTTCTTTCGATAGAAGCGAGAGTGAACTCGATGTCTAATCAAATTAAGTTTCTCTGATACTTTTGTGACTCCACTATTTGTATGAGTAGCGCTAAAGTGACGCTAGAATTCTGTTGTAGCTTTATTTTCTATGTAAAAAATCAGTAGTGTCATTTAGATTTTTATTAGATGCATTTTAATCATTGTATTTCCGCACCACTGCCTTTATTTTGCATTTGTAAATAATTGTATAAAATTGGCAGTAATTATTTTCAAAGAGCGGAATAGTTCAATAAAGTTATTAATTCTCTGTTTCATTGTGATAATAATATGAAAAAGATACTATTTAAATTGGCCTGTAGGACTTTTCATCGCATAATATATAAAATTTGAGAATATACGACGGTAGTTTCTGTTCTGTGTCCTTTTTGGATAGCTAGTCGTTTCTGCCATATGAGTTAGGTTAGAAAATTGTTCTCTACGAACTCTCCAAAATTGTTATAATGAGAATTCCATCTAATAATCCAGATGTTTCGTCACATGACCCAGAGAGTATCAATAGTTTCTGATGGTTCTATTTTCTAAAGCATTATGGTGCTATCTACACTCGACAATAGTATTTAAATTTACCATAAGTTCCACACGTGCGCCACGTTAGTGTCATGTGCTAATTTTATGTTTTGTATCTGGGTTTGAATTATGTTCTTTGTCATAACCATTTTAACTACGTGTGTGTATTTGTTTGTGTGTCATAGCGAGCTACCTGTATTTAATTGTTGAATGTCGTCGCTGAGTGGGTGCCGCGGGGTACCCCTTACAATGTCTTATTTAAAAGCAGGTGTTCCCAAATATCTGATAGTTGCGTTCTAATAAATGTGGTGGTCAAGTGAGAAGGCGGGGTTTCCCGAGCGCCGCTCCACCGCACTGCACCCACGCATTGTGTTTGCTACGTTTGAATGGCCATTACTTGGTGTTTTATCTCTAATAGCCCGTCAGCTTCCGATATGTGACTGTGTGTTTTGTGTGTCCCAGATCGCAAGCTCTTCGTTGGCATGCTAAGCAAACAGCAGTCGGAAGAAGATGTGCGTCAGCTGTTCACGCCTTTCGGCACAATAGAAGAGTGCTCGATTCTTCGCGGACCCGACGGTGCGAGTAAAGGTGAGTTATTCAATTAACGCACTCGCTTATAATAAACGTCAAGGGTGACGTAATCAGGTTTATGCGCGCATCTCATTAATTAATACGGCGCTTTAGCTGTCACTCGCCGTGTCTAGTAAAAGTTGTCACGCCCATTACGGAGGCGCTTAACTTTTACACCTTGTCATTATAACGCTTATGATTCGTTCCGTCAAACGTGTTCTGGAAATGCCACTGCGTTGTGCGAGTTTAATTTCATTTGGAGAAGCTTTAAGTTACTAGAATTTAATTGAGTTACGACCGTAAACTTGGATATTGCGCAACGAGGCGTGCGGATGGTTTGTTAGTTACCTAAACGCGCTCGACTTTATGTCGTGACATTAATGTTTTTATGCTCAATGAAACGTTGCCACGACAGCTTGAGGCTTTGTCGTATTTCACCAATAAAATTATTAACTTCAGTGAAACAAATGTTTTTGATTGCCTCGTGAAGCCTTCTTCGCTTCGAAATGGAATAATATTCACCAACTCAGATTTGTGAGGAATTTAATTTATTATTTCGAAAAGTATTTTACAACCTGAAGGGTTATACTTTTGATTACGACTTTTTATTATTAAATCAACAACACTTTAGGAGATTTATTAATGACAATTTATTTGAACGAATACTATTTATAGCATTTCACACTAAAATACGTACATAATTGAGCAATTCTATCATCGCTTAATCATTCATGCCACTACGAGCCCAAATGAAATCATGGCTCATGAAATAATATTGTTGATACACAATCTGGCCTCATCACAGCATTTTCCCTGGCCGCCCTCACATTAAAGGATCCTCTGCAAACAGGTCACGGCATCCTATAAGGGACATCCCTCGTAAAAGAGTGCCTGCTGTGGTGACTACCCCGCTTTACGGCCTTGGTAATGACTTGATCGTAAAATATAGAGGATTCAGTTCGCACTCAGCTTCCCTGCGCAGAAGGGTTATACTTTTCGGTCATTAGCGTTTAGGTTTAAGAAGATCGAATACTTTTTTTATTTGAAGTTAATAAGAGAGTTAATATAAGATTTAGTAAGGTACTTTGCATATTTTATGATGTAATTAAAATAATATACTTTATAATTACTATGTATCTACATCGGAACTCATAGATGGCACTAAATAAGAATTATTCTTTTTTAAACTTGAAAAATCAGCATTAGCTTCTGTATAGCTTTTTATACAGAAACATGCGTAATACGTACACCTAAGCATGTTAAATACGTAAAAACAGAGTAACAATACGTTAAATAATGAAATAATTAAAAGCACAAACGGAATGTCAAATAGGTAGCTGCTGGCAATCTGAATAGCTCGCAAAGTAAATTTACTGTCACGAAGACAAAACGTAACATTAACTGAAAGGGGTGGGAATGACAAAAATTAAGTTAACTTCATTCAAAGGCAAATGCAAGGCTATTGTCAATCCATCAAGTTGAAAAGTGACTTGACTAATGCCGGCTGACGTAGTTGAATTCGTGGGATAGTCATCGTGAGTTGCGATATCGCTGATAGGGTCTTCGGGAACGCTCATTGAATTTCAAAACGTTTCAGGGTTAGTTGCCTAAAATGATTACTCGTTATTCATTCGCTTTTTAAGGCGCCCTTTAAAAAGGCTAATATAAGGTGCTTCGATAGTACTTTGGAGCACTTCATCATTTATAATTTAATGCTGTTGTGAACTTTAAATATACTTAGGTAATAGAGCTACTGTATTGTTGTTTTTTTTTTGATACACAAAGACTGTAATTTTAGCATAATTCAATGAACAATTTTATCAAAAACATAAACATATGAGGGCTCGTTTTTCGAATGACATTAAAGCGAAATAAAAAAATAATAAAGACAATTAAAATTAAATAGAAAAATCATAATATTTAATTTCGCCACACGCCCTCTATTTTATTATCAAAATGGTTTATCTTGCAAAACCTAAAAGACCCATCGTGCGAATATTTCACTCGTGGGCATAATACGGCAGAATAAAGTCGAACGGGCGAAATTTGTGCTCATGATGTAATTAAAGGAAGGCACGTCTCAGCAGCAGGCTGGCCTTAATAAACGCAATAAGGTTTAATTAAATTCGTATTTCATATATGCGTATCTAAGCGTACACAAAAGGCAAAATTCTTTCTTCCGCGTCGTTAAACATTTTGTGTAGCCCCGAGCTAGCAAATGTTTCATGAAATAAGGCTGACCCACTGTGACTATTATGATTGTAATAGGGAATAATTCAATTTGCATTCATTTTAATACTGGGCAGTAAAAATTGCTAAGAATAATGCCATGAAACGACACATTAATTAATACTCAGACAAAAATAAGAATGGCATACACAACTTTAGATTCTTTAATAATCTCTATAAAAATTTTTGCAATAAGAAAACCAAAGAACTTGTCACGGACTTAAAAAATATGAGAAAAACTGACTATACTTCAGAATAACAATAGTCGGTGAATGTACTCCGCATGATTGCTTTACAATTTTAGTATTTTATTCCAGCATCAAATTTTATAATTATGGTCCAACATAATTACCATTTGACACATTAGCACGTAAAATTCCTGATGTTCACAATCCATGTTCAATGGACATATTTCAGCTGGCATTTTATGATATATTAGGAAGCCAGATAATATTCACGCCTACTAATACACTGTGGCGGAGAGGAATCTGTCATTCTGTTTTCTGAATGTCAACTAGCTAGTCGCATACATTTTAGGCTGGCTAGGTCGGGCACCGCAAAACGGCGAAGCAAACCACACGGCCACCGATGTCAAAGGTAAAACGTTAACGGGGACACTAGTTAAGCGTGTGCTTGATTTGGATTTTAAGAGCCATATTTTGGGAACCATTAGTTCTGAGTAAATAGGGAAGGAAGCGGTTTGGTGTTTTATAGAATTGTATATTTGCTTAGTAAATCCATACTAAATAACAAATTTATGCATCTATGCTTATCTTCCCTCTTATGTATAAAAATCTATTTATCATTTTTTTACCTTTCAACTGTAGGTACATTGCTTTTTTGTGAAAATCAAAAAATATTAAATTACACTAATAAATAAAATTAATTTTAACTATGTCTATCACTCGCGATCGACTGAAAGCAGGCAAATAATATCTAACCCGAGATTTACTAGAGCAGCCTAGTATCATAGTAAAGTTGAAACTTTATTTATTAGAAAAGTTGAGTGGACATATTTATGTGTCGTTTCAAAGGTCATGTCATGACAGCAATACATCAGCTGAGCCTTAGCAATCCTCAGATAAAGCGGCCAAGTTAATTACCATATTTCCGTATAAAACACTCGTTAAAACACGACAAACTCGATAATGTACTTTAGTCTTTGTTTCGGGGCTGTTCCTTAGCGTTCTTTAGGAGAAGTCATAATTCGCGGGTCGCAAAAAATCAGAAGTTTGGTCACGTTTGTCGCTAATTCTGTCCTCTTGGGCATCAGCCTTTGGAATCATGTCACGATTTTTTGTTTCTTATTTTTTTGGCTGCCCTTAATTTAGTAAGTTGCATAACTTTTGCCGCAGTCTAATAAATAAATATATTGCATTATGCCTTTTTCTTGTTCTGTAAAATACAGTAGTCTCGAAAGAGATGATAATTAATAAGAAGATATTATTCTGGATTAAGATTTTAGTATATTTTATGGGCATAATTTTAATATCTAAACTATTTCAAAATTAACAATTAAAAAAAACTTACATTTTATTTATAGAAACTACTTATATTACCTAACTTACAAGAAACTGAAAACTGCATTATTTTAATGATAGTCATCAGATGAAAATCAAATATTCCTCTTTATCTGTTCAACTTTATCTCGGGCTAACACATAAAATATATATGATCTAAAAGTGATACGAAATCTCGTAATAGACCTTTCATCTCCCTCAGAAAACCCAGATCGCAACCACAATCGGAATCAAAATTGGGTAGTTATTCCAAAAAACGCAGAAAGTATTACCCCAGTGACCCAGTCCGCACTGCTTGGAAATTTTAAATAGGAAATTAACATAAAAAGGAAACAATAACCGTTTTAAATTTGGTACAACATCGCAGTCAACTTTCGCATCGGGAGGGTAGAATCGTAATTTGGGTGACGACGTACGTGCGAATTTTAAATTTGAATTTCCGCGCGGGCCTCCGAGACTGTTATTGCCTCCGAGGATTGTAATTAGGGCCTAAATGAGAATCTGTCACATCACGCACAAGTATGACACGGTCGCGAATATTTTTGCAAATATAATTTGCCAAGGAGCACGCTTCTTTTTATGAAGCGATAAACTGATGACTGTAATTTGTTGACACTTGGTGTTTTATGAGCCGTGCTCACGTTAATTAGGAACAACCTTTTTGATAATTACCTTCTTTGGCTATGAAAACAGAGCTCTGGCAGATCCTCTTATTATAAATATGTACCAGTATGTACTCTTTACCTTTATAATCGTTCCTAATATGTGAAATTCTAATACATCCATTAAGGTCGATATTTTAAAACAATTTACGCAAAGTAGGCTAAAACAAAGCCGCAGATACGAGCTTCTAATTAAGTTGAAAGCTTTAAAGCCTACTCTGCATGTAAAGTCGCACAGACGAAAAAACTTAATCCCTTTGTTGGGGATAATGGAGGTACAAACGTCAACCACTGGAAGCAACATCAATTAACCGTTATTAAAACCTATTGGAAAAGTCCAATTCATTAAAGTGATGCGGCGAACACCACAACAATGCTACAGAGCACTTTGTCGATAACTATACGTGTGTTTACCGCTAATCCATTAGGTTTGGATCTGTTCGACTTTTATGAAGTCTGTCGAAACGCGGATAAAGCCCGTCCTCTTTGTTTCGTGCCCATTGAACGGCTGTAAAATGGACTCCAGTGCCGCTGACTATCTCAGTTTGTCAGGCCCCGGCACGGACCTATTGAGCCAGAGAGTAAATATTCCTTTGTCAACGGCCTTCTATATAACTACTCTTCGCAACAAAGCAATACCATAAATAAATATTTCGTGCAATAAATGTTAGTTTTAGAAGTAAACTGTGCTACGGTATGTATAAAAATTGTAAGTTTCCTAGTAAATTAATTGGCAGTCTGTGCAAATTTTCGAGTTATACCAGTTCGGATGGATGGAAAATTGCAAGTTTAGAATTCGAATTGAAAATCTTGCACAATAGATAGCTTTGACAAAAGCGGATCGGAAAACGCTACAGATTTTGCTTCTGCTTTTTGTTCAATAGTACCTAGTTTACAGCCGAAATAAAAATAGATTGAAAAAACAAATGGCTGACCTACGTGCTTTATTCGTACGTATACAATGGGTATCTGGAAATAGGGAAAATAAAATACATTCGACGCTTTTAATGGCAAAAATGTTACATTGTACATGGCAACATTTGATTAGTTTGAATACAATAATCCAAATATGTGTTAAATTCAAGAGATAGTTGCCCTTATAATGTACACATCAAATTATTATCTACGCTTTCACCTTTAACATAAGTATCAGAGTATTGGTAACAGTTTACTTGTTCGTCACCCAAAATAACCACTTCTCTTAGACTCCTATTCTCTTAGTCGCCTTCAATTACGTTCTGATAAGAAAGGCAATAAGTTATGTATATACTTATGTTCCCTACTATTTTTCTCCAAAATGGTCACGATATCTGGACATAAACAGCATAAAAATGTGTCCCTCAACACTTAAAATGTCCAGGAATATAGTAATCAGTAGAAAATAAAGTCGAACTCACGTACGCGAAATTCCAGCGAGAAAAGTGAGGGAATAAAGTTTTGATGTAAAAAGTTGTCGCTTTTTTCCGCCATGTTTTTATAGAACGCGGGTGGTTCGTTCTTCACTTGTTTTCTCTTTTTACGAGTAGGCGTAATCCAAACACGATTCCGTGAATCAATACCACTCAATCTGCACGTAGAATTTTATTTCAATTAAAAAATCTAGACTATCAGTTCCAATACAAAATACTAATTACAATTTAAAATTAATTAAATCAACACACGAGCAAAAAAATTTGAATTTTAAAAAGTCATAAAAATGTCTCGAGTAATTTCCTGATCTGTAGTTTCCGTACCATATTATGTAGATATATCAAACAGATCCTGTTTCAAAACTTGCGTATTGATTTTATTCGTAATAATAGGCCGTAGTGACGCTTTCTAATAAATGCCCTCCTATCTATAAATTATAATAGACACTAATGCCTTTATAATTACATACACATCAGTTGATTACAATAAAACTTTCTCCATACTATTCTATTATATTGATATGCCTTTCCAATTCTATTAATGAACTTTTTCTAGCCTGTACCAATGGCCACTCTTCTTCATGACATCAACGTAAAAGGGTCATGACATCCGCATTCGAATGTAATCTTTTCGCAATACACGGAAAAAGGTTTAAGGTAAACAATGAGCTGCGGTACACATAAAAGACATTAGGGAGGGGGCACGTAGGTGTAAGGAGATATGCGGACCTGCATATCAAGATACAGTCCAAATAATGATTTTGAACTTTATTTCCACAGCGGCTGGAGTGATTTTTAAAGTGAGAACGTGTGTGTTGCCAACTCCGCCCAGCAAGAGATGCTCTCCGCATACAAATGTCAAAATCTTAGACCTCAATCTGGTTGTTTAGTGAATCTATGTACTGGGGCTTGACATTTCACGTCAACGGGTTTTACTTAACGTTGATAAATAATCAGGTGGTTTTTATGCTAGTCTGTTGTGTCTTTGCTACCCAGATGTTACTTATTTTATGGGATTTACGTTGACAAATATTCATGTAGTTTTAATCCAAGCCCGGTGTGCTGATAAAATACTACCTAGCTGCCCCTTTTCCTGGCATGCGATAGAAGCTAGGTAGGCTGAGATACTACGGCTTATCAGAGGGTTTTCTTTATGATATAATAATAAAGCGTCATTAAAATTCACAGCAGTGCTTTATAATCATCCCGATTAATTGTGCTTAAATTTTGGAAATAAAATTCATTAATCAAATTAGTTGGTAATAATGAAGTGAACTAATTAGCACCATTTATACAAAATGCTAATCATATTTGTAAAAATGTCCAGTGTATAAAAATATTACCAAAACATATTTATAAAAATGCCCGCTGTACATAAAAAATGCTCTGAGGCTGGTAGATAAAAAAGTCCGTAAACAAAAAGTCTTCATTGATTTAAAACTCACCTATACATTAAGGAAGTGAACTCGGGAAAGTTCGAATGAGATTTCTTTCCTCCCATCTCCGGTATTAATGTTTCCCGCGTGTGCATTTACTAAGGGTATATGATAACGTGTGCACAAACTTTTCTACCTGCTTTGATATTTTAACGCTTTTTCCTACGGATACTTTAGAGTGTCTTTGTTAAAGTGTGTTATTATTTTATATAAGGAAAACTTCAGAATTTGTAAAATTGAGGTATGTTATAATAATATCCTCTTTAGATAATATTATTACTATACAATAACATTAAGCAGCCCAAAGATTAGCAATTACGGTTTCGATCATAATTAATACACTGCTTTTGAGTTTTATTAATACCACCGATATATTTTTCTATTTCTTTTTTAAAACTAAGTACACCAACAATATAACTTTTTTCTTCATTTAGAGAAAGAACCAAAAACTATTTTTTCTAAGTACCTACCTGACCAGAATGGCTTCTTTAAAGGAAAACACAAAATAAACAAACGGTCCCCCAACGTATTTGTATCCATCCCTCTTTAAGTTAATTATAGCCTCACTTGAATATTTCCCAATATCACGAGGTTACCTGACCTATTTTCTAATATCAAATTTATGAAGTGTTTTTTTGTGTTGGAACAAAGTTTTGACAGAAAACACGCCTACGTCAATCACACGGCGCTTGGGGAGGCCTACTTCTCAAGTTTCAGTTGTAAGCGAAGTAATACCAAGTATTTTCTATATAAACTTTAGGGAGATATACATTACGGCCAAATTTTCAAAAGACGAACTTAAAAGTAGGTGCTAAAATCATAAGTTTCAAATATTTGTGTATATAGTTGATAGGTATTGAATACTAATTACATAATTGGACGTAACATTACATTAAAATTCCTTTATACTTATTATGTTTATATTTATTCAGCAGGTTAAAAAGTTAAAGCCATTAAACACAAAATCGTTCTGAGTTTTTGGTCCACGTAATTAAACAAACCAACATCGACCTCATTTTCGGTAATCATAAACTTTATTGTCTCGTTTTTAAATTTAATGACGCATACTTAGTTACCCCGACAGTTTGTGGAAGCTCGGTTGTTAAAAACCAAAATGAGGAAAGTAAAAACCAATGGTAGAGTCATAGATAATACTGAGTATAAAAATCACGCAATCATGTTAAACTATAAACCGACTTAAGGATGATAATTTCATCAATAATGGGTCATTTCAAAACCAAACATAACCTCATTATTATTTATTCTTACTGTATATTTAGTAAGTAAACCAACAATAGAATACTAATACTAGTACTATAGTTTCTCTCTCTAAACAAAACAAAATCCAAACCACACGAAGGTTTGATTCCTGCACCCAACGCGGGGCATATTTCAAACAATCTCAAAGTGTAATGTGCGAAAAATAAGGTGCTTATACCAAAACTCGAGGGTGTGAACGTGAACGAGCGTATCCAAACAAACTTTGACAGGAACTAAACACACTCACCGACACTCGCTTGTTTCCACTAGTACCTTCCAATAGACTAGCCATTGTTTGGCCATAATATTTTGCTTAGCCTGACAGGTTGCATGTACTGGAGTGAAGAGTTTTATTGTTTGTGGAACCTGTATGTAGCCGTACAGGTAAGTTTTTATATGTCATTAGTACTAAGTAACACTAAAAGTATTCTTTCTTGGTCAGATGTAAGGCGATGTTTGGGTCATCTCCCAATATCCCATATCCCGATTTATATGTCAAAATGACATTTGTTTATTAACAGATCGTGTTCCTGATAAATGTATTGAAATAAATGTATTTCTACATGATTAATATTTTCATATCATCAGGAACGACTGTTTAAGTAAAACGTACACACGTGATATACGCAAAAGATGTTAGACACAATTCATTCAACCTTGTACCTAACCTAGTACAAAGGGCAAATTTGATACCCAACGGAGCCAACCCAAAACTCAATCTAAAAACACTCATCCGCACGTCTCATTCTAACTAGCGCAGAAGATAGAAAGCAAGCTTAAATAAATAGTTCGGCACATTATTCGCTCCAACGAGGTGTAAGATAAATTTGAGGGTACCTTTCTCAGTTTACGAGCGGTGCCCAAAAATACTGTAATACGTTTGCCCTTTATTTCAACGAGATAAAATATAGTTGGGAGCGGCTTTAAATTTTGTCGGCGTGATTAATATCACCACGGTCGCGCACATAATAGTTAAATTAAGTAGAAGGTATGGGATGATTACCCGTTTAGAAAATGAGTGTAATAGAATTTATCCCATTGTTTATGTAATGAATTTGAATTATTTTATTCCAGAATTCCAAAATGGGTACGTTATTTTTCATAATATGCTAAATTGAGTATTCTACGTATTTAAATCATAAAATTAAAACTATATTATATTGATAAACTCTAAATTAATATAAATGTATTTACTACGCAAAGAAACTTACTTAAAAAAGATGAGAACATTATGATTACTATCTCTTAGACACTCGTTTTAAGTACTAAAAGCACGAGGGACGTTTGATCAACAAGCAACAAAGAGTAAAAACTAATTTAACAAATGTGGAACACGCGAACTTTGCCGTTGATGTCTCTCTTGGGTAAATTAAACTGAATTTGAGGCTTAGTTACATCGTGACACGTACCAATTATGTTTTTACCTTGCTTGCAGAATGACGAAATGCTTGCTGACTAAGAAGGGTATACGGGCCGCTTACTCAGTACTTATATAACGATGGGCCTATTCATTTTATTATATAGCTACTCGATTTTTATTACCATACTCGTATATATCTATGTAATTATCGATATTGTATATTGTTGTTTGTATAAATCAATCAGCAAATTATTTTGTTGAAATTTTGTTGTGAATCTGTTCGACACTCAATGATCTAGCATAAGTAAATCAGTCGTTAAGTTGAACATTTTTCATTCCCTCTGTGCTACGATTATAATTTAAATATTTCTTATAATAAAAAAAAACTTCTGAAATTTGTACCCATATAATATATATACATCTAAATATTCATCAACATACGGTATTCAAGACTAGTATACCTTAACTTAATCGAATAATTTACTTCCCACCACACCCATCTACTTAATGGAGAGCCGATGAGTCTGTAGGAGGCTTTTGATTGCATGTGACCGAAATAAACAGTCCTCTCTACCTTCGGGAATAGTGGCGATCAGCGGTGCGTATATGCAATGTTGGTGTTTATTTTGTAGCATTAACAGTAATATCTGTGGCACGGACACGATTTCGAATGAATGAACACAAGTGCATGGCTACAGGGTTTAATAATAGTGCCAGTGGTAGAGTTTAATTATGGGACTTTTCAGTTGAGTTTTATAAAAATGTATGTAATGTTGAAGTAGTGTAAAAACTGGGGTGTAAAGAGATTCAATACTAAGTAATAGGTAACATAAGTCATGGTTTTATGTTATATTTTGAAAACATATTCATAAAATACATTAAAAAGAAGAAGTAATGTTTGTATCACTGAATAAAACGAATAGTATGAGTATATTTGTGTCACTGAAAGGAATTTTTAAATTGCAAGGAAGATTCTCATCATATACTAATACATTTTATATCTCAGTAATTTTAAATTCACAAATTACATTAATACTACTAAGTAGATCACTCGTCCCTATAAATCATGTTTTTGCCTCGCCACAAGCAATAGCGTCCTGATTTATCTGATTCGTCTATAAATTCGTCCATGTTGGTGATAGAACACAATCAAACGAGCCGGCTTCAAATTAACGAGTCCCTTGGGCCCCAATACTGTGTGCCATTGGCAACGCAGATCGAAGTTCACAAAACTATTGTACCTAGGTCTTTATGAAGCATCTCATTGTACTAGATTACAATTAGGTTTAAACCTAGAAACTAGTGAAGAACCTCGAGGCCTATGAGGTATACAATTGAGAAAAGAATAAAGAGATAAGTGGTAAATCATGTTATCAAACTATAGTAATTAAAGAAATAGTTCAGGATGATTAATTATCAAAATACTTAAAAAAAACAATACTCGCGTTAACACACTGATTATGACTAATCTCGTAAGGCTTCGCTACCATAGCTGAAAATAACTATATATTATATTACTTTTAATATCTTTAAACGATATCTGGATTCCATCCCTATCACTAAGGAAGTGAATTAAATGGAAATCATCTTTCAATACCACGAGATACCTCGCTCCAACTCTTCAAATATTCAGAGCGCATACTAGTACCTTGATTTCTGAATTAGTGGAGCCACAAACTTGAAGAGGTTATTTGGCCACTGGTACAGTAAGAATATTAGTTCAATAATAAATATAAAATTTTTGATAGCGAATATTAAACAGTTTTAAATTTCCAACCTGACCGTTTTTAACCGTTAAAACCCAGTTTTAGATTTGAGGCTTTTTTAAGGCTTTCTTAGTTTAATGGTATAACATTACAATACAAAATTAATTTGAAAATGAATTTGACAACTATGTCTAGTAAAAAAAAATATTTGGGCTCTTTTTCCGAATTATTATTATTATCTAGAGTATACCATAAAGTAGGACGACAACGTTCATGGCTTCACTGTGCAGTAAAGACTCAACAATTTTTTTTAATGTCATTCAAAGGCCTTAAATATATAAAATATAATATTCCTATTTATGGATACTAGCAATTCTTTGTTTAGACATCACTGAAATAATCATGAGAACATACATCTGCCTGTACCAAGTACAACTATTCATCAGATATTATTATTAAGCAGCGCATTGATTTTGTTTACCTCGCCCCCAGACGAAGTTCGAATACCGCGTATTTATCGAGGAGTGAATATTCGCATAACTTTGTTACTGTTTAAATTTGATTCAATTATGTACCAGCAAAACAGAACGTGTAAGAGGCTGAGTGGTTATATTAAACATTTCATACAATCTGGTTCAAGTACCTAGCCTAGTATAATTAAACCCAATTCATAATGAAACTTTGCACCTTTTCAATGAGGAAACTGGACCCTTTGTATTGTTTTACATCCCTTTTAGAATTAAAATCTATACTTGAATGAGAAGAGAAGATTGTGCCTTCTATTAAGAACAGCAGAATAAAAAAACAAACTAAATAAAATAGGTTTAAATGCCGTAGGATGACTTCCTACGTTACTTTACAAACCATAACATAAGTGGGTACTAATGAATTTCAGGCATAACAAAAACCAACTTGTGTGATGACTTGCATCCTCGCAGATAAGTACGAGAGTCAATTAGTGAAGAAAGGGATGGAAGCAGTAATGATCATGGACGAACAAAATGGTTTCTTCCGGGAATACTTTCATAACAACAGTAGCTAACGAACTTTCGCCGAAGTTTAGCGATCAATCTTACTGCTGTTCTCGAGAACGACAATGTCATAATTAAATTTGATGCGAAAATTGTATTTAAATATAAAACCAAAGTAAACGAAGCCTTTCAAAATAAGCTTAAGAGAGCAACCCTGAAGAGGATAAAAGGTGCCCCCTCCTTTAATATTGAGTGTATTTATACAGGTACCAAGTACTACCTTATTTCTAAATGCAAACTCCGATTCGTTATAGTGATTGAAAACCAAAGTATCCCAAATCGCCATCAATTAAGCCCTTCTAGACATAGTTTAATTAGCTCCATGTTATGTTAGAGTAGCGTAACAATTAAGTAATTACATTTGGTAACAGAATTAGAAAAGACTAACGTTGAAGACATACATATAGAATAAATAGTCTTGGTTGTTGTCATAGATTGAAATCGTCTAAACAAAATCACCCAGCAATGCTTAATTTCAAAGTTCCATGCACTTCCCAGATAGAGTTTCAAAATTTCGCAACGATTTATATTCAAAGAAGTTACCTCACAAAAGGCAAACACGAGAAAAAAGATTTTAAAGAACATCGTTTGCTTAAGTAGGTCTTAGTCCTTCACTAATGACGCAAACAAAGGAGATCCAAAATTTTATTGTACCTAAGGGTATATTCTGCATTACCCTGCGAGTATCTTCGAAGGAATCTGCTAAATTCTATCCAGTAATAAGATTCTCCTCTCATCGGATCATTCTGAAAGTAACAAGAGACGGAGGAAATGGGAGGGCTAATAACATTCTGACGATCGCCCAGTTAATTTCCATTTTAAAACGAAACGCTCTATTTCGGCGTTCCGATGTAGAACAAAACAAACTACTCGTCTGCGCTTCATTCATTTTGACAAGCGTAATGTAAGCGATATTACTTTAATTAAATTACTAAAGGAATTGCGATGGTATTTGAACAGTTGAAAACGAAATACTAATTTTTATTACTGTGCGTGTATCATACACTAAGTTTGTTATCATAATTATTTATACGATTAAATAGTATTTCAAAGCCAACGGTATCTTTATTCTGGGTAATATAACTAAGCAACTTTGTCAGAAAATTCCGTACGAAAATAAAAGCGTATTTTGAGAGCATTGCAGAAAGTAACATGTTAATAAGGTCTGGTAACGTACCAACGTAATATTCACGAATGATTACATACGAATTTCCAGCACACTTGACGTATCTACAAAAGCTCTTCCGTGTGTAAGGTATGGTGAAGCGAGTTCCCAAATGATCGCACCTGTCAAAGAAAATGCTAAAAAGAAGGTCATGCGAGATATGATGTTCTCTTGATACCAAAATTCTACGCAGTATTCTTTTTACACACTGGTTTGGTTACTTAATGAGTTTAATTAATAACGTAGGTCATACGAATGTAAAATATAGGAAACTCTAGGTTATAATCGGTTGAATCGAAACAAAGAGCAATAATGATGACTGCATAATGTAGATACAAAAAACCGCCATATCCTAGATTAGCTCTTAATTATACCATAAAGGCAGAAATAAGTTAACTTTCATTTTAATCATTTACTTATAATACTCATATAACAAACCAATGTCTTATCAAATACATTAATTATCAAACAGAACCATTTTTATTTACAACAAATCGTCTTTTTAAATTACATTCGTCACCGAGACCGCAATAGGAAGAGCCTGCCAGTATGGCGAATATTGTCGTACGACCTTTTTCCGGTCGGATGGCTCCTTACCAATTGGACCAACCCTCCTGTGAAGGGACGAGATGAATCCGACATGTCTTGTCCTGTCGCACTACACCACGTTGAGTTGACCTACATTCCCTCTCGAAGGCGTCGCTTCTGGGGTAATTGTATTTCTATATCACCTTGTACTAATATCGGCAAACCTGTTAAATACTATTACACCTACCTGTATTTTGATGTAATATTATATTATAGTTACCACATACGTTTTGTTTTTTATAATAACAGTTTTTATTCTCCTAAGTCATTAGTTCCAATGCTCTTTCGCTTACAAATACCAAGTGAGCGTTCCAAGTCATGTCGTAACTGCGGAATTCCTCTTTCAAATAAACATGGGATAACACTCAAGAAGTATACTTAAACCTGGGGCAAACGAGGCGTGAAGTAATTCAGGATCTGCCTCTTCCGCGCGTCAATCAGCGCTTTGATGTTCCACCGAGTTTTTGTCACATTTTCACGCAAACACATTGCTTTTGTACACCGCATTAGCATATATTTGCCACGTACGACATTCATACTGTGCGTATGGAATCAATGACACGTTGTTACGACGTTTTAGTGATATATATTCAATGTTCGTATGTTATTTGGCGAATCATATTGCTTGTACAAAGATTTTTGATAACACTTTTGATGTTTGATTTTTTTTTCTTTATAGAACATCTTATAATCAGAGATGTTTTCTATTACTATCTCATAATGTGTGGTAAATATATTCAAAAGGACAGGTAATCGCGTAAAAAAAACAAATAAAAGTCTATTTAGTATAAGATTAAGTTATTTGGTAATCTAGCTTCTTACTAGTAATGCGTTGAACACAAAACCGTCTGAGCATGCCGTATCGCTTTGATGCTGATCTAAGCACGTTATTTGTTTTCATTAAAACATTTTCCGAATCCGATGTTATCCGCAGCCGTGTAGCTATAAACTCGTCTGAGACGTCGCTTCTTTTGCACTTCACTCGCTGATGTCACATTTTCAGATCAACGGAGCGTGAAATAAGTACATTTTTGCTCAGATGCCATAATAAAAAAGTAATGTCATGTTACCGAGTGTCACATTCCGTGAATTCTCAAAGTTGACACGGAACACGCACCTGCAGTGACGCCGATACTGAATCACTAAGACGTTCGCTAATCGAAGTTGCCGCTTGAGTTACAATCTGAATTTATAATGTGATTCGAGAAACTTCTTAATCAAGGAACCCTTTGATATATTAAATTAATTTGGAAACGTTTTTTACGTTGACAACCTTTACGAATTAGTGTCATCCTCCTTGGTGTAGGAGTTCCAAATTTAATTCTTGTAATTGGGATTCAATGAGGCATTTATCGCCAACTTTTTGATGCGATAACTTTTTCTCTTTTCTTTTGTGAGCGAAGAGCTCCTATTTTGGTACGGTTGCTGCTTACGCGAAAGTAACTGTAAACGAACGGATATCGCTCCCGGCATCTGCAATCAATGGAGCGTTCAAATTGAAATAAGATAGGGTGAGGCACCTATCTTTGCTGGGATATACTCTTTTTGTAAGAAGTGGAAGCTCTTGAACAACCGTGGTTTTACAGTTATTAGATTTTCTCAATACCTGAAACTCAATTTCAAACTTGAAGTCTTAGGTTCTTGAGTAACTTTTATATCTATTTCATGTTGGCGTAGGTTGGGATAATCTTACATTACAATTCATTGGTTTTTATAAGTCATTATCAAGTCTTCACATTCATGGATGGTTAAATGTTTTAATAATTTTAACGTTCTTCAATATTTCTTTAAACGACGAACTGAGATAGATATCTTCACGTAACGGAATTGCTACATCTTAGTATTGATAAATATGTAAAATACTGTCAGTACGCGCGTGTCGAAAAATTTGTACTAATTAAAACATAAAGAAATTGCCGATACGTAAAATACTCAATCTAGGTCAGTAGCTTGTTCGATCGTTGATCGTACTCTGTCAATAAAACAGAACAAACAGTACTTAAAAATTATTTATTCATAAATGATGTATCGAATTTTAATAGACTAATAAATATGGTTTGAAACATTAGCGCGGGCCCATTACTGGCAGGAAAGTGAGAGCATCTCCCTATATCATGGAGTAAGCCTATCCAATAAAAAGGGCTCAAGTCAATCCGGATACATCTCAACTTCAGAACTTCTTTATCGGCAGGAATGTTTATAATGGCGGGCGTTTCGGAAACTGTTACGCCGGAACCAATTTGCAAGAACTTTATAGAAATTTAGCCAAGTTAACGCCCGCCGGGCAAAGAGACAAGAAAGTTACTTCGCGATGTTTAATTAGCGTTAACTTAATGGAGATTGGGGCTCGAATCGAAGCGGCTCTCATATGGGATGTGCCAGATAGTGCTCGCTATAAGAAACTGCACTAAAAACTTCATCACAATTAAATCATTAAAGAAGTTTAAGACTATAAATTGTTTTATGCCTCAGTATCCATTTTATTATTATAAAGTGAGTATAGTTTGGGACAAATGAGCAAATATTCGGAGCTATAAACATATAACATAGATAGCACACACAAACATATGGGAATTTATTTCATGTACCATGTTTACTAACCAACTAAAAATTTTAGTAATACTTAGATCTCATAAACCACCATTGTCCTATAAACTTACCATAATAAATAAACAACTAAGGGTGCGAAAAACCAAACCAAATTGATTCCAAAATTTGCATCTCACCTGAAAGAGGATAATCTCAAATTGGGGCCGCGGGGCAGGCCTGTAAACAACCGTTTTTGAGAACTTCAAACAAACCTAACGAAAGCAATCATGGCATGAGAGGAAATTTAAATTGGTGAATGTATCTCCCTCCGAACTGCGTGTCACAAGGCGACGGGACGAGGTGAGAGGGGGTGAGGAGCGCGGGCCTAACTTCATTAGCACAAGTTGAGACATCCGCGACTGTGCCCGGACGCACTGCTACGTCGCCCCCGCGAATACAACAGGAAAAATCGGGAATAATATTGGAAGGGCAGGAAACAATATGGGTATAATTAAGGTGATATGGGATATAGTTAGAGATGTATGCACTATTTTGGTAAAATTGATACGAAATTATTGGATGGTTCAATCAATGGACTAAGATTTGCTTTGTCATACTACGAATATATACTCGTAGTATGACGGAGCAAAAGTTAAAAAAATTCAAATTTTAAGTACTTTAATATTAAAATGCTAACACAATTTACATTTGCACATAATTTGAGTATAAATTGGATTGCCTATCGTCATCAAAGAAAGCTGAGTTTTGCAAATTTTGCGAATTAGGATATTAATGATAAATTATATCCTTTAGGAGAAAAAATAAATTGACCTAAATAAAATGAATACTAAGACTTTTTTTAAATGCATTTTTAACCAATGACAAGTTTAAGAGAAACCGTAAAGGAAAATAGAGAATTCCTCTCGAAGGAAATGAGTCTGGTTATTCGATCAGGCACTGCTCGGGCATCTTTTACGAGTCTGTCCCATTTCTGTCGTGGAACTATCGTATAATATAATAGTCGACCCGAGTTGCCACAAGGTTAAGATGTGTCATAAAGAGGTTAACGAAAATGCTTTCGGCAGTCATTTGGGCGAGTTTAAGCGCGTTTTTATGATAGCGACAGCAAGGAATTGTGCTATTAACACGTTCGATTAAATGCTTCGTGGCGCGAATGGCGGCGACACTGATTTTAGGCTGACCCTACGGCATAACGCGGAAAGCCATTGTTCCGATAACATGGTGCTTAAAGCTCATATCACGGTGGTTGGGGTTTGAATATATCATCGCGGCTATGTATGAATTTTTTACAGAGAATATTGTCTTGGTTGAGCATTTGTAGTCACCTTAGCATTTTAAAAACATCTGAATAATAATTATTGTGACCTAAAATGTTCCAAATCAAGCCATAACAATATCAAAATTTAGTAAATTATGACTCTACCGAAAAGCTTCTGTAATTTTTTTTTTCAAATAAAACTATAATCTACAATTACAGAATTATATCTGATGCAATAGCTAAGTCTATTATATTATAAAGAATTTCTACTTTATCAACGTACACATATAAATTAAATCTTTATCCGTCATATTTATTTTTGAACCAAATTAGAATTTAAACTTCACAAAGCCTACCCCCAAACTATTACGAGGCAATCATAAATGAGCGCTTAAGTGCCAAACTAACTAAGAGTTTTAAGTGAGTTGCCTCAACATTAGGTACCTACAGCTAAATCACACAGTGGGCAAGATCTCACGTTCGGCCGTATAAACTTTACCCTATATATCCTGGCTAATCCCTGCTAACTTAAGTTTAAGGATACCATAAAACTGGATCCAACTCAGTCTGATAACCCATGAAGCCGTACAGGCGGTTACACAACTCACTGCACTGCTGTGCTGCAATATTATTATATATTTCCTATTAACGTATAAGCTGTTTAGTTAATCTTTGTAGTTTTAGAAGAGTATAAACTAGCTACTGAAGGAAGGAATAATAACGTGACTAAAGTAATTACAGTTGGAATATTTTTTAAACGTTTTTCTTATAGTATTCATTAAATAACTTTTCGTATTTAAAATGTTTGAGCTCGAATGTCCAAATGTTAAAGTTGATAGTTTTATTTACTAAGGGACAAAATTATATCATTTAGTACATTCTAAAATAAACTCCTTTTCCTAAAGTATAATTTTACATTATGGATTCCTCAATGTTTTGTTCAAAATTTTTTTTATTGATTCTTCAATAAAATTATTACACCACGCTACGCAATGACGACACCTGTACTCCGGCTTACGTGACATTTCACTTACGTAAACCTTCTTGAAACTTTCACCCATAAGCAATCGTAAAACAGAAAGTTCCTGTTATCAGCTTATTTATGATCTGTATCTCGACACCTTATCTGACGGTTCAAGCGTTTTATTGAGTCACGGGGAGATAATCGAGTGAAATACGTTTGGTTACAATGAGTTTCTGCCCTAAATAGATACATTGGAGCCTTAAATTTACTGTTTAGTTGGAATCAGAAGGAAAAAGGAACTCATTCATGAAGAGTTTTAAATAGACTTAAGCTGTTCAACCAATTATAGACTGACTTAATTAAAAAACATTGAAATATAGAGACTGAAATTTCCAATTTGTTTAGACTTACATTTACCTATTGTGATATTCACGGGCGATAGCTGTTATTTATATAAGTGATTATCCAAAAATGTAATTCAATCGAAGTAAAATGCAATAGATGTCTCAGTTTTTCAAGTAAATGCTTTCTTTCTAATACGTTTTCCAATTAAGATAAGAAATGATGAAAAATAATTACTATACTAAACTTTTTACAAACAAATCATATCCTTTTCTCACGAAAACCTTTCGTCAGGCTAAGATCACAGATTCCCAATTTCACTGTTTTGACATTCATACTTATTATAATAATAATACAAATTATCATTAATTACAATTATTTTGATCATTAAAGCTCTTAGGCAATGCATATTCAATCCGACGCATTACCACCAAAATTAAAACATTTCAATCAAAAGCGGCTTAAAAATGCGGCCCAAATCGCATAATTCGCTCAGTGTTACATTAACGCCCAGCACATATTTACTGCCTCGATAATAATGTAAACTTGAAAGGGAGGCGAAATTCTAATCGCGTCTGTTTGGCGTGAGCGTACATCCACTCGTGTTTCGCGGTAATTGAAAACCAGCCGCATCGACGCCCGTTCAATACGCGTCGTTCGATGTACCTATAAGCGAAAACAAACAAAATTGTTCAGTGCACGGCTCGGCGTAATTTAGCCACTGCTCCGGCTATGGCGTGTGAATTAGAAGGCATATCTGTTTAGTTAGCTAATGACAAGAACTGTCCATATGTATGTAGTACTAGCACTTAGGTATGTGGAGGGACTAGTGCAATAGAATCGTAGTTGTAAGAGACAACCAGGGTCTAATATATTAACGTTCATTGATTGACAAGTTGAGTTGGAAGAGGCAGTAAGTAGTAGTAAGTACTAACAGTTACTATAATTGAAGAAGTACACCATAAATTACCAGCAATGAAGTGCCAAAATATCAGCTGAAGATATAAATAATTGCAATGTTAAAATTCATCTTTATTGACTGTGTGCGTTGTTGTATTCAACATTATTCAAACAAATCCTTTTTATGCAAAATTCTAAAATGCTTTTGTACTGAATCAACAATGTTTTCCGAAGGGAACCGTTTTCAACAAACAAATAGATAAACAATGGCGGTGTCACGCTACATCTAAACTAAAAATTGGATTTTACGCTTTCAAATGTTGTATTTTTGTTAGACAAATAAACGATAAAAAATAGTCGGCAAAGATTTGGCACAACTTTCCCCATTCCCTTGGCTTACTTGAGCATTGGAATTCTTCCAAGAAGTAAGAGTGAGTTTAGACGCCTATAAAAATTGTTTTTCACGGCACATGCTTGTTAGGTTGCAGTGACACTTAAGACGGCGGCTGGACAAACAATTACTGTTTGCCAACGCCGAACAAATAGTGTTAGCCTCGAGTCGCCATAGGTGAGCTTGACGTGTGGGCCGTGACACCGGCTGACATGTGACTTTATGAGGGCATAAAGCGCCTTGCACACAAAGGCGGCTCCCATTACTTTGCACCATAACTTCTATTTAGCGGAATGGGGACACGGGGTGTGCCCCCGATCGTTCTTTACATTGTATGTCCTCCGAATTGCGTCACAAAGACAAAAAGCTCATTACGATACTATATGGCATATTGTTCGCCATTACGTTTATAAGGAAACTGCTCTCAACTTTCGATAGCTGCAAACCTTCCGTCATTTTGATGATACGTGTTTTATATTCTGAGTGCTGCAATCATTTATAAAGATAATATTTTAGTAAATAATATATAAGATACATTAGAAGCGCTTTCTCCATAACTTAATAAGTTAAGCCCTTGGTCAACTACGCACTAAAGATTACTCTCATCGCATTCGATCTCTTGATCCGCTTATTTTGATATCCGCACGTCACGCCTAAAGCGGGCCATGGAGAGCTTGTCACGGACAGAAGAGGCTGTTTTAAATGGAAAAATGAGTGCGGAAGGCCTGAGCAAACACGGCCAAATGCTCCCGGCGTAGCACGTATTACGCGCCGCGATTATGTGTGTTGATTCTTTCTCCCGCCACGCTCCGCTGAGCACATTATTTGCCCAGCCTCCTATTTGCACATGTGGGCGTCAAAGCTACTTCTTTATTTATGCTCGCAGTGGCCACAATCAAAATTATTTATGCTCTTTACACATGGAAATCTCAGCCTTTGTTCCGGTCGCCTAGCCGCTCGTATTTTTGCCAAAATTGCTTTTATTCGACGAGTGGCTTAATCATATTTTTTGTAATTAAAATCTCGTCGTCGTTGAGAATTTTTAACGTCATATAGAAGTTTAGTCATATTTTAGCCTGCATTCCGGTTTTAATTTACTGTTATACCAAAAGATGAGAGCTATTTTTTATTAAATGTATGTTCAATAACAGTAGTCATTCAGAATATTATGAGGTTATTCTATCTAGATAAATGTCTAGTTGGACTGATTTAAGTCCCAGGAAGTGAGAAGTCTAAGCTGATTGATTTGGGATTTATTATGCAATTAAATTGAGTTCAGCAGTGTAGCCATTTGAACGACCGAGGGATTTAAGTAAATTCATATTACTAATTCGATGCCAAAGAGACTATGTTAGCACTGATATTATTGTATGATTTACTGAAAATCTTAACAATATTATTGGAATCATTATACTAACTATTTTATTATACTAACATTGGAAGCTGCATATTTTAAGATTAATTAATTCTGTATATGCGATATATGAGAAATGCGATAGAAAAAAAGAAATAGAAGATAAAAACAAAAAAAGATTTCAATTCGAACCATTATTTTTCTAAACGCGCAAGTATTATCCGACATACCACAAGTTAACCAATTTTAGTAGCAGAAACACAACTGTACTAATTAAAGTTTAAATTCTGAGCAAAAGAAAATACTTGGAAATGCACTCTCGAACTTTCGCGTACTCTTTGCAAACGAAACCTCAAATATAGTCGATTCATTACTCGAACCGTCCAAGCCAAACCCCGCCGAACAAAAGCGCACCAGGAAATCTTTAACAAAAGTTTTAGCCACAGAATATATCCACGTAAGTATTGATCGAATGGAACAACACAATATCTATGAAATGAATACAAATAATTCAATGATAAAATGAATATAAAGTGATTATATAAGATACTCGTATTTATGTATATCGCAGACTTTAGGTCTATTATCCCCTGCGTAATAGTCAGAGTTTCACTTGTCCATCTTAATCACGCATTTAACACCTGTCACGTTAGGAACTGGCTATGAGGTGAAACATGGGCTTTAAGTGACTAAATACCTACGCAGTAGGTAAAAAGGATACTGAAAGTTTACATATGTACATACAAATACATACATATTTACATATATTCACGCGTTTACGTCCCAAACGTTATAAGTAAAAATCAATCGCCACTAAGAACGATACTGACATACTCGTATATCTCTTGCTTTACCCATATCCATTATAAACACAGTTGACGTTATTATTTGACGAACAGATTCTATGCTTATTATACATCTACATAGGTAGGTCTTGAAGGTTCTTTACGCGAATTCGGTTGATTTTTCAAAAAGCACCGTTCATAGATCAGCGACCAGATCGATCGCCGACGTGTAATTAATGGCCAATCTCAAGGGGCTCACCGGCACTTACACTAATTAATTGAACTAAGCGCTGCTCGAAACAAAGCGGTACTAATACTGCTTTTTTAGCATATACTTTGCCTTTCTGTAATAGCGTTGCAGACTCACTATATTCGTAGAACAGAAAGCACGGTATCAATCTGGAATAACTCGTACACTAAGTATAAATATATAAGTGATAATGTTAATAAGTTAAGCCCTCAGCAAGATAATAACATATTGTTTTAATATCTAATGATGATTTCTTATGACCGACGGTATAAGTAAGTTTTGACTTATCCAACACGTTAATAATGGCTTAATAGGATAAACACAATTACTACGAATAATTACGTATATGACTGTAATTAAATAAAAAATAAAACCAGTTTTGATTCCTTTTACTACATTCACTGCAACTTAGTTACTGATTTGACCCACTATTAAATATTACTATATTTTACCTTTGAAGTATTTACAACTTATATTAGTTCAAAGCTAGGAAGAAGCCTGAAAACTAATCGGAATGCGCACTATCACTTGGAAGCTTTCTATTTCAGGCTTACCTCGGCCCAAGTGTAAAGTGCAACCTATCAGATTGGATGGAAAGCACTTCCAATAACGTATGGCGTATGCTGCTCAGTTATTGCGATCGAGAAGATGTTTTAGACGCGCCTGAGTTTTAACTATAATTCTGTTTTATTTTTTATTTGAGATAGAAAAAATAAGAGATTGTTGTGGGGGATATGAAGTTTAAGTCAGTTCTAATGGTAACTTACAAATGTTAAACGTGTAATTTTCACATAACATTTTTAAATTTGTAAAACCATTATTTAAAAGCATTATAGATGAAATCAATATTTTATAAAACTAACAACATTTAAATTGATCAGGTTCGTTTACTATTAACTATGGAATATTAACTATAAACTATGGAATAACGATTTACTAGAGAAAAACATTCCTAGCTAATTGTACTTTAAAACCTTTTGCCTCTGCATACTTTGTGAAACGGTGCATCTAAAATTTCATTACCATTGCAATCTCAATACTTAGAAGAGGTTTCAAGGAATTGCGGTCTCTAAAATATTATGCCGGGCGCACTCTTTCAAATCGCATTTCATATTTTTACCCAACAAACGGTTATTGTGTCCGCACCTTTATGTTCGTTGAGAAGAAAAAGTATTCACAACTCTTTGCCTGCTTTGGATAGAAACAGTTATTTTATTTCAATAAAAAATATCCTTTTGCGTTATGAACATACGGGGAAAGCTGTTCAGATTTTATTCTATCATTTTTTGTACATTTAAGAATAGCTCCAACATTCGAACGCGTTTGCGTCATATTTTATTGATTTATAAACCTTTTTATTATTAAATAGTTTTACAACACGGAAACGATTATTGAAAAAGTCATTTTTGTTTATCGTAATTACAGCGATACTTGCACGTGTAAAAAGTAATAAATGTTGCGGTTTCTAAGTAAAACCGCGGTTTTATTGATGATCAAAAACAAAGTAATGAAAAATTCCTAACCAAACGCTCATATTTAATGAAGCCGAAAAATATTAAAGAAATGTACCTTCTACCTTCGCTTGATATTATTGTTTTGTGAAATATTAAAACACAAATTGGTTTAGATGCGAAGGCGCTCCCTAACCGTTCATTTCATAGTTCACAAAGATTCCACGATATTTTGAATAAACTTGAATAGGTACCTAATTCTACACAAGCAGTCTTTAAAGTAATATCAAAGAGTTTGCGAAAAATAAGTTATCTCACCGAAAAGGTTGATTGGTGTTCCTTCGAATCAGAAGCTATATTTGGTCCCATCTTTGATGTAAGGAAGCTTATTTCAACAGAGGTTTTCCTTTTCTTTATTGGCCCACTTCTTCTTCGATGATATTAAGAAAGCTTTTGATGATATGAATTTAAGCCGATTTCTTTTGATGTCAAAGATGAATTCAATGCGGCATTAGATGGTCAATAATGGCGAAAGTGTCCGAAAACAAATTTCCCCAAGATTGGAATTCTGAAGGCTTCCTTCATTAAATTACTTTTTCTTATAAATTGAACTTATTGCTTCCGTAAAAACTCTTCGTGTTTTAGGTCATGAATATAATGAAAACGGGGCTCGAATCGATTGAGCTTTTTATCATAACAAAAATTTAATTTAAAGCTTTCCATTATTTTATAATTGTAATTCCATAGTCGTTAAGTATTTCTATTTATGTACAAGTAATATATTATATTTGCCCTTAACAAATCAGGAAGTGCGACCTACGTTGTCTTATTAATCTAAGCTTTAGAGATAAACCATTTCGAAGAAACACTTATTCTATTTCCCAATTAGACTTAGCAAAAATAATATTTCGGCGAAAATCTTGTCCGCTTCCGAGACGCAATAGGTTAGGCACGCAATCGGACTATTTTTAAAACGAATGAGCTGCGACGTAAAGAACCCCGATTAAAGTGGTGTATTTAAATGAAGGTGGCCCCAATGGTCTACATTAAGCGGTAAACACAGGGGCTGTTTGTCAGTTTGATTTATAAAGGGACGTAAATAAGCTCAATGGTGTTTTGGCATTCGTAAATTTTTTGGAACTCGCCTTATCAAAAGGACATCGTCAAATCGTGTTTGAATAAACGTCAACAGTTAAACACGCATATTTGGGCTACCAATTTGTCATGATTGTTTACCTCCGAATCTAATTTATCTACCCGTTGGAAAAGTTCAACGTTTTGTAAAACATTTTTTCTATAGACTCCTTTTTTGCAAACAGTACTTAACCATGCAAACATCTAATTAATATTCGACGTCTCATTAAGCAATTTGAATTAACAATTCATGAACAAAGGCGTTCAAAGCCTACGTAGCATTTACCCATAAGTATACAATTAATACAAGTCCAGAGTAATAAGTCGATAGAGAATGAGCAACATCGAAGAAAATAATTAAGGGGCATTGAAAATAGATACGAAACCATTTTGTTGCTCTATTTTCCTTACGTTGCTCGAACCACCTCCTGCGTCGAAATCATGCAAGACTAACCTTTGTAACAATCAAAATAAGGGCCTTAACAAGGACCTGTACCGATAAATTAGCTGAGCCATATCTATTGTAGGCAATTAACCGAGTTACTACTTTCGTTATCGGGTGGGGCAAGCTTTTCCTGCTGAGAAATCCACCGGCGATATAGTTATTATAAAGAAATGCTTTTGATTGTGTGACTTGGTGTTTATTTTTGTAACTTTCACCTACTACTGGTTGTCATTGACGACACATTCTTATTTGACTACTAACTATGAAAATTATTATATTGTATTTCTGTACAACTATGATTTTACAGTTTTTATAGGTTTGGTTCTTTTTACCTATTTTATTTTCACTGTAGCTTACATACCAATACGTAAGTGATTTTATAGCCGCAATCTATATATTTCATTGAAAGGATAAAACAATACAATACTAATCATATGATTATTATTTGAGAAATAACATTAGAACCCTGGCCATATCGTTTAACAAAGATAATGCTATCATATGTAATGAACATGACTATCAAAAATGAGCTTAGTCACGAACCATATTAAAGCGTTTACTCTATCTAAACACCAAATCTAATTAACAACGAGTTAATATTGTACGTTCCATTAAAACCTAAACGGAAGAGATCAGAATCTTAATTATGATTTCATAAAAACGTTTTACCTTGACTCTATTGAAAATATTTGCATTAAAATGTTACTAAATAATACAAAAAATAAATAATAGTTCGTTATACATAAAGTAAATTTCTATGGTCACATTAAAAATAATATTTGGCACACAATAGTGTTAAACTACTTCCGCAACGAATGAAATAAAAATGTAACGTGGACTTTTACGGAAGCACATAGTAAATATTTTCATGACTCCTTCGAAAAACTTACAAGATGTAATAAATTTTCTTTGTAGCCAGGATTCTATGAGGGTGGGTCGACTGGTAAATAAATAAATTCAAATACCCTTTTCAAACAATCTTCGGGTTTCATAGTAAGGAAAATTCGATGTATACGAAATGCAGAAACACGTTCGAAGCATGATTTGGGTTACTTTTCTCTGTGATTAATTGTTTTAGTGTCACGCTTTCAGAGAGTACTTGGCAAATAAATAAGATGTGAACAAACATAAATAAATTTAAACACTGGGCTCTAGATGCTAAAATAAAATCGAGGACTCTATCAAATCTGATTTAAATGTCTTTTTCATCTATATATTAATTGTTATTAAGTCGGTCAACCCCTATGTAACCTACGTTAGAAGTATCTTCCGATTATAAGAAACATATCATAGAAAAGAAATAAAATATAGGGACGATTCTTTCTTAATGTCCTAACAGTCGTAACATGAACGTAATAGCTTTTATACTAACAAATGCATTGATAAACGCGCTCGAGTTCAAGTCAATACATCAAAAGCACTATCGTAATGATCCTCATTAAAGAAGAGCCTTAATGACCGCCGCTACCTTCAATCTTCAGCCACGTCAACAAAAAGGGAGAAAAAAGTTCCAGAACTTTTTAAAGTAACGCTTTGAGGAGAACTCGCAAGATTATTATGCGTTTTAAATCTTCATGTAAAAAGGAAATTTGAACGCTTCATTTGGAAACTGGCCACTTGACTTTGAGCGGGCTGTATCCCGTTTCGAGGTACTTAAAACAAGCTTAATAGCTGAGCTAATATTCGCGCGAATATAACATTAATTATTCCTCAAGGGATGAAGCCGTAATCTCTTTTGCTAAGCACAGTGGTAATGGGGAACAGGTGAAATCTAGATAGGCCCTGTTAATTCTGAAACATCTTCAATTGAATATTAGAGCTTGATGAATTATGTAATAAAGCCTTAGTTTGTCTTCTGTTATATGCTTAGAAATAACGTTTATATGAATGAATAATAATGTAATGAATTCAGAGCATTTTAGCGCGTATATAAAACAGATTTTTACAAATACATACCTATTTGGTGTAGACAGATGCTCTATAACACGAATGATAAATCTTACTATTGACTACAAAAATCATACAGCATTGAATCATAATATGCTTTACACAGGTATGTATGAAATAAAGATATTGTTATTCCTTTTATAAATATAAAAACATACACATTAACATACGGTTCACGACTTGTGCATACACACTCCCTTTTTTATTGTGGGTGGTAGTCAGAGGCTTGAGTGCCCATCTCCGAAAGTTCGATGGCCTGTTAGGTATGGGTCACTCGAAGCCCGCAAAATACTCTTTTATACTCAAGCACAAAATGCATGTACCATAATAAAGTTCTCGTTAAGTCATTGCGTTGCTACAGCCTGTAATATAAGGGTACATCTCCACTATGCACGCCTGAATAAGATACACACTTTAAGTGAAGGGATTATGTAGGCGGCGTATTAAGTTGCCTTGAGGATATTGCTAGTTTACATCTAATTAGGGTGAGCTCTCATTTGAGGACTTGGCATTACGATGATTTGTTTCTACATTGTTCCTGTTATTACCTGAAGTTTGCACACTATAGCGGGTAAGAGCCCTCAATTAGTCTTCATTAATGGCGTACTCTACTTCACTAAACTGGTAACGTCAAAATATTGTTGTGGGTTTGCGTTGACGTAACTGTTCTGAATTTAACATGGATGTGAAAGATTGTATGTTCATATACATAATTATAATGAATGATATTATAACAATAAGTCTGTTTTGTACCGTATAGGTGAAATATATCTACAAACATGTAAGATACATTTTTTGATATTATAAATAGATAACTATAATTGACATTATCAATATTATAATCGTAATAATTCATATAAATTAAAGGAACTATAGCAAAAAGCGTCTGTACGGAACAAATAAACCGTTCTCCTCTAAAGAAAGGAAAGATTTCCAAATAGTGCAAAGACGTTCCGCAGTAGGTACCTTTGTAAGATCAATTAAGAAAATACGTTATTTGTTCCGGTTGTACCCCTTCCGAGAGCTCGGAGCGAGCCTAGCGATCGCCCCCTGTTTACTCTGCTCTCGAATTCATTTCGGAGCATTACAAAGTTGGCCTCCTTCAATAGAAACTTCCAGAATAAGTTTAAAATGAAAGATTGTAAGCGCACGATGGCTCCTCCATGTTGGTGCTTGGTGGGCAGGGTAAAGGGTTGTAAATGAGAGAATATATACAGGGTGAAATTTTCATCACTGGCAATATTTCAAAGATAGATTCTATGGTGAAAAATATGTGGTTTGACATGATTATTTTAGTACCCTCCAGTAGAAAAATTTTGAGAAAAGCCTCCTCAAAGTTTGGGAGCCAATTCAGAATACATGTACACCCTACATTATTTCATTCATACTCATCCAACTAAACATCTTTCAACGACCAAAACAAAAAACTATCAACAACAAAACAAATAACTATCAACAAGAAAACATCCAAGTAAAAATCTAAAAAAATTTACTAAACTCTATTTCTGGTGTACCCCATACCGTTCTAGGGTATGAAGAAAAGGCGTCATCATAATCACTAAGGCTTACCTGCTGTTTCATACACGAAAACATAAAAGTTTTTTGTGAAATAATCATGACTGCACACAATAACACAACATGAACATTAGCCAGTTATGGATTGTACTTAATTTAATCGCGTAATTATTCAATGCTGGTTACTAATTAATCTCCCTTTAGTTCACGCTTTGATAAGTTCTTTAAAGCATTTGATTCCATTAAATTTTCTATGTTTTATTCTCGACAATTATAACCTCAAAAGCACTTCAGTAAATAATTTCATTACCACTAAAGTATGAATTTACATTCACATAACTAAACCATGTTTTACTTTCACAACATTAATAAACATAATCTACCATTATT